>OY804583.1:83453268-84053268 GCA_963680875.1 Bathymodiolus brooksi | reverse complement strand
ATTAAAACTAAAAGTGGGTTCAATATACTGATTTCATGTATTTATAGAAACCCATTGTGTGAGAGAATTGTCAGACATAATAATACCAAATTCGACTGCATACTGCATATGGGTGATTTCAATTTTAAAGAGATCAACTGGGTTGACCAAAATACATCAGTTGGGACCGTACATATATCTTCTAAGTTCCTAGAGATAGTCAGAGACTCATTTCTCTTCCAACATGTGAAACAACCAACTAGGTACAGAAATGAAAACACTCCAAGTTTACTAGATCTGGTTTTCACTAACGAGAAAGGAATGATAGAAACTATTGACCACTGCTCACCCCTCGGAAACAGCGACCATGAAATTTTAGAGTTTAGATTTGTACATATAAATGTTGCAAAGCCAACTAGTGATGAGAAAATGAGATACTTTAAAGGTGATTACGCATCAGTCAATGAAATACTTGAAAAAAAAGTAGACTGGGACACTCTGCTGAGAACAGGAAGTATCGATAACGTATGGGATAGATTTGTCGATAAATTATCAAATGCTTGTAAAGATAACGTACCAGTGTACAAGTCTAAACCAAAGCATTACGATACCCCCTGGATAGACAAAGAGACTCTAGTCACAGTGCAGAACAAAAGAAAGAAATGTAAAAAGTATATATACTGCAAGAGCCCGCAAAATAAAGAATTATACGACGAAGCCAAAGACTGAGACTCGAGCAAAAAAGTGAGACAAGCACAGATGCGTTATGAGAAGAAAATATGCCAAAAAGCCAAAGAAGACCCTAAGGTATTTTTGAGATTTGTCCAATCTAAAACCAAAATTAAAGAAAGCGTTCAATGCATCATAGATGACAATAGAGAGATACATACTGAACACAAATGTAAGGCCGAACTTCTGAATGCGTTTTTCCAGAGTGTTTTTACAAATGAACCTGAAAAGGATACCATACCAACTTTCAACTCTAGAACGGACCTGAAACTAGATAATATTAAATTTGAAGCTGACACAGTAAAGAAACATCTGCAAAAAATAAATGAGACAAAGTCACAAGGGTCTGACTCTATACACCCAAAATGACTTAAGGAAGCTATCGAGAGCATTACAACACCAGTAGCAAAGATATTTAATAAATCAATGGACGATAGTAAACTAACACATAGATGGAAATCTGCAAATATAACCCCAATCCACAAAAAAGGTCCAAAACATACAGTATCAAATTACAGACCAATCAGTCTAACATCAATACTATGTAAAGTAATGGAAAATATTATAAGAGATGGAAGAAAATGGTTTCTTTACAAAACACCAACATTGTTGTAGAAAAGGGCGCTCATGTGCAACACAACTGATAGAAGTAATGGAACAATGGACTGAAGATCTGGACAAGAAAAACTCCATAGATGTAATATACCTTGATTTTCAAAAGGCATTTGACACTGTGCCACACAAGCGTTTAATTCATAAGCTCAATGGTTATGGTATAAGTGGAAATCTACTACTCTGGATAGAGGACTTTTTACATGAAAGAAAACAAAGGGTGGTATTAAACGGCCAAAGCTCGTCATGGACTGAAGTCATCAGCGGTATCCCACAGGGAAGTGTGTTAGGTCCCATACTATTCACCATATACATAAATGATCTCCCAGACGCATTAGAAAACATGATCAAACTTTTCGCAGATGATACCAAAGTGTTTGCAACAGTAAACAATGAAGAAGATAAAAACAGTCTCCAAGGTGACATTGATAAACTAAGGAACTGGTCAGATACATATGGCTACTGAAGTTCAATAAATCAAAATGTAAACATGCATCTGGGACCAGAAACAGACTACAATTACATGATGGAGGAAAATATGATAGCTAATACTATGGAAGAGAAAGACCTTGGCATTATTATAGATAATAAACTAAATTTCCAAAATCATATCAATAAACAGGTCAATAAAGCAAACCAAAAGCTTGGACTGATTAATAGATCATTTAAATACATTGACAAGGACGTGTTCCTACAACTGTTCAAGAGTTTGGTTAGGCCACACTTACTATGGGAGTACAGTCTGGTCAGTTGCAAACAAAAAAAGAGGCAATAATAATAGAAAATGTCCAGAGAAGGGCTACACGGCTTAGGCTTATCAAGGAGATACAACATCTTAGTTATGGCAATAGATTAAAACACCTAGGGCTACCCAGGGGCGGATCCAGGATTTCAAGTTAGGGGGGGGGGGGGGGGGGCGCACTTAAAAAAATTGCGCTGAGCGGAGGGAGGCGCGAAAATTTGTGGGGTATTTCGTGTGAAAAATCACGATTTTACGCCAAAAAATCATATTTTTTCCAATTTTAGGGGGGGGGCGCGCGCCGGGTGCGCCCCCCGCTGGATCCGCCCCTGCTACCAACACTGCAATATAGGAGAATCAGAGCATATGTAGTAGAAACTTTTAAGATCATAAAGGGTATGGACAAAGTCGAAATCGACACCATATTCCCCAAAAATAATACTGCAACTACAAGAGGACATAAATACAAAATATACAAGAAGCATTGTCGTACAAATAGAAGAAAATATACTTTTTCCCAAAGAGTAATAGCCCATTGGAATGCACTGCCTGAAAGCGTAATAGATGCAACAAATGTAAATAGTTTTAAAAATAGACTAAACAATCATTGGAAAAATATTGAAATTAAATTTGTTCCCTACTTTTACGGACCGGAAGCGGGTATTAGTAGAAATGACAATGTGATTGATCTGAGAGGCCAGTCCTGAGAATGATCTCAACTAACAAGTAACAACAAGTAACAAGGAAAAGAAATGTATAAGATTCAAGTGGTTCTCCTATCAGAGGAGGAAAGACGTATAGAAGTTACAGTCTCGCATCTCGCGAGAGAGAACGGGAATTTATACATGGGTCCTGAAGTTTGACAAATGAAACGTAGCTGACGACAAAATGTGTTTTGAAATCAGTATATCGAATTGAATTGTTTTTTGCTGTGACAGTCCACATTTCAAATACATAAGTAACTATAAGTAAATGTCAAGTAGGTAAAAATATTTTCCCACTTTACTTTACTTGACCATTTTATCCGGCGATTTGACGACATCAAAATCTAATAAAAAAGTGAACAACCCACAACAGTCAACAGTAATTAAGTACACTTTGCACTACAGTGCCTAGGCTAGAAGAGGCTATAGCAACTGGCAGTGATTGAATGAAATCGGGATCGGGCAAACAACCCACAACAGGCCTTGCTGGCCCAACTGGCAATGCAATTGAGATCAGGTATCCACATTCATATCGTATGACATCATATGTCTAAACCATCCTCATCATGAGAGGAGGAAATTAACACCAGACTAGCTATGGTGAGGGGTCTTTAGAAGCCAATGACCTGAAGAAAAGGTACAAAGGTATATCAACCAACAATAGGTCCTATATGACATGTTTAGAACAACTGTCTGTGAAATCGAGACTGGGGGTAACAATCCACAACAGTGTCAGTGAACGGGGCCTACAACTTGCAATGAAATCGAGATTGAGAATTAACAAACCACAGCAAGGCCTATGACAAATGGCAATGACATTGAGATTGGGGTGACAAACCACAGCACAGCCTACATTGTATATGACAAGTAATAGGACAATTTCATTTAAAGAGAAGATCACCCACTTAGTATCGGTGAACCCTGTGATATGATTGAAATATCATGAACATAGTACCAAAATCTCATCATTGAGGGGTTGTCATGATCATGATCATATCTATGGTGGATGGATTTACAGCTACATATCCAATTAGTGTCTATCATCACTAACGTTGTGTGTTGGAATTCCTTTTCATGGCGAGATGTACTCAATTCAACATTATGTGATAAAGTTTGTCAGTGACTTGCGGCAGGTCGGTGGTTTTCCCCAGGTACTCCGGTTTGTCCGCTACAATATAACTGAAATATTGTTGAAAGTGGCATTAAACAGTTAACACCCTAACCATAACCGTCTTAACATCGATATAAAGAAAATATCTCTATACTCATTACTGTGCATGTGTTAAAATGGACATAAAATAACTCTGGAATTTAAAATAACCCTTGGAATGTACATCTTATAGCATTATTTATGCAAGAGTTGATGTTCATTTTATGCAAAATATATGATCTACCATTACAGATATTTTTGTTTGATCTGATTTCACCTTTTTATTTTCTATCTTTTCAGATTATTTATAGCAAAAAAAATGTGAAAAGATACAATCATGAGTCTGATAATAGATTACACACAATTAGCCGAGGACCACCAGAATTTACTGGTTCTTGTTAACCAAACTGGTTCCTTGATCAGTAATAAAACCTACAATAGAGCATGGGAAAGAATACACAAATGTAACTGTATAAGTATTCCTGGTCAGACACGGAAGGCATGGGTCAGATACAAGAGAAATTACCCCACAGAAAATAATGAATGGGGTGACTTTCAAGCTCACCGAAAAGTTCTAGGACTTGTCTCCATAGGAGAGTGTTCTAACAATGAAGAATTTGATGACTTGTTTAAATGTTATAAAAAGGTCAAGGCGGAATATTCTGATACTCTTTTTAATTCGAGGTTGATTATTTTTGGAATGAACAGGGATGGTTTGCCGCTAACAGACGAGGACAAAAGGAGATTTTTAAAAAGTGGGAAAACATCGCCTGTCCACAGTGAAGACAGTGGTGTTACATCTGATCTCAGTCCTACAGAAGGTTGTGGTGATGCAGATAAAACCAAAGATGAAAAGAACTCTAACGAAGTAGACTTTAGCAGACCACACAGTAATAGTTTGACCAGAGAAAGCACTGGTGCCGAGGTTGTCTTTTTTCCTTGTGTGGATGAATATCTTGATTTAGAAGAAACATTGAAGGAATTTATTTCGTCAATATTTTTTGTGCTAGATGGAAAGCGATTGGACAGATCATTTGAGCGAGCAGACAGAATGCAGTTGTTATGTGCTCCATTTGAGAAGAAAGATTATGTTGGTCTCGACACTGATACAAAGTAAGTATAAAGTTTGATCAATTTTCGTTTGTTTGGCATCAGATTTTGATGTCAACCGATTTCCAACATCTGACAATTAAAACAAATAGGAGAAATACCTACACCGCTTATTTACTAATGAAAACACATGTACTGTCACAGAATTGAATTACACGTTAATTGAGGATCTCTACTGTAGTAGTACACACATATGAAATTCATTTTTAGCAAGTTCAAGAATATTCAGTGGAGAAATGTGTTTGACATTTAGTGTTTATTAAATCTCCCAAACAACGTTTGAGATTTATTGTTTTTGCTCCGTTTCTTATTATTATTCTTATTCTTCTCTTTCTCCTTTCTTTCCGCGGACCATGAACTTGTCCACGGCAGATCTCAGGAACTACTGGACAGAATTTCATGAAACTTTGTGGAGTTATAGATATATATTTCTAGTTGGTCCTAAAGTTTTCAGCTTTGTGGTAAAGGGGGTCAAAGTCATATTTTGAGGGGTTCAAAGGGGGTGGGGGTTACTATAGAATCCTATGGGAAAGTTGAAATTTCGTACATTAATGTTGATAACTTCTAAATGAATAATGATAGAGACATAAAATTTGACCTAGTGATAGGTCACCATTAGAGGAGCAATTCTGCATTTTCAAAATTTTCGAGATGTCTACCATTTTCAAAATGGCTGCCAAGATACGGTATAAAAAATGGGGGGTAAAAATTCAACATTGTCCGATATCATCAAAATTTAATATGTGGGTAGATAATGATGTCCCGAATTGATTGCCGACATTGAAAAATTTCTACCGGTCACCATTTTCAAAATAACCGCCACAATACCGCAAATATTCAACATTGTCTGATATCATCAAAATTTGATATGTGGGTAGATAATGATGTCCCGAATTGATTGCCAACATTGAAAAATTTCCACCTGTCGCCATTTTCAAAATGTCCACCACAATACCGCAAATATTCAACATTGTCCGATATCATCAAAATTTGATATGTGGGTAGATAATGATGTCCTGACATTGAAAATTTCTACCGGTCGCCATTTTCTTTGGCACAAATTCAATACCGCACAAATTCAACATTGTCCGAATTCAACACCATTTCATATGTGGGTAGATTGTGATGTCCTGAATTGATTCCTGACATCGAAAAATTTCTACCGGTCGCCATTTTCAAAATGGCCACCACAATACCGCACAAATTCAACATTGTCCGATTTCAACGACATTTCATATGTGGGTAGATTATGATGTCCCGAAATGATTCCTGACATCGAAAATTTTTTACTGGTCGCCATTTTCAAAATGGCTGCCACAATACCACACAAATTCAACATTGTTCGATTTCAACGTCCTGAATTGATTCCTGACATTGGAAAATTTCTACCAGTCTCCATATTCAAAATGTCCGCCATAATACAGCAAAAATTCAACATTGTTCAATTTCAAAGGTAGCTTTTAATTTATTTTTTAAACCGGTTGTCTGTGGCCGGTTTGGGAGACTTCATAATCGTTATATTATAATCATATCTTGTTATTATCATTATTCTTCTCTTTCTTCTCCTTTCTTTCTTTGGCACATGAACTTGTCCACGGTAGATCTCAGGAACTACTGGACAGAATTTCATGAAACTTGTTGGAGTTATAGATATATGTTTCTAGTTGGTCCTAAAGTTTTCAGCTTTGTGGTAAAGGGGATCAAAGTCATATTTTGAGGGGTTCAAAGGGGGTGGGGGTTACTATAGAATCCTGTGGGAAAGTTGAAATTTCGTACATTAATGTTGATATCTTCTAAATGGATAATGATAGAAACATAAAATTTGACATAGTGATAGGTCACCATTAAGAGGAGCAATTCTGCATTTTCGAAATTTTCGAGATGTCTGCCATTTTCAAAATGGCTGCCAAGATACGGTATAAAAAATGGGCGGTAACAATTCAACATTGTCCGATATCATCAAAATTTGTTATGTGGGTAGATAATGATGTCCCGACATTGAACAATTTCTACCGGTCGCCGTTTTCAAAATGGCCACCACAATACTGCACAAATTCAACATTGTCTGATTTCAACGCCATTTCATATGTGGGTAGATTATGATGTCCCGAATTGATTCCTGACAACAAAAAATTTCTACCAGTCGCCATTTTCAAAATGGCCACCACAATACCGCACAAATTCAACATTGTCCGATTTCAACGACATTTCTTATGTGGGTAGATTATGATGTCCTGAAATGATTCCTGACATTGAAAATTTTTTACCGATCGCCATTTTCAAAATGGCTGCCACAATACCACACAAATTCAACATTGTTCGATTTCAACGTCCTGAATTGATTCCTGACATTGGAAAATTTCTACCAGTCTCCATATTCAAAATGTCTGCCATAATACAGCAAAAATTCACCATTGTTCGATTTCAAAGGTAGCTTTTAATTTATTTTATAAACCGGTTGTCTGTGGCCGGTTTGGGAGACTTCATAATCGTTAGATTATAATCATATCTTATTATTATCATTATTCTTCTCTTTCTTCTCCTTTCTTTCTTTGGCACATGAACTTGTCCACGGCAGATCTCAGGAACTACTGGACAGAATTTCATGAAACTTGTTGGAGTTATAGATATATGTTTCTAGTTGGTCCTAAAGTTTTCAGCTTTGTGGTAAAGGGGATCAAAGTCATATTTTGAGGGGTTCAAAGGGGGTGGGGGTTACTATAGAATCCTATGGGAAAGTTGAAATTTCGTACATTAATGTTGATATCTTCTAAATGGATAATGATAGAAACATAAAATTTGACATAGTGATAGGTCACCATTAGAGGAGCAATTCTGCATTTTCAAAATTTTCGAGATGTCTGCCATTTTCAAAATGGCTGCCAAGATACGGTATAAAAAATAGGCGGTAACAATTCAACATTGTCCGATATCATCAAAATTTGATATGTGGGTAGATAATGATGTCCCGACATTGAAAAATTTCTACCGGTCGCCGTTTTCAAAATGGCCACCACAATACTGCACAAATTCAACATTGTCTGATTTCAACGCCATTTCATATGTGGGTAGATTATGATGTCCCGATTTGATTCCTGACAACAAAAAATTTCTACCGGTCGCCATTTTCAAAATGGCCACCACAATACCGCACAAATTCAACATTGTCCGATTTCAATGACATTTCTTATGTGGGTAGATTATGATGTCCTGAAATGATTCCTGACATTGAAAATTTTTTACCGGTCGCCATTTTCAAAATGGCTGCCACAATACCACACAAATTCAGCATTGTTCGATTTCAACATCCTGAATTGATTCCTGACATTGGAAAATTTCTACCAGTCTCCATATTCAAAATGTCTGCCATAATACAGCAAAAATTCAACATTGTTCGATTTCAAAGGTAGCTTTTAATTTATTTTTTAAACCGGTTGTCTGTGGCCGGTTTGGGAGACTTCATAATCGTTAGATTATAATCATATCTTGTTATTATCATTATTCTTCTCTTTCTTCTCCTTTCTTTCTTTGGCACATGAACTTGTCCACGGCAGATCTCAGGAACTACTGGACAGAATTTCATGAAACTTGTTGGAGTTATAGATATATGTTTCTAGTTGGTCCTAAAGTTTTCAGCTTTGTGGTAAAGGGGATCAAAGTCATATTTTGAGGGGTTCAAAGGGGGTGGGGGTTACTATAGAATCCTATGGGAAAGTTGAAATTTCGTACATTAATGTTGATATCTTCTAATTGGATAATGATAGAAACATAAAATTTGACATAGTGATAGGTCACCATTAAGAGGAGCAATTCTGCATTTTCGAAATTTTCGAGATGTCTGCCATTTTCAAAATGGCTGCCAAGATACGGTATAAAAAATGGGCGGTAACAATTCAACATTGTCCGATATCATCAAAATTTGATATGTGGGTAGATAATGATGTCCCGACATTGAAAAATTTCTACCGGTCGCCGTTTTCAAAATGGCCACCACAATACTGCACAAATTCAACATTGTCTGATTTCAACGCCATTTCATATGTGGGTAGATTATGATGTCCCGAATTGATTCCTGACAACAAAAAATTTCTACCGGTCGCCATTTTCAAAATGGCCACCACAATACCGCACAAATTCAACATTGTCCGATTTCAACGACATTTCTTATGTGGGTAGATTATGATGTCCCGAAATGATTCCTGACATTGAAAAATTTCTACCGGTCGCCATTTTCAAAATGGCCGCCACAATACCGCACAAATTCAACATTGTTCGATTTCAACGTCCTGAATTGATACCCGACATTGAAAAATTTCTACCGGTCTCCATTTTCAAAATGGCCACCACAATACCGCAAAAATTCACCATTGTTTGATTTCAAAGGTAGCTTTTAATTTATTTTTTAAGCCGGTTGTCAGTGGCCGGTTTGGGAGACTTCATAATCGTTAGATTATAATCATATCTTGTTTATCATATTTTTACTATTATTATCATGAACATTTATATCCTGCACTTGTTCTGTTTGAGCCGTCAAATTGCATTGATTGGATAAATTCTTGTTACAACTATTATGGTCACTGACCGAAATGCAGTGTAAACTGATCACCATCAGAACTGACAAAATCGACCAGGGGGTTTAGACAGTGGATGGTTTACTCAGGTTTTAGAAATGACTTGGAAGTGAAACTTTGAACTTGCATGCATATGAAAGTATATATAAAGTCAAACCTGTCTATAGTGGCCACCTGGGGGAGATTGACAAAATGACCACTATATACAGGTGAACTTTATATGAGGGGGTTTGATTATTCGATGAAATATTCTACATTGGTTGTAAATAAACATTTCTAATTACATGTTATGTTTTGTTTGTTATTTTGTTCCTGTCGTAATGTTACTCTTGGTTACATTTATTGTGAATGAAATTATCTCAATCTGATATGATTTGAATAAAACATACAAATAAATAAAGAAAGATATTCAATAAACAAAAATACAATTTCCAGTAACACGATGTTGAACTGGAATCCAAAAATCGTCGATTGAATCTCACTTTAAAGAATGTTCATTATCTTGGTACGACCAACACCCTTCTCCTCGCCCACACTGTCACAGCCCAACATTGGCAACAACTTTTCCCACCATCGATCACAACGATTTATAACTTTCACTCTGTCGTCTAATTTCAAAGCTTTCCTATATTTACGGATGTTGATGGTTTTGACATGATCATGATGCACTAGAGTCTAGATACAAAATATTTTTGGTGGGTGAATTTCTACTCTAGTCGTAATGAATAAATATCTCCAATAACTCCCGGGTATAAATTTTCCTTTATGTAATTTATTACTCACAAAATTTAATAGTGTTTCAATGTTTATTTAGTTAATTAAATTAAGCAATATATTTTGTAACACCTCAGGATTTTTTGTACATTTGAGAAAAATACCGAACTTTCGAAATCACTTCCGGTATTATTTTAAAAATGAATTTACCGTTATACAAAGGTTTTACACTGGAAATTACTAATAAATGGTGACCGCTGACCACATTGAACAGGTGACCGCTATATCGAATTAAAATATATAGTAAAATGCACAGGGAGAGCACGAAAGTGACCGCTATGAGCAGGTGACCATTATACAAAGGGGACCGTTATGACAGGTTTGACTGTATATGGAAAGGGGCAAGTATTGTACAATGTTGTATCAAAATAATGTTAATAAAATAAAATGTATAAACAATTGTATTTTAATAAATAAAGAAATAAATGTATTTGGTGGAAAACTGGGGAAAGGCTCGGTGAACCTTGAACCTCCCAGTTTTAAACGTCGTACACATATTTTATATTTTAAGACACTGCACTAATATTGTCTATGTATCATTTATCAGAATTACAATAATTTAACTATTTATTGCAGGTCATATAGAAAGAAATGTCAAGGACGACTGCGGAAACACTTAGCTGACCTTTGCCTACAGGCTGGTGTTGCAGGGGATGCAATCCTGCATTATGAAACTGCCATTGATATATTGCGTCCTGTTAATGACTGGTTATGGATTGGTGGTAAATTAAATTTTTTTCCCATGATTTATCGTTGTCGATATTTTGTTATTAGTTTGTTTAAGGTTTACTTTTATGGCGCTTAATGCCACTTTCAACAATATTTCAGTTACATCGTGTCTGTCAATTTTATTGGTGGAGGAAACCAGAGTACCCGGAAAAAACCACCCACCTGCCGTAAGTCACTGACAAATTTATTACATAATTTTGAGTACACATTGCCTGAACAGGTGCGACTCATAACTTTAGGGGTGATAGGCAGTGATTGCACGGGTAGTTGTAAATCCATCTTCCATATGATCACTGCCAATGACGGCCACATTTTGTTGTTAATTAAGCATTCATTCATAATTGTCTATATAGACAATATACATTGTATGTACATTTAAAATTTTTTTTTTATTTGTACACGCTTTAGAAACTGGAAGAGTGAGCTTTTCTCTCCTGTTTAGTAAATATCAATTTTTCGTTACCTGACAATGTACATATATTGTGTTTATAAGTACTGCAATAATTTAATTTGATTTGAATATTTCAATCTGATTGGCTAATCCGCCTGGAGAAAATTTTGGTTATACTCGATAACCTGGGTTGGTATTGTGATGTCACCAACGTGTTCATCCGCCAACGACAAATTCAAATAGTCACAATAATTGTGCTCCAGCTAGAATTTGAAAGGGACAGGGTGCCAGCAAAGGGCAGGGCATTTTTTACTTTGTTGTGCTTTTGTTTTAAATTGTATTGGTTTGTAATGGTTTTTTTCCCCAGCATATAATAGAAAGAGGCATCAATTATCTAAGCAATTTTATTATGAAGTCAATGACAAATGTATTTCAATAAATAACATTCATTACATTATAGTCAAATGTGACATGAAATAATCGTAATTAAAATCGAGGAATCATTAAATTTGGTTGGAAATATTAAATTATAAGGAATATTTGAAATTGTTGAATAGGTTATACTTGCATAACCTGGTTTAGAACAGTTTACGCTTTTCATAAATCGCTTTGCGGTTTATTAAGCGTAAGCTGCCCCAAACCAGGTTATATCGTATAACCTGTTCAACAATTTCAAATATTCTTTAAATGTCATGGTGTGCTAAAAATGGATAAGAAAAAAGATATTAGAGATAAATTTCCATTTTTAAAGTCTGAGTTTCACTGAACAGGCTAAAGACTTTTTAATTTAAAATTTAATGGTCATGAGTGGGGAAATATCAATGAGATGCAGACAAATGGGCAGATGAATAATTTGTACACGCCCAATAGACAGATAAAAATAAGACAATCTAATTAAAATTAGATGTTTGTTCTTATTTTTTTTTCTTTGGGGATACACTAATATAACATCTAATGACATCCTGTATGGGTTGTGTCAGGATTCATATTTTTAACTGACCAACAGTCGATGAGCCTACAACTACATCGGTTGTGTAATAATGGTTAGTGTACCCGGGTCAAAAAGTTGTGTTTGTTGCTTCTCCACTACGCACACAGCATTAAGGAGTAAAAGCAAAGACTGATTGTCTTGTGTAAGGATAATATGTCAGAGTGAAGCGACATGTGATTGTCTTGTGTAAGGATAATAATTAATATGTCAGAGTGAAGCGACATGTGATTGGATTGTGTAAGGATGATATGTCAGAGTGAAGCGACATGTGATTGCCTTGTGTAAGGATAATATGTCAGAGTGAAGCGACATGTGATTGCCTTGTGTAAGGATAATATGTCAGAGTGGAGCGACATGTGATTGCCTTGTGTAAGGATAATATGTCAGAGTGAAGCGACATGTGATTGCCTTGTGTAAGGATAATATGTCAGAGTGAAGCGACATGTGATTGCCTTGTGTAAGGATAATATGTCAAGAGTGAAGCGACATGTGATTGCCTTGGGTAAGGATAATATGTCAGAGTGAAGCGACATGTGATTGCCTTGGGTAAGGATAATATGTCAGAGTGAAGCGACATGTGATTGCCTTGTGTAAGGATAATATGTCAGAGTGAAGCGACATGTGATTGCTTTGGGTAAGGATAATATGTCAGAGTGAAGCGACATGTTATTGCCTTGGGTAAGGATAATATGTCAGAGTGAAGCGACATGTGATTACCTTGGGTAAGGATAATATGTCAGAGTGAAGCGACATGTGATTGCCTTGTGTAAGGATAATATGTCAGAGTGAAGCAACATGTGATTGCCTTGTGTAAGGATGATATGTCAGAGTGAAGCGACATGTGATTGCCTTGTGTAAGGATAATATGTCAGAGTGAAGCGACATGTGATTGCCTTGTGTAAGGATAATATGTCAGAGTGAAGCGACATGTGATTGCCTTGGGTAAGGATAATATGTCAGAGTGAAGCGACATGTGATTGCCTTGGGTAAGGATAATATGTCAGAGTGAAGCGACATGTGATTGATTTGGGTAAGGATAATATATCAGAGTGAAGCGACATGTTATTGCCTTGGGTAAGGATAATATGTCAGAGTGAAGCGACATGTGATTGCCTTGTGTAAGGATAATATGTCAGAGTGAAGCGACATGTGATTGCCTTGTGTAAGGATAATATGTCAGAGTGAAGCGACATGTGATTGCCTTGTGTAAGGATAATGTCAGAGTGAAGCGACATGTGATTGCCTTGTGTAAGGATAATATGTCAAAGTGAAGCGACATGTGATTGCCTTGTGTAAGGATAATATGTCAGAGTGAAGTGACATATCTACTTGTGGACTGTTATTTCAGTGAGCTTTTACTATAAAAATCCAATTCTGCATGTTAGTCTGATTCGGTTAAGACAGGTTCCGAAAACGAAACCTGGTCCCAAGGAGCCTCAGGTACGACAGGTTCTGAAAACAAAATCTGGTCCTAGCAGGTTTGGTTAAGGCAGGTTTCATTATATTAAGTTTTCTTCACACACATTTTATCCATTCAGTGGTATTAACCACTTTAATGTACATTTGTATTTTTGCAGCATGTTATGAAGGCTTGTGTTCTGCCTCTGCGATCCTGATCTGTCCACGTGTGAAAAGTCCTGCTCTGAGACGAGTAGAATCTATGGTTGTTAAACCAGGGTCGTCATTGTCAAAAGAAGCAAAAATAAGAGCAGGTCAGTTATCAGTCTTTGCCCTATTTTTTTCACCTACTTGCCTTGAAGCAAAATTTAGAAAATTTTTACATTTATTCAAGCAAATTCTTTCATAATTTGGACTTGTCCGAATCCAGTTTTACTTGTCCCAGGCTTTGGACAAGTGTGTTAGCGTGAAGACTGAGTTATATATACAGTCAAACGTGTATTAATGGCACGGAAGGGAATCTGAAAATGTGCACTTTATAAGCAGTTGCCCTTTATATATGCATGATAGACAGTGATTTGTTATATACAGGTGAACTTTAAGTTTATAGACATTGATTTGTTATATAGTGGTGCCCTTTAAGGCAGATTTGACTACTTTTATTATTGATATTTTTGTTAATTATGAAAGATGAGGAACTGTATAAAAATAAAAATTTTCTTTCAACCAATTTGTATCTATTATACAGATTTTTAGGGGAAAATCCCTTTAAAATCTTCTGCTTAGAAACTGGAGCTGAAATGATTAGTGGTTGACCCACATTCAGAATTATGTGTGACACTCCATCTTCCATTGTAATAGGCATGCAAATTGCTTTTGGAACTCCTGACACCTTTTTCCAGCATATTTAAACGTTGTTTTCTTCACAGCTTTTTGTCAAGATAATGCACATTCGGAACACATTTACCACTTACATTATGACAACAGTGAATCAATGCCCAATTACGATCAGAGTCAACAAAATTTGTTAACCCTTTAATTCAAATTTAATGTGAATGAATTTACGGAGCAAATAAAGAGGAGAACTACAAACTAAAAATAGATTTGGTTAGAGGGATGTAAATAAAACACAACATATGCATATACTTTATATGTCTAATTGTGTACAAGAGAATTTGTTAGAATAAATAGTACGCTTTATATTTATTTCAATTGGGTTTTCGTTATATTTTTTTGTGTAAATTAGAATATGCAAATTCGGGGATATGTATTCAAGTTTATACACATGAAGTTTTATTGGAAGAAGAAACCCGATTAAAGCACTCATCCTGACTCAAACCTTAACAAATGTTCTCACATAATGTTGCATTGAGTACAACTCACAACTTTTTGTGGTAATAAGCACAGATTGTATAGGTAAATGTAAATCCTATTAAATTATACAAGATCGTGCACAACAAAATTGCAACCTCTTATCAATCTAATGCCCCTGTAAAATTACAAAAAAAAACACTTTAGCCTAGCAGATGAATTACCTATCTAGAAAGACCACTTACTTGGCAGAAGGCAGGTGCTACTGTGATCTTTCATAACATTTTATTCATTAGGTTATCACAATACAGTAGTCCCCCCCCCCCCCCCCCCAATGAGAAAGTGGCCTAAAAAGAGGTGTGGCCTCTCTTGAAGGGGACAAGTTAGTAGTATTATACTCTCTAAGTGCATATGAAATCTATCCTGATAAGAGGGATGGCCTATAGTGGGAGTGGCCTTTTCCGAGGGGGACTACTATTGTGTACTTTGTGTCTTAGATAAACAAGAGTAATATTTCACAGTCTTCATGTTACGATTCCATTTCAGGAAGTCTAAAAATTTGACATACGTTTCTAGATAAACAAGAGTATCAGTAATATTTCACAGTCTTCATGTTAAAATTCCATTTCAGGGAGTCTAAAAGGTAGCTATACCAGCAATGGATTACAAGATTTAGCTGGTCCTGTGGCTCAGACAGCTCTTATACCAAATGATATTGTTGAAAAGTACCGTGAATGTATTTTACATTATAGTAAGGTAAGGTACTCATTGAAAATTTGATCTAACCTTGCATAGTGTTACAGTTTTAGGTTTTCCATGCCATGGCCATATGCTTGCAGGGTTGGAAATTAACTATTCTCTAGTCCAAGACCAGTCCTTGAAATTAATGTTTTAATTTACTGGTCCGAATCAAATTCTTGACTTTATATATCTAAATTAAAACTGAAATATTTACTGGTCCGAAAAAAGTTTCACTAGTCTTGGGCTGAAGGACTGGTGCTTATCGTGAGGACTGCCAAGACTCATAATTTTTGGCTTGAGGTTTAATTATTCCAAAGATTATGACTTGTCCTTTCAGACCAGTAAAAAGGAGAGATTAAGACAATGAGTCAGACAGGTGTTGTCTTTTCAACTTAATTGTTTACATACATTTTCAACTGTATCAAACAAGTGCTTGAAATTTATTTTAAAAGTTTCCTTTCTTAAAGTGTTTGAAAGAAGAATTCCACAAACGCTTGAAATAATTTAATTTTGCATAACTTATCCATGTGCAAGTTTGACATTGATAACAAAAATCAAACGTTAAATATATTAATTGAATTCACATCTGGTCCTTGTCAACACATAAATCAAACCTCTATTTTGATTTTCTTCAAATTATGCAGGACAGGTTTATTTAATGATAGAGCAGAGCTCCAGATAAGCTGCGTATTTGTGTTTTTTACGCTATGAAAACGAGTAAAAACACATGTATTATCAGATCAGAGTGTACACATTACGCATACATATTGCTGTGTAAGCAAACTTTCCAAATTCGGAGTGTACTTGTACAGTCGTGTACATAACAATACATTTTTGTCTTTGAGAAATTCCCCGTAATTACTTCCCTTTATACTTTTCGAAGGAGAGAGCGTATACATCCGAGGGGTACCGAATGTTTGCCTTTCTAAGCATCGATGTCAAAAGAGATCTGATTGTATGCTTACGATAAATCATCCAATCGCGGTCAATATTACAATTAAATGCGGTTTACGTAATAAGTAAGAACTAAAACGAAAGTAAATTTGGGAACACGTTCGTTGAAAATGAGGGATTACCGAAAATGAGCAAGAACATGAATAAGTGCGCTACTAAGCGCAAGAGCGCTACGGAAAATTCTATTCTTAAGTTCCTGACAGTTTCATCTGTGTCTAGTGACAGTATAGTTAAAGGAATCAGACATTGATGACATTATCAAAACAGCTGTGAAAACTGCCGAAGTTGACGAGTAAAGACAAAATATTTACAACATTTTATTAATAAACATGACACAATCGTGTCAAATTAAACAGAGATATACATTTCACTTGCATCCTGCGTTTATTGAATAACACTTGTGTCAAACATAATTTTAAAAGTGTACATGTAAGCAATCTTTTCTGAAGTAGAGAGTACAAAAGTGCAAAGGAAATATGCAAATACCCATCATTTTCAAAAGTAGGGGGTAATTACCCTTTGGACTTGAAAATTATCTGGGGCTCTGATAGAGGTATAATTCCTGGGGACATCTGATGGTTTCACCTCAGTTATCAAATGCCAGGATGTCCAGATAAGAATGAGATAATTAGTGGGATCGAGCTCTGGTCTGGTGAAATCAATACTATAGAATATGTATTTATTACATCCCTGTTAAGCACACAATATTAAGGAATAAGAGCAAAGACTGGTTGGCTTGGAATCTGGATAATGTGTTCAAGTGGAGCGACATGTCTACCTGCAGACTGTTGTTTTATTTAGCTAGCACTATAAAAATCCAACAGAGCGAATTTGTCTAGTACAAAGCAGACATCATCATCATCTCAACGAAATGTAACTTGTTCTCCCCATGATAAAACTGAAAAATTGCTCGATTAGCATTAAAACAGCCATCACTCAATCTTGTTGGATGGGAAGGGAGGTAATTTTAAATGGAAAATTTGCAATGGAAATTGGCAATTAGAAAATAAACTATTGAAATAAAGAACTGTTAGTCTTAACAAACGTCATATTGTCTGTCAACGCACAGAAATTACTATTACATTGAAATGCTGAAACTGTTTAGTTAGATGCATGTTACAATTGAAAATATGATTAATTATTACGATTTATTACAGTTTAAGTTGGCAACTGTTATTGAGATGGAGGCGTGTCTAAAGGCTTCTAGATTTCTAATTAAGCAAAAGGTAAATATTTATGTATTTATGAAGGATTTGATATGTATTTGGGGAATTTGTGGGCAGATGGGCAGTCTGTGAAAATATTACCAAGGACTTCTTTTTGTCTACAAAGTAGCCATAAGAAACATTTAGAACAACAAGAGGTCTGTTAAAGAGCTCAATTGACCTTAATTCATTATTTTAATTTATAAAAGAAAAAGTCTGAGAAAACGATTTCAGTTTGGGGAAATGGTAAAAAAAAATAGATTAAAATTTTAATTCCTTATAAGTACCTGGTAGCAGCAAATGATAAAGGATGATACAATTGTGTGATTATAGTTTGAATGGCAAGGTGTACTTGATATGTTATGTCATAAAGTTTGTCTAAGTGACTTGTAGCAGGCTTGTGGTTTTCTCTACTAGTAAAACTCACCACCATGATATAACTGAAATAATGTTGAAAGTGGCATTAGACATCATAAACCTAGCCCTAACCCTAGGTACATATCAACAGAAATTATATATATTGTCATATTTGGGGGGTAAAATCTCTATCTCTATATTTATTTGTCAAAAAAATTATATAATGAATATAATAAAAAAAAAATACAAACAAAAATACAAACAGAGAAGTGCAATAGTAATTATTTGTTAATAAATTATATTATGAATAGAATTTTTAAAAAAATAACAAACAAAAAGGTGTTATAGTAATTTGTTATAAAAGTAAATATTTTGAGTCATTCTTAAGTTAATAACCCCTCTCTCCCAACACATTTGTATGTTATCACTAAAACCAGAGTTGTTCTACAGCATGTCCTCTAACCCCCAACATTAACAGATTATTTGTTATTTACTAATTAACACATCAGATTTGTGTAGTACTAATGGCTTGTTTTGAAGAACCTGTGAATTAAGTAATACCTACTTGTGTACATGTTTTTATAATAATTAGTCTATTGGGCTACCTTGTTTCATTTTTGTTGATACCAATAGAAGGATTTATTCCTTGTTCTGATGTTTAAATTTGTCGACATTGAATTTGTATAAAAAAAAATAAAAAAAAAAAAAAAAAGCAACAGTATCACCAAATTGTTGAATATTTTAAGTTATGTATTTATTTTATATTAAAATTTATATTTAGTGGCATTTAAAATTAAATAGTAACTACAATAAAGGTCCAGAGAAATTAGTAGCTTGGCTGGAAGTCTGTTGTGTTATGTCATACATATTTGTATGAAGATTATTTCTGAAAAATTTATTTATGCAAAAATATTTTGAACATTACAGGTTTTTTTTTTAGCTATTTAAAAAAAGAATAAAATGTTTTAATAAATTTTTTTTTATTATTAATTATTTGCCAAACATTTTCATGTGTTTTCACAAAGTAATCTGAAATTTCATGAGATTTTCAGAAATCCTTCTTTTTATTTGTTAAAAACAATAGTTGAAATTTAAACCAAAACTGCATAATAATTTATAAAGGAAAAAATTATAGTAATAAAAAATATACCAGAATAAAATTAAGCAAATAATAGAACTTAATATGGATTAGGGTTATGGTGAAAAAATGGAAAGGGGTGTATATGGTTTTAGCTATTTTCAATAGATTTTCTGTCTTTTTGTTTTCTAACCAGTATCATCCCTACAAATGACAATTTTGATGTTTCAAGGATGAGATCTTTGGTCCATTTCATTATTTTTTTTGTAATAAAAACCAGTGATATCTAATTTAGTGTGTAGGACATGTTTCTGGAATAATGTCCACCATGCATGCCCCAAGTCAAATAATTTAAAATGTACATATAAAAAAATATCATGATACAGTATTTACTTTCAAAATCAAAAATACGGCAAATTTTAAAATAAGATTATAATATGATGGGAGGGTTTCTTGTCACCACAGGAAGAATTCTTTTATTGAGGTGAACACGATAAAAAATCCCTTGGTTTTATCATAGACTTCTATTATGAAAATATAATTTTGAATGTCAATTCTTTTTAAAAATTATACATGAAACTTCAAATTTATGTTTAATTTACAATATTCCAGAAAGTGTCAAAGCAAAATTATGATTGACATAATGTAAATTGAGAAAGGAAATTATTTCTGAATAAAATAATGTTTTTGTCTCTTAAAAGAATACACATAACTTAACAATGCAAATGGAATATTTTACTCAGTGGCTTTTTAAACATTTAGTGTTTTTTTTACGAAAAACAAAGGCAACATCTATTAAAATTCAGCAGCTTGGTATATAAAGATTGAAAGAAGTGCATATTATCCTTATTAAGATTAATGCACTGTAAATTGTGCCAGGATTTTTTTCAATAAAATAATGTTTTTCCCACTTAAAAGATTACTCTTGACTTAACAATGTTAATGGACTATTTTACTCAGTGCCTATTAAACATTAATTACCAGCATTTTACAAAAAAATGCAACCTCTATTAAAATTCAGCAGCTTGGTATATCAGATTGAGAGAAGCAACTCTTATCCTTAATCTCTTTTAAAAGTAAAGATTAGGTTCTGTAATGTAAATAAAAAGGCAGACTTTGCTCAGATTGTAACACATGTTTTTTAAGACCTCAGCTTCTGTGGTCATTGTTCAAACAATTAAAATATTTCTTTAACATATGATTAGTTGTTTTCTTAACAATTGTCTTATCCTTTCTTGATCTGGTGTATAAATCCTATCCATTACACCTGTATAAGATATAGGTAAACATCAAAGGGATTACTAATTAACATTTGCCAGGTAACTGTTTTGATAGGTATCTCATCATTACTTATATATGTTTGAATATTCTGTTTGTTGTAAAGCTCTGCATACCATCTGCTAATTTTTATAAAAACAATTTTTAGCAAAATGATAATTATTGGGTGCCACTGTTTATTTTGTCTTGTTGCTCTTCTTTCTTTGAGGTGTGTTAAAACTATAGGTATTTATTTTGAGAATATCTCAAGTTGAAATCAATGTTGCAACTTTCCTCAACAAGCGAACATCACATTGGACATATAAATATATTGAAAGTGAAAGTACAAAGTGAAGTGAAATCTGAACTCTGCTTGATAAAGTGAAAGTACAAAGTGAACTGAAACCTGAACTCTGCTTGATAAAGTGAAAGTAGAAAGTAGAACTATTTTTAGTAATAGTGGTGTTATGTGTTAACTTTGATCAATATGGATTATCACTGTACCGTGGCCACACCTTTAAGACAGAATGCAGTATTTTCATCAACGTCCCCATATTATTGCTTTGATGGATTGTCTTCTATGCCTGAAAGATCAGTATTTCTATCACCGTCGAGCCTTCTGCAGTCAGTGACAAATCCATGCATCAATTCTAGTCCTGTCTTCCCAGGATTCCAGTCGCCTCTGGGTTATTCGCCTAGTTACATTTCACCTCTTCATCAGCAACAGCCACTGGACCTTAGTAACAGTGTAGAAAAGTTGAAACCTAATCGTTTATCAGCATTCTCATCACCAAATGACAGTTTTTACCTCCAAAGATTGAAGAGTAACCCCATGTTTCAAGATCTTCAGTCATTACTTGTACAGGAATGTTTACATATGCAGGTACCGACAAACTTGATAAATACTTCATGGAATACAACTCCTATTAAAGTACCGGGAGTTGTTGACAATGGCGCTTCTGTTTATACCTTACACATCAAATTACAAGAAAGACTTTTGTCTTTAAGGACGGATCATTCAACCACCTCGAAAGCTTTAGAAATAGAATCCTATTATAGTTGTGATGTCGGTAAAATTGAAGTGTCTCGATATCAAGGACTATGTGCAGCAGGAACGTCAGAGACTGCAAGACTGAAAGTTAACTTGACATGTGACGAGAAACGATTAGAGCTGATTAAACATGTGCATGCTGATGTTAACAAACTATTAAGGAGACAGAACGCTAATGATTCTGGAATGTGTGCCGTGTCTAGCCCCGCTAGCCAGTGTTCTAGTAGGGATGGATCAGGATCAGATAGATGTTCACCAGATATCCGAAGCCACGATTCAGGAATTTTATCAGATGACAGTTTACCGGAATTTCCCACTACCTCAGGGACGCAACAATCTGCTGTAGAGAAACCGTTATCATCACTAGACAATGGTAAAACAGATTTGACTTTATCTGCTGTGAGACATTTGAACTTTAGCAAATCGTCTTTACCTGATTGTCGTGAATCTTCGCAAATTGATGCTGATGATTTAAAACTGGTTATCTCCCCTGAACCAAACAATCGATTACAAGTAAATTCTCAAAACGGTTCAGTTCAGAATGATTACACATGTGATTTGGATTTAAAAATGAATGGTGAAATTTACCCACCAGAGAAAAACATATATTTAAGTGAGTCTAGGCAAGGGGAGATCACTGGAAACTCGACATCTGAGGAGAACCTGACATCACAATGTATAATACATACTGGTACGTCAGGGGATTTCATATCCACAAGGGGAGATCACCCATCGAAAAAAGAATGTGAACAGAGAAACCGACTACTGACTCCTGAAGCTACTGTTATTTTATCAAACTGGTATGACGATCATATTCGTTATCCGTATCCATCTGATCTGGAAGTTAAACATTTATCTGACGATTGTGGAATAAGTGAAAAACAAGTGAAAAAATGGATGGCTAATAAGCGTGTGCGTTGTTTCAACACTTTGTCAATTTCTGGAAATCAACATCCAATTAAATTGAAATATAAAGGAAAGCGTAAACACCAGAATGAGACTGTGCGTGCTAATTATCAGCAATTATCCAACGAATCACGTGATATTTTGACTCAATGGTATGAGGAACATAGTTATAATCCGTATCCCACGGAAGAGGAAAAAGAAGAATTAGCCGAAAAATGTCAAATTTCTATTGGTCAAACTAGGTCTTGGTTTGCCAATAAAAGGAGTCGTGCGAATAACACACGTAAACAAGTACCTAATTATTTTATAGAGAAGTTTCCTGAATATACACCACATGTGCAAATGGTTAGCATACAAAGGGAGCAAGCACGGAGAAAATTTAAAAAACATGAAAGTCACATGGATTTTTTCTATCAAAATAACTATTTTATGTAATTTTAAGTAAAATAAATCTAGACGTTAGTGCTAAATTGTAAATACAGTTTAAAATTTTAAAAGTTAGATTGCAAATTAATGTAGAAAAAAATAGGTATGTTATATACAGAGATGATCAGCTGATTTCCTCTTTTTTTAAATAAATTGTTGAAAATTAAATGTATATGTATTTAATTCTACAATCTACGAATATTGTAAATTTTATTATGAATTTTTGTTATGTTTATGCAGTATTTTTATTTTGAAAATTAAATTTTGTATCTTTTAGCGTATGATGTTTATATCTTAGTTTAAGTTGTTCTTCAACGTCGTTGATATTTGGGATTGTCTATAAGGAGACTTTGACAACTTGTGTTTCAGAATTTAATGTCATTGAACATTTTTTGGGTTCTTTTTTTTATCTTTTTTTTTTTTGCATCTATCTGTTACCATTTACTATATGAGTAAGTTCCAACATTTAATTTTTCTTCTCAGAAATCACAAGATATTTGAATGAAAACTGTTCTTTGCTAAATTTGGAGGGAAAATAAGCTCCTTAGAAATCACTGGGAAAATTGGTAATTTTTAGCGGGGTTTGTGTTGCTCTATCTTTAGTTTTCTGTGTAGTGTTTTGTAGATCAATGTTTGTCCTTTTTCTTTTAGCTATTGTGTTGTCTATCCTTCTTAGATTTACAGATTCTGATTACCCCTTTGGCATCTTCAAACTCTTATTTTCACTGACCATAAATATAAAATTAGTAAGAATAGGAGATCTGTGTAAATGAAAGTGAGAAACTATCCAATTTTACTCTGAAGACATAAATTAATTTAAAGCAATTGCTTTTTTTTTTTATTGCTGTTCTACATTTCACAGTCACAGAAGGTCTTCAATAAGGAGTATAACTCGTAGCCTAACATGAGTGAAATGGCCCTAGCCTCCAGTTTTGTCTTTTTTGATGTGTATTGAGTATGCTATGCATTAAAAACTCTTGTCATGACTGTTTTTGCAAATTGGGAGATTGTTGACCAGGTTAACAAACAACCAGCATCAGGTTTGGTTTATGATTAAATTCAGTTCAGCATGAAATAGAATAAAAGGGGCAAGCTCCATGGTGCAAGTACAAATATGAGAGGAAATACCATATTAAACTTGTGTTATTTAATATATCAAAGGGAGAGTACTTAGATTACTGGTTTTCATCTGACTATCATAGTAGAACTGGTACCCTAAACGGTGTGTGAAATGTCATTAAGGATGAAAGGAGGTGAAGAATTATGAGTGTTTATCACCACTTCAATAATATTTCTATTATATCATGCAGGGCTCACCAAACCAGGCGAAGTGGGCGACTTCTTTGCCTTGGTTTCAATGAAATCGCCCAATTTCTGTCAAAAAGCGAAGTTTTAGTCGCACTGTCAGTCTTTTCAAGTCCGTATTTTTTTCACCAATAATCATACTTTTTCTACAATATTCACATAAAAGGAGCTCCCATTTTCTTGAAATGTGACCCATACAGGGTTTGATGTTCAATATTTTATTCCAAACTCGTTAATTGCATCCTTTTTAAGATCATAGTGCAGCACGTTCGTTTTTGTGAAAGGTAGGGTAACATGCGGTAGTGGGGAAAGAAACGTTAAAATTTGGATCGATTTTCGGAAGTCTCCCAGATTTTCCCTCACTTCGCCCTTAAGTCAAGAGAGAGAAAAGTCAAGTCGCCCTGTTTTTAGTATGTGTGGTGAGCCCTGATCATGGTAATCAAAACTACATATACCCTAAGATACCCCAGAGAATATGACTGATCTGCTTCAAGTCACTGACAAACTTTATCAAACAGTTATATAGAGCACAAGCAAGGGTAGGATTATGGTGTTTAATGCCACTTTAGACAATATTTTAGTTTTATTATAGTGGTCAGTTTTATTGATGGAGGAAACCGGAGTACCCGGAGAAAACCACTGGTCTGTCGCAATTCACTGACAAAACTTTATCACATATTGTTGTATCAAGTACACCTCACCCTGAGTGGGATTCGAACTCACAAGTTTTGTGGTGATCGTCGCTGATTGCATAAATAGGTGTAAATGCAACTACCATACGATCAAGACTAATACGGCCCTGGAGTCAAACTGACAACTTAAGTGGTGATACTTTGTCATAGATACTGAGACAGTGTCAGAGAGATTTGATTTTAATCAGTTTGACATACAAAATGTACTGCAGTCAACACTTTCACATGCCAATAAAACTGCAAAAGAAAGTATTTTATCCTGCAATGACAGCATTTACCGACCAATATAGCCTGCCTAATATATTTTTTGATATTGGTCAGTTATAAATAGAACATTTTTTGATATTGGTCAGTTATAAATAGAACATACAAATGTAAAACGGGGCACATCGGGGGATATTGTTTTCAAATACATACATAAAATTATTTCAAATACTTTTATCATCGTCCAGTAAACGTTTATTTACGATTTAAAATTGCAGGATAAATACAATACATGTGCACTGTCGAAGCATATAGGTAAATATGTGTATTCGGCGCGAAACGCGGGAAAAAGCTCGGCGAAGCCTCGCCTTTTCCCGCGTTTCTAAGCCTCATACACATATTACCCATATGCTTCGACAGTGCACAAGTATTGTATATGAACAATGGGTAAACATACCTTTAAAATACATTTAATAAAACAAAAAGCAAAAAACAAACAACAAACATCACTTCCTTCAGAATATATTATATTCAAAAGCATTATAAAGACAAATATAGGGGCTGTCGTGGTCGTGATCATATGGTAGTTTGATTTACAAGTATCTGTGCATGTGCAATAAGTGCCTATCATCACTAAAGTGAGATTGAATCCCACTCATGGCGAGGTGTACTCAATACAACATTATGTGATAAAGTTTGTCAGTGACTTGCGAAATGTTTGTGGTTTTCTCCAGATACTCCGGTTTCCTCCACCAATATATATTTTTTTTATGCCCCCGTCCGGATATAGATACATGGTTTGTCCAGCTATCTCCTCCTACAGTTTTGGAGCTACAGCTTTAATATTTTTTTAGGATGTTTATACACATAATGGAGGTGTGCATATCCACAGGATTTAGATTTTCTTCAAAATTCTCAAAATGACAGGTAGTTGGACTTAGTCATTTTGTTCGTCCATCCGGATATAGATACATAGTTTGTCCGGCTATCTCCTCCTACAGTTTTGGAGCTACAGCTTTAATACTTTGTAGGATGTTTATACACATAATGGAGGTGTGCATGTCCACAGGATTTTGATGGTCAGGCGGGGACATCATATGTGTCTTACAGACAAACTTCATTTTTTTAAAATCACTCCTAACAAAACAGCTTTGTCCATAATTATCAAGTGCGGGGGGCATACTTCTTTTCTAGTTTTTTTTTACAATAGTCAGGATTTTACATAACTCCTACACCACCACCTGACTAAGGTGTTTGGGTTTTTTTCAAAAAATATATACTAATATATAGTACATGTACAATTTGTGACTATTTGGTTTTTTTTTAACAAATATTTAAATTAAATTATAATACACATATAAATTATTTGTAATTTGCTGACATTTTCATTCACTCAACAACACACACACATTCTTTTCACTCCTCCACTCAATTTTCTCAATTTTCTCCACCAATAAAACTGACTGCTGCAATATAACTGAAATATTGTTAAGTGGCATTAAAACACCATAGAAATAAACATGAGAGAAGATACAGAAATAGATAAACTGTAAAGGAACAGTCATTTTATTGTTCTTCTGAACTTACAATCTTAAGTAACGGTCAAATACTAGTACAGTCAAACCTGTTTTTAGAGGTCACCTTTGTAACAAAGAAAAAGTGGTCTTTTAATACAGGTGACTTCTTAAGAGAGGTTCAAATCTTATGATACTTTCTATGAAAAGACTAGAAAAATATGACCTTTTAATACAGTTGATTGCATGGATAGGCTTGACTATTAAATGACTCTTGGTTTCTAAAACAAATGTATGTTGAACATTATGTAATCCTATTCAAAATCCATATTAAAAAAAACCACTGGATGTACTTGATCTAGATACAATCAAGAATGGACAATCCAGAAACACTGGCAACATTAGGTACACAAAACACAAGACAAAGACAAACTTGATCTAGATACAATCAAGAATGGACAATCCAGAAACACTGGCAACATTAGGTACACAAAACACAAGACAAAGACAAACTTGATCTAGATACAATCAAGAATGGACAATCCAGAAACACTGGCAACATTAGGTACACAAAACACAAGACAAAGACAAACTTGATCTAGATACAATCAAGAATGGACAATCCAGAAACACTGGCAACATTAGGTACACAAAACACAAGACAAAGACAAACTTGATCTAGATACAATCAAGAATGGACAATCCAGAAACACTGGCAACATTAGGTACACAAAACACAAGACAAACTTGATCTAGATACAATCAAGAATGGACAATCCAGAAACACTGGCAACATTAGGCACACAAGACAAAGACAAACTTGATCTAGATACAATCAAGAATGGACAATCCAGAAACACTGGCAACATTAGGTACACAAGACAAAGACAAACTTGATCTAGATACAATCAAGAATGGACAATCCAGAAACACTGGCAACATTAGGTACACAAAACAAAGACAAACTTGATCTAGATACAATCAAGAATGGACAATCCAGAAACACTGGCAACATTAGGTACACAAAACAAAGACAAACTTGATCTAGATACAATCAAGAATGGACAATCCAGAAACACTGGCAACATTAGGTACACAAAACACAAGACAAAGACAAACTTGATCTAGATACAATCAAGAATGGACAATCCAGAAACACTGGCAACATTAGGTACACAAAACAAAGACAAACTTGATCTAGATACAATCAAGAATGGACAATCCAGAAACACTGGCAACATTAGGTACACAAAACACAAGACAAAGACAAACTTGATCTAGATACAATCAAGAATGGACAATCCAGAAACACTGGCAACATTAGGTACACAAAACAAAGACAAACTTGATCTAGATACAATCAAGAATGGACAATCCAGAAACACTGGCAACATTAGGTACACAAAACACAAGACAAAGACAAACTTGATCTAGATACAATCAAGAATGGACAATCCAGAAACACTGGCAACATTAGGTACACAAAACACAAGACAAAGACAAACTTGATCTAGATACAATCAAGAATGGACAATCCAGAAACACTGGCAACATTAGGTACACAAAACAAAGACAAACTTGATCTAGATACAATCAAGAATGGACAATCCAGAAACACTGGCAACATTAGGTACACAAAACACAAGACAAAGACAAACTTGATCTAGATACAATCAAGAATGGACAATCCAGAAACACTGGCAACATTAGGTACACAAAACACAAGACAAAGACAAACTTGATCTAGATACAATCAAGAATGGACAATCCAGAAACACTGGCAACATTAGGTACACAAAACAAAGACAAACTTGATCTAGATACAATCAAGAATGGACAATCCAGAAACACTGGCAACATTAGGTACACAAAACACAAGACAAAGACAAACTTGAT
This sequence comes from Bathymodiolus brooksi, assembly GCA_963680875.1. Lineage (NCBI taxonomy): Eukaryota > Metazoa > Mollusca > Bivalvia > Mytilida > Modiolidae > Bathymodiolus > Bathymodiolus brooksi. The sequence continues at coordinate 84,024,494 of OY804583.1, read as the reverse complement.
CTAGATACAATCAAGAATGGACAATCCAGAAACACTGGCAACATTAGGCACACAAGACAAAGACAAACTTGATCTAGATACAATCAAGAATGGACAATCCAGAAACACTGGCAACATTAGACACACAAGACAAAGACAAACTTGATCTAGATACAATCAAGAATGGACAATCCAGAAACACTGGCAACATTAGGCACACAAAACACAAGACAAAGACAAACTTGATCTAGATACAATCAAGAATGGACAATCCAGAAACACTGGCAACATTAGGTACACAAAACACAAGACAAAGACAAACTTGATCTAGATACAATCAAGAATGGACAATCCAGAAACACTGGCAACATTAGGTACACAAAACACAAGACAAAGACAAACTTGATCTAGATACAATCAAGAATGGACAATCCAGAAACACTGGCAACATTAGGCACACAAAACACAAGACAAAGACAAACTTGATCTAGATACAATCAAGAATGGACAATCCAGAAACACTGGCAACATTAGGTACACAAAACACAAGACAAAGACAAACTTGATCTAGATACAATCAAGAATGGACAATCCAGAAACACTGGCAACATTAGGTACACAAAACACAAGACAAAGACAAACTTGATCTAGATACAATCAAGAATGGACAATCCAGAAACACTGGCAACATTAGGCACACAAAACACAAGACAAAGACAAACTTGATCTAGATACAATCAAGAATGGACAATCCAGAAACACTGGCAACATTAGGTACACAAAACACAAGACAAAGACAAACTTGATCTAGATACAATCAAGAATGGACAATCCAGAAACACTGGCAACATTAGGTACACAAAACACAAGACAAAGACAAACTTGATCTAGATACAATCAAGAATGGACAATCCAGAAACACTGGCAACATTAGGCACACAAAACACAAGACAAAGACAAACTTGATCTAGATACAATCAAGAATGGACAATCCAGAAACACTGGCAACATTAGGCACACAAAACACAAGACAAAGACAAACTTGATCTAGATACAATCAAGAATGGACAATCCAGAAACACTGGCAACATTAGGTACACAAAACACAAGACAAAGACAAACTTGATCTAGATACAATCAAGAATGGACAATCCAGAAACACTGGCAACATTAGGTACACAAAACACAAGACAAAGACAAACTTGATCTAGATACAATCAAGAATGGACAATCCAGAAACACTGGCAACATTAGGCACACAAAACACAAGACAAAGACAAACTTGATCTAGATACAATCAAGAATGGACAATCCAGAAACACTGGCAACATTAGGTACACAAAACACAAGACAAAGACAAACTTGATCTAGATACAATCAAGAATGGACAATCCAGAAACACTGGCAACATTAGGTACACAAAACACAAGACAAAGACAAACTTGATCTAGATACAATCAAGAATGGACAATCCAGAAACACTGGCAACATTAGGCACACAAGACAAAGACAAACTTGATCTAGATACAATCAAGAATGGACAATCCAGAAACACTGGCAACATTAGGCACACAAGACAAAGACAAACTTGATCTAGATACAATCAAGAATGGACAATCCAGAAACACTGGCAACATTAGGCACACAAAACACAAGACAAAGACAAACTTGATCTAGATACAATCAAGAATGGACAATCCAGAAACACTGGCAACATTAGGTACACAAAACAAAGACAAACTTGATCTAGATACAATCAAGAATGGACAATCCAGAAACACTGGCAACATTAGGTACACAAAACACAAGACAAAGACAAACTTGATCTAGATACAATCAAGAATGGACAATCCAGAAACACTGGCAACATTAGGTACACAAAACACAAGACAAAGACAAACTTGATCTAGATACAATCAAGAATGGACAATCCAGAAACACTGGCAACATTAGGTACACAAAACACAAGACAAAGACAAACTTGATCTAGATACAATCAAGAATGGACAATCCAGAAACACTGGCAACATTAGGTACACAAAACAAAGACAAACTTGATCTAGATACAATCAAGAATGGACAATCCAGAAACACTGGCAACATTAGGTACACAAAACACAAGACAAAGACAAACTTGATCTAGATACAATCAAGAATGGACAATCCAGAAACACTGGCAACATTAGGCACACAAGACAAAGACAAACTTGATCTAGATACAATCAAGAATGGACAATCCAGAAACACTGGCAACATTAGGCACACAAGACAAAGACAAACTTGATCTAGATACAATCAAGAATGGACAATCCAGAAACACTGGCAACATTAGGCACACAAAACACAAGACAAAGACAAACTTGATCTAGATACAATCAAGAATGGACAATCCAGAAACACTGGCAACATTAGGTACACAAAACACAAGACAAAGACAAACTTGATCTAGATACAATCAAGAATGGACAATCCAGAAACACTGGCAACATTAGGTACACAAAACACAAGACAAAGACAAACTTGATCTAGATACAATCAAGAATGGACAATCCAGAAACACTGGCAACATTAGGCACACAAAACACAAGACAAAGACAAACTTGATCTAGATACAATCAAGAATGGACAATCCAGAAACACTGGCAACATTAGGTACACAAAACACAAGACAAAGACAAACTTGATCTAGATACAATCAAGAATGGACAATCCAGAAACACTGGCAACATTAGGTACACAAAACAAAGACAAACTTGATCTAGATACAATCAAGAATGGACAATCCAGAAACACTGGCAACATTAGGTACACAAAACACAAGACAAAGACAAACTTGATCTAGATACAATCAAGAATGGACAATCCAGAAACACTGGCAACATTAGGTACACAAAACAAAGACAAACTTGATCTAGATACAATCAAGAATGGACAATCCAGAAACACTGGCAACATTAGGTACACAAAACACAAGACAAAGACAAACTTGATCTAGATACAATCAAGAATGGACAATCCAGAAACACTGGCAACATTAGGTACACAAAACACAAGACAAAGACAAACTTGATCTAGATACAATCAAGAATGGACAATCCAGAAACACTGGCAACATTAGGTACACAAAACAAAGACAAACTTGATCTAGATACAATCAAGAATGGACAATCCAGAAACACTGGCAACATTAGGTACACAAAACACAAGACAAAGACAAACTTGATCTAGATACAATCAAGAATGGACAATCCAGAAACACTGGCAACATTAGGTACACAAAACACAAGACAAAGACAAACTTGATCTAGATACAATCAAGAATGGACAATCCAGAAACACTGGCAACATTAGGTACACAAAACAAAGACAAACTTGATCTAGATACAATCAAGAATGGACAATCCAGAAACACTGGCAACATTAGGTACACAAAACACAAGACAAAGACAAACTTGATCTAGATACAATCAAGAATGGACAATCCAGAAACACTGGCAACATTAGGCACACAAGACAAAGACAAACTTGATCTAGATACAATCAAGAATGGACAATCCAGAAACACTGGCAACATTAGGCACACAAGACAAAGACAAACTTGATCTAGATACAATCAAGAATGGACAATCCAGAAACACTGGCAACATTAGGCACACAAAACACAAGACAAAGACAAACTTGATCTAGATACAATCAAGAATGGACAATCCAGAAACACTGGCAACATTAGGTACACAAAACACAAGACAAAGACAAACTTGATCTAGATACAATCAAGAATGGACAATCCAGAAACACTGGCAACATTAGGTACACAAAACACAAGACAAAGACAAACTTGATCTAGATACAATCAAGAATGGACAATCCAGAAACACTGGCAACATTAGGCACACAAAACACAAGACAAAGACAAACTTGATCTAGATACAATCAAGAATGGACAATCCAGAAACACTGGCAACATTAGGTACACAAAACACAAGACAAAGACAAACTTGATCTAGATACAATCAAGAATGGACAATCCAGAAACACTGGCAACATTAGGTACACAAAACACAAGACAAAGACAAACTTGATCTAGATACAATCAAGAATGGACAATCCAGAAACACTGGCAACATTAGGCACACAAAACACAAGACAAAGACAAACTTGATCTAGATACAATCAAGAATGGACAATCCAGAAACACTGGCAACATTAGGTACACAAAACACAAGACAAAGACAAACTTGATCTAGATACAATCAAGAATGGACAATCCAGAAACACTGGCAACATTAGGTACACAAAACACAAGACAAAGACAAACTTGATCTAGATACAATCAAGAATGGACAATCCAGAAACACTGGCAACATTAGGCACACAAAACACAAGACAAAGACAAACTTGATCTAGATACAATCAAGAATGGACAATCCAGAAACACTGGCAACATTAGGCACACAAAACACAAGACAAAGACAAACTTGATCTAGATACAATCAAGAATGGACAATCCAGAAACACTGGCAACATTAGGTACACAAAACACAAGACAAAGACAAACTTGATCTAGATACAATCAAGAATGGACAATCCAGAAACACTGGCAACATTAGGTACACAAAACACAAGACAAAGACAAACTTGATCTAGATACAATCAAGAATGGACAATCCAGAAACACTGGCAACATTAGGCACACAAAACACAAGACAAAGACAAACTTGATCTAGATACAATCAAGAATGGACAATCCAGAAACACTGGCAACATTAGGCACACAAAACACAAGACAAAGAAAAACTTGATCTAGATACAATCAAGAATGGACAATCCAGAAATACTGGCAACATTAGGTACACAAAACACAAGACAAAGACAAACTTGATCTAGATACAATCAAGAATGGACAATCCAGAAACACTGGCAACATTAGGCACACAAAACACAAGACAAACTTGATCTAGATACAATCAAGAATGGACAATCCAGAAACACTGGCAACATTAGGCACACAAAACACAAGACAAAGACAAACTTGATCTAGATACAATCAAGAATGGACAATCCAGAAACACTGGCAACATTAGGTACACAAAACACAAGACAAAGACAAACTTGATCTAGATACAATCAAGAATGGACAATCCAGAAACACTGGCAACATTAGGTACCCAAAACACAAGACAAAGACAAACTTGATCTAGATACAATCAAGAATGGACAATCCAGAAACACTGGCAACATTAGGCACACAAAACACAAGACAAAGACAAACTTGATCTAGATACAATCAAGAATGGACAATCCAGAAACACTGGCAACATTAGGTACACAAAACACAAGACAAAGACAAACTTGATCTAGATACAATCAAGAATGGACAATCCAGAAACACTGGCAACATTAGGTACACAAAACACAAGACAAAGACAAACTTGATCTAGATACAATCAAGAATGGACAATCCAGAAACACTGGCAACATTAGGCACACAAAACACAAGACAAAGACAAACTTGATCTAGATACAATCAAGAATGGACAATCCAGAAATACTGGCAACATTAGGTACACAAAACACAAGACAAAGACAAACTTGATCTAGATACAATCAAGAATGGACAATCCAGAAACACTGGCAACATTAGGCACACAAAACACAAGACAAACTTGATCTAGATACAATCAAGAATGGACAATCCAGGAACACTGGCAACATTAGGCACACAAAACACAAGACAAAGACAAACTTGATCTAGATACAATCAAGAATGGACAATCCAGAAACACTGGCAACATTAGGTACACAAAACACAAGACAAAGACAAACTTGATCTAGATACAATCAAGAATGGACAATCCAGAAACACTGGCAACATTAGGCACACAAAACACAAGACAAAGACAAACTTGATCTAGATACAATCAAGAATGGACAATCCAGAAACACTGGCAACATTAGGTACACAAAACACAAGACAAAGACAAACTTGATCTAGATACAATCAAGAATGGACAATCCAGAAACACTGGCAACATTAGGTACACAAAACACAAGACAAAGACAAACTTGATCTAGATACAATCAAGAATGGACAATCCAGAAACACTGGCAACATTAGGTACACAAAACACAAGACAAAGACAAACTTGATCTAGATACAATCAAGAATGGACAATCCAGAAACACTGGCAACATTAGGTACACAAAACACAAGACAAAGACAAACTTGATCTAGATACAATCAAGAATGGACAATCCAGAAACACTGGCAACATTAGGCACACAAAACACAAGACAAAGACAAACTTGATCTAGATACAATCAAGAATGGACAATCCAGAAACACTGGCAACATTAGGCACACAAAACACAAGACAAAGACAAACAAAACAAAAAAATGCAACACAACACAGAAAATTAAAAAGATGATTAATACAGACTCCACCAAAAACCTGGGGTGAACCCTGGTCATCGTGAAGGGTATGCAGATTCTACGTCTGATAAAACACCTGCCATGTTACTCATATAGTCAAGATGTGTTTGTCACTACTATACGAAAGCAAACACAAATAACATATATAAGACTTGAGACCTCTTACAAACAACTAGGAGTAAAGATGAACCGAACATTGTTTTTCTGCAGACAGTAGTACTATTAGTTTTACAAATCATTGTACAGCAATCACAATATTTCTTCTCTTGACAAGTTTGATTTTAATGTGATGCATACACATGTTATAGAAATACTTTGTAGTGAAAAATTATATGATTAGCCATAATTACATGATTCATTCCTAATCACATAATTAGCTAATTCAATGATTAAATCTGATTAGTTAATGCATTGATTAAATTTCAGTTCAGCAACAAAATTTAATCATTGCATAAGCCAAGTATTGGATTAGGAATTAATTATGTAATTTTGGCTAATCATCTGGTTAGTTTAATCACAAGTTCAACAACTTAAGGTGGTACCCTACACTTCAGGTAAAATTTGATCTGCTCGTTTAATTTTCTTATTTTTTTGGCAGTGTGTTTGAATATATCCACTGTAAATAAATATCAACATTTTAACAAATTCCAACCAACAGACTCAGAGCTATAAATTCACTAGCCACATAGCAGCTTTTCTCTCTGTGGTTTTGATCACCGAGATGCTTGAAATCTGCATACAAACATCATATGATCAAAACGTTCAACTGATTTTAAAGAGTTATCTCCCTGTAGTGTATGGTACCACCTTAAAAGGCCACTTCTTATAAGGACACTTCTTCTACAATGAAAAAAATGTATTATAAGAGAGGTGGTGTCTCTTGAAGGAGACTATTTTGTAGTATTTTATTATCTTAGAGAACCTTAAATCTGGCCCTATAAGAGAGGTGACTTCTCTTGAAGGGGACAATTTTGTAGTATTTCACTATCTCGGTGCATATGAAATGTTGTCTGATAAGAGGGATTGCCTTTGATGGGAGTGACCTTATATAAGAGAAGGACTAAATGTATCCTATTAATTCTATTTTTTAACGTTTCTATTTTATTTTACAGAATCGACTGCTGGCATCAGACTTTCTACAAAATGTGGTGTATATTAATTTACAATCAACAGATGAAGATATGGTATGTTTGAAATTAAAATTGGATTTTTGTTGTATTTGAAAAAAAATTCTTTGATAATACATTAACATCTAACTACATCCTGTATGGCATCATGTCAGGGTTCATATTTCCAACCTACAAATCCAGTACAGGCCTGTAAATCTTTAGGTATCAAAACTGAGTACATGCCAATAGCTGTTATCCAATTGGTCTTACATGTATATTTAATGATTGATCGCAATTTTTGTTCGGTTCATGAAGAAATAACCTCAATCAGGTTGTACACACCGTGTAACCAGCGTAGCAGGTTGCACAACCTGATTGAGGTTATTTCGAATGAACCGAACAAATAATTTTGATTAATCCTTATAAATTAATTCAAACTTTTTTTGTTATGATATTGGAAAATATATTTATTTTTTCAAAATAAGGCAAATAATCGGAAATATATTTAAATAACCTCAAAGGTGCCTCATTTAAAGAAAATCACCTGATGACAACGGCACACAACGCTTTGAGAACGATGTCTATTTTTAGATTACGTTCATTGACAAATAACCTCAACTTTTTAAACCAATCCAGAGCTCCAGATAAGCTGCGTATTTGCGTTTTTTACGCTATGAAAACGAGTAAAAACGCATGTATTATCAGATCAGAGTGTACACATTACGCATACATATTGCTGTGTAAGCAAACTTTCCAAATTCGGAGCGTACTTGTACAGTTGTGTACATAACAACGCATTTTTGTCTTTGAGAAATTCCCCGTAATTACTTCCCTTTATGCTTTTCGAAGGAGAGAGCGTATACATCCGAGGGGTACCGAATGTTTGCCTTTCTAAGCATCGATGTCAAAAGAGATCTGAGTGGATGTTTATGATAAATCATCCAATCGCGGTCAATATTACAAATAAATGCGGTTTACGTAATAAGTAAGAACTAAAACGAAATCAAATCAAAAATCAAAAAGTTTTATTTAAAGCTTTTTGATTTTTGATTTAAACATGTTGTTCGTTGAAAATGAGGGATTACCGAAAATGAGTAAGAACATGAATAAGCGCAAGAGCGCTACGGAAAATTATATACTTAAGTTCCCGACAGTTTCATCTGTGTCTAGTGACAGTATAGTTAAAGGAATCATTGATGACATTATCAAAATGGCTGTGAAAACTGCTGAAGTCGACGAGCAAAAAACAAAATATTTACAACATTTTATTAATAAACATGACACAATCGTGTCAAATTAAACAGAGATATACATTTCACTTGCATCCTGCATTTATTGAATAACACTTGTGTCAAACATAATTTTAAAAGTGTACATGTAAGCAATCTTTTCTGAAGTAGAGAGTACAACAGTGCAAAGGAAATATGCAAATACCCATCATTTTCAAAAGTAGGGGGTAATTACCCTTTGGACTTGAAAATTATCTGGAGCTCTGCAATCAAAACACGTATAAAATGACATGTGACTCTAAGATTAATTTATGATCAGATGAATGAATAATTAGCTGACATGACCCCACACAGGATGATGCTATCACGATGCAGGGCTGATAGGGGATCTGATATGAAAAAGGGGATGTGATAATCTCTATTTATTAACTGTCATATTGGAGGAGACACATATTGTTATTATTTCTTTCTGTTCATTGTAGATAAGTAGGTTTTATACACTATCTCAACTGTATACACAGTTAGGATTCCAGAGAAAAGCAGCATTCTTCCGACGGATAGCGGCCATGCAGTGTGTGACCCCACATAATCCTCGTCCAAACTGGCATCAGTGTTATGACTTAATGATGCAATCGCTGGAGGGGTTTAAACTGATGTTTAATACCAAAGACATTCCAGATGGTAAAAAATATAACAACTATGACATGACAAGAAGAGTTTGAAGATACCAAAGGGGTAAACAGAACCCTTAAACCGAAGAAGGACAGACAATACTATGGCCAAAATAAAAAGGACAAAAGGACAAACAATAATCTACAAAACATACAAATAAAACAAAAGATCGAGTAACACGAACACCACTAAAAACCGGGGGTGAACTCAGGTGCTCAGAAAGGGTAAGCCGTTCCTGCTCCACTAGTGGCATCTGTCATGATAATACGATCATAAAACTTTTGAGGACGATTGTTTACTCCTACTCCTAAATTGTCCAATCAGTACACCGTATTTATTGGAAAATTTTATGACCGTAAGCCCAGGTCTGAATTTCTCAAAACAAACGGTAGTCAAAATTGTGACTAAAGTCAAGAGTTTTTACTAATATTTTGGCTGGTTTGTTAAGATTTGTTTGTTGCAAAATTAAGGACAGTTTCCTAATACAATAATCTTCTAGTTTAATTTATTACAATCTAACAAAGCACTTTATTTTAGCGTTGCGTTGCTAAAACCAGGGCTGTCGTAGTCGTGATCGTATGATAGTTGGATTTATTGCTACCTACACAATCAGTGTCTATCATATTCTAAAGTTGTGAGTTCGAATCACATTCATGGCGAGCTATTCTCAAGACAACTTTATGTGATAAAGTTTGTCTGACTTGCGACAGACCGTTGGATTTCTCTCTGAGTACTCCAGTTTCCTCCACCAATAAAACTGACTGCTAAGATATAAATGAAATATTGTTGAAAGTGGCATTAAACACCATAACCATAACACTGAAATCTTTTGTATTTAGGTATTATCTATAATGTATACAACTGGTTCTGCGAAATTTTTATACCCCCCGCAACAAAGTTGTAGGGGGGTATGCTGGTTTCACCATGTCCGTCCGTCCGTCTGTAGACAAATCCTATGTCGTACGATAACTTGAGTTGTGTGTCTTAGAATCTTTTAAAATTTTATCAGCTGTTTACTGGTGAAGAGAGGAGGATCCCTTTCTTTTTTGACGATTTTCACTTTTGCCGTTCCAGAGTTATTGGACTTGATATGACGGAAAATAGGATTTTTACCCTATGTCGTATGATAACTTGAGTAGTGTTTCTCAGAATGTTTTGAAATTTTATCAGCAGCTTACCGGTGAAGAGAGGAGGGTCCCTTTCATTTTTGGTCGGAACAATCAGTAATGTTTTGGTTATGGAAATAGGTTGGACAGATGTGGGGAGCGGGGGGTATATCTTAGTGAGCTGTGCTCACAGTAATACAAGTTTATTTTTATTTTAACCGCATCGTTGCCGTAATGGTTAGTGTGTTTGCCTCTAATGCATTAAATTGTGGGTTTTGCTAAGCATGCAGCATTACAGAGTAAGAACAAAGACGGGTTGGCTCGGAATCAGGATAGTGTGTCCACGTGGAGAGACACATCTACCCGTGGACTGCTGTTTCAGTTAACTAAGTTTCGGTGCTCTAAACTAAGTGTGTTTTTAGTACAAATCAGATACCATCATCATCTCATTGAAATATGAATTGATCTCGTCAAGATATATCTGAGAAATTGCTCATTTAACAACAATCGCTCACTCACTCACTCACAAATTTGTTTTACAACTTTAAAATTAATTGAGAACAATCCTTATAGAGTGAAAAATACGATGGACAAAACCAAATAAAAAATATAATTTATACTCTTCCAAAAGAAAATAATCTCTAATTATTAACAAATGAGAGAGATATATGAATCAATACTTGTATTTCAGTGCCTACCTATGGATGGCCAATAGTGCAATATAAAGTTCTTCATGAACTGTTGTACTCAGCAAAAAGGATGGGTAGTCTCCCTTTAGCAATAAGGTAAGTCATATTTGCTATGATAAATCACCCTCGTGTAATGTTATGTACAATATGAAAAATATTATGTAATTCTGTATTGTTTTGAAATTACGTTAGAGAATACTGAAGGGGCAATCAAAAATGAACAATCCATAGAAACTGTTGTTGGACACCACTATGTGCAAACAAACACTAATAATTTTAATAACACATGAGCCCTCCTACAAACAATTTGAGGTATTGAAATCCTGTATTATATGAGACACCACCTCCAATACAAGTTTTCAATACAAGATGGTGATGTACAATATCTTTCAATATTGTACATAATACTGTATGATAATCAATTTATTATACAGCTGAAATAATTATACAATTATTCCTTAAAACTTGATATTTCAACCATAACAAAAGATTTATCAAATTGTAAAAAAAAAAGAGAAAAAAAAAAAGAAGTTTGTCCATGAAAGTTGAATTAGTTTGTTTGTGTAGAAAAACTCCATTTGAGCATAATATTTAATAAGTTCAGCTAGAGTTCACAGTTTATTAACTAGGAATTAAATCCCTGAAACACATAAAATACATTCATAAATACATGACAAACCCTTATAGAGTGAAAAATACGATGGACAAAACCAAATAGAAATATAATTTATAACAAGGAAGCTATTAAACCAAGGGTTGGTTCCGTTTGGTAAAGTTGAAGTCATCACTTCGAAAATTTTACGGTCGCCCCCACGACTTGGTTGACCGTTGTGGAATATCTGTGTTACAAATGACCACGGATATGTTCCATTTGTCGTAAACACTTCCTGGTCCTTTCCTCATTCACGACTTATTACCGGGTTTGTAAATAGATTAACATGATGGGTGCCACTAGTGGAGCAGGAACTGCTTACCCTTCTGTTTTTAGTGGGGTTCGTGTTACTCGATCTTTAGTTTTATGTGTATGTTTTATAGATTGTTGTTTGACCTTTTGTACTTTTTCTTTTGGCCATTGTGTTGTCTGTTCTTCTTCGATATACGGATTCTGATTGCCCCTTTGGTATCTTCAAACTCTTTTTTATACTCTTCCAAATTAAAATTATCACATTACATTTGTATTTCAAAAGATGAAGACCGAGTACAATTCACATCAAAAACTAAACAGAATCAAGAAAGTAAAATCCAGGATGTTAACTACCAAACGTATCAAAATAAAAGCACTGAATGACTCTAGATCAATGTCTAGGTCATCTAGCAATTACTATTTAACAAATAAAATATTTGATATTGAACTCTACTATATTTGTAGGCTTTGGGTTAGGAATATGGGGTTTTTGATGCCACTTTCAACATTATTTCAGCTATATTGTGGTGGTCAGTTTTATTGGTGGAGGAAACCAGAGTACCTGAAGAAAACTACCGACATGCTGTATGTCACTGACAAACCTACCACATAATGTATGAAGTACACCTCCCCATTAGAGGGATTCGATCTGGCAACTTTAGTGGTGATAGGTACTGATCACACAGGTAGTTGTAACTACCATGCGATCACGACCACGACAGCCTCTACTACATTTGTAATATAATATCAATATTGAAAGTGCTTCCATTAAAATACAATATCCAAAAAATATTTTTTACTGTTGAAACTACATAAAAATATTTAGGTAGGTGCTTTTTTTTGTCAAGGTAAACAATAAACAATATTTTATTGTGTAGGTTTTTATGGTTTATTTTTCCGACTTCCAAATCTAAATCCTTTTGTTTATATTTCAGACATTTAACATTCCAGCTACAAACACTACACAAATATCTATCTTCGCAAGAAAAAATAGAAATGGTTTCAGCATTAGAGACTTTAACAGCTCGATGTGAAGGAACGACGCAGGCCTTAGCTATAGACAACGGTGTCATACTTCCACCTTTGCACCTTACAGAAATACCTTTTGTCAGGTGAACATTCTAGTACATTTTTGTTTTAGCGACAAAAGTAGATTCAAATGAGACACAGATGGTGCCTTTCAAAGACAATGGTGTTTACAATTTTAAATTGTTTTTCTGTAACCATACATTGTAGTTGGCTGAAATTTGTCCTTTTTTAAATCTTTGAATAGAATGTACATATAAAACTGGGATATATTACCTGATGTTGACCTCATTTTCATTATCCTTATCTGTCACCTTAAATTAGCAGTCACTTGCTGTAATGCTCAGTATTACATGCTCTGGCTTTGCATATTATTTTACCTCAAATTAACTGTCACCTCACTGACACTGGTCAATCAATATTTATCCCATTGTATCAATTTACCAGTATTTAATGCTCACTCGTCATCATAGACTTTTAAAAAATTATCTGTGCTTCACTTTCAAGGTCTTCCTAATGCTTGAATTGTACCAATTATATATTAACATATATTTCTGTTAGGTTAACTTATTGTAACAGTAGAGCATATTTTAATTCCGAATAATTCTGTATTTATTAATTAATGTTTATCTTTTTTTTTTTTTTTAGATCATTTAAACCAGTGGCACCACACCTAGAACCAGTCAAGATAACCTCTAAATCTGTCTCATCTGGTGACAATTTGTTCATATTTACACCTTTATCTATTTTCAGATCATTTAAACTGATACCAGTGGCACCACACCTGGAACCAGTCAAGATAACCTCTAAATCGGTCTCATCTGGTGACAATTTGTTCATATTTACACCTTTATCTATTTTTAGATCATTTAAACTGATACCAGTGGCACCACACCTGGAACCAGTCAAGATAACCTCTATATCTGTCTCACCTGGTGACAATTTGTTTATATATACACCTTTTTCTATTTTTAGATCATTTAAACTGATACCAGTGGCACCACACCTGGAAACCAGTCAAGATAACCTCTAAATCTGTTTCATCTGGTGACAATTTGTTCATATTTACACCTTTATCTATTTTTAGATCATTTAAACTGATACCAGTGGCACCACACCAGGAACCAGTCAAGATAACCTCTAAATCTGTCTCATCTGGTGACAATTTGTTCATATTTACACCTTTATCTATTTTTAGATCATTTAAACTGATACCAGTAGCACCACACCTGGAACCAGTCAAGATAACCTCAAAATCTGTCTCTTCTGGTGACAATTTGTTCATATTTACACCTTTATCTATTTTTAGATCATTTAAACTGATACCAGTGGCACCACACTTGGAACCAGTCAAGATAACCTCTAAATCGGTCTCACCTGGTGACAATTTGTTCATATTTACACCTTTATCTATTTTTAGATCATTTAAACTGATACCAGTGGCACCACACCTGGAACCAGTCAAGATAACCTCTAAATCTCTCATCTGGTGACAATTTGTTCATATTTACACATTTATCTATTTTTAGATCATTTAAACTGATACCAGTGGCACCACATGTGGAACCAGTCAAGATAACCTCTAAATCTGTCTCATCTGGTGACAATTTGTTCATATTTACACCTTTATCTATTTTTAGATCATTTAAACTGATACCAGTGGCACCACACCTGGAACCAGTCAAGATAACCTCTAAATCTGTCTCATCTGGTGACAATTTGTTCATATTTACACCTTTATCTATTTTTAGATCATTTAAACTGATACCAGTGGCACCACACCTGGAACCAGTCAAGATAACCTCTAAATCGGTCTCATCTGGTGACAATTTGTTCATATTTACACCTTTATCTATTTTTAGATCATTTAAACATACCAGTGGCACCACACTTGGAACCAGTCAAGATAATCTCTAAATCTTTCTCACCTGGTGACAATTTGTTTATATATACACCTTTATCTATTTTTAGATCATTTAAATTGATGCCAGTGGCACCACACCTGGAACCAGTCAAGATAACCTCCAAATCTATCTCACCTGGTGACAATTTGTTCATATATACACCTTTATCTATAGGTGCAACGTCATCTCAGAAATCTAACAAAGTTGGTAGGTTTATTATGAAAAGGAAGTCTAAACAGTGATGGTCATCAATTCTGTCAATATCAACAACACGAACAATCACTGAACTCACCAAGCACAAAAAACACAACCACATATGACATTTGAACTCCTGGTCATGACTTGGGACAGACACATGTATATCTCATCTGTGTTAAAATACGAAACAGTGAATAATATGATCATTATGATTTCCCTGTGGAAGGGGAAGAGCCCTATTTATTTTGGGGTCATTAGGTCAAAGGTCAAGGTCACTTACTATAAATTAAAAAATTGACAATAGGGTCGTTTCCGCACGATAACTTTAGTTCTGTATATTGGATCTTTAACAAACGTGGCCACATGATTCCCCTGTGGAAGGGGAAGAACCCTATTTATTTTGGGGTCAAAGGTCAAGGTCACCGTTACTATAAATATAATTTTTGACAACAGGATCGTTTCCGCACGATATCTTTAGTTCTGTATATTGGATCTTTACCAAACTTGGCCACATGATTCCCCTGTGGAAGGGGAAGAACCCTATTTATTTTGGGGTCATTACCATTATATAGTTTGATAATTTATATAGACGGGCGTATTTTGTGATGCACACATTTCTTGTTTAACTACTGGTTGACATTAAACATTTTGAGTTTAGTTTTGCATAATTGCATCTATCAGATGCACTTTAGTTTAACGCAACACAGTAAGAAGTTTTCATATCCGACCATTTCAAATGACTTGAAACTGGATGACACAGAGTATAAGTGTGTTGATCTAATTGGTCACACATCATGATCATCTCATTAAAATGTAGCCTGTTCTCGCCATGTTATAGCAGAGAAATCGCTCACTTGGCATTAAACGACAATCACAAATTCTCTTGTAGACTATTTTGTAAGGTGGTTGTTGTTTAACATGAAAATCGGCAATTTTTCAGCTATCTTATTTCAAGAACAAATAACATTTCGTTGAGATGATAAGGATGTCTGCTCTACATAAGACCAACATGCTTAGTTGGATTTTTATTGTGCTAAAACACTGAAACAACAATCCGCATGTGGACATGAATCTTCATTTGGACACATTATTCTGATTATGAGCCATTCTGTCTTTACTTTTACTCCTTTATAATATGCCACGTGCTTAGCGGAGAAGAAACAACAAGTACCAATTTAAATGCCACATGCTTAGCGGAGAAGAAACAAGTACCAATTTTAATGCCACGTGCTTAACGGAGAAGAAACAGCAAGTACCAATTTAAATGCCACATGCTTAGCGGAGAAGAAACAACAAGTACCAATTTTAATGCCACATGCTTAACGGAGAAGAAACAACAAGTACCAATTTTAATGCCACATGCTTAACGGAGAAGAAACAACAAGTACCAATTTTAATGCCACATGCTTAGCGGAGAAGAAACAAGTACCAATTTTAATGCCACATGCTTAACGGAGAAGAAACAACAAGTACCAATTTTAATGCCACATGCTTAACGGAGAAGAAACAACAAGTACCAATTTTAATGCCACGTGCTTAACGGAGAAGAAACAACAAGTACCAATTTTAATGCCACGTGCTTAACGGAGAAGAAACAACAAGTACCAATTTTAATGCCACGTGCTTAACGGAGAAGAAACAACAAGTACCAATTTTATAATGTTTAATTTGACCAGAACGGGACGAGAACCTACTTTCTTCCATACCCGAGAGCAAGCTAACCATTACATCACATATGTAGAAATGGGAAATCATATAGAGTAAAAATATCAATAAAATACTATACTGTTAAACCTGCTTTAGTGACCACCTCTATTAAATTACAGTTAAACCTGCTTTAGTGACCACCTCTATTAAATTACAGTTAAACCTGCTTTAGTGACCACCTCTATTAAATTACAGTTAAACCTGCTTTAGTGACCACCTCTATTAAATTACAGTTAAACCTGCTTTAGTGACCACCTCTATTAAATTACAGTTAAACCTGCTTTAGTGACCACCTCTATTAAGTTACAGTCAAACCTGCTTTAGTGACCACCTCTATTAAGTTACAGTTAAACCTGCTTTAGTGACCACCTCTATTAAGTTACAGTTAAACCTGCTTTAGTGACCACCTCTATTAAGTTACAGTTAAACCTGCTTTAGTGACCACCTCTATTAAGTTACAGTTAAACCTGCTTTAGTGACCACCTCTATTAAGTTACAGTTAAACCTGCTTTAGTGACCACCTCTATTAAGTTACAGGTAAACCTGCTTTAGTGACCACCTCTATTAAGTTACAGTTAAACCTGCTTTAGTGACCACCTCTATTAAGTTACAGTTAAACCTGCTTTAGTGACCACCTCTATTAAGTTACAGTTAGACCTGCTTTAGTGACCACCTCTATTAAGTTACAGTTAAACCTGCTTTAGTGACCACCTCTATTAAGTTACAGTTAGACCTGCTTTAGTGACCACCTCTATTAAGCAATAACCTGTATTATGTGACCGTAATATTTATTTCCCTTCACAGTGCTTTTCGTATCAATTAAACCTGTATAAACCAGTCTTATGTGACCCTATTTCACTGTTCCCTTGGAAGGTCACATAAGACAGGTTTGACTGTATGACATTGCAAAAACACAGAGAAAACATGATCTTGTTCTAAATACCTGTTTTATGCTCAGAATTAATATATTCATGTTTTTAACAGATTTTAGATGGATTGCCAAAGATTTGTGTGAAATTCACTTACAAGTATTTAATCCGATGCCAGAAGAACTCAAAATTGCTCAAATGGTATGTATGGTTTAAAATGAAAGAATGTTGCTGGTGATATAATTACACATTTTATATTGGAACAACTCTTTGTGTCATGTCGAGTCAGTTGCATAAACAAATCACTACAAGAGGTATAGCATCGAGTAGTGATGCAGTGTACACATGTGAGAACACAGCAATAGTTTATTAATGATAAATATTTTAAGTCTAGAATGAAAACTGACTTGGTAAGCTGGTATGAGAGGGTTAACTTTGTGTGACGGCTGACTGTTAGTGAGGTGACCGTTTATATGAGTTAAAATAACACGTAAATCGGGTCGGTAGGCTTTTAAACTGGCTGTTTACAGCAGGTGACCAGTACCGTAATGACCTTTGTATAATGCACTAGATTTTATATAGATTCTTTATTTTGCAAGAGGGATGCTCATTATAAACAAGAACAATGTGTTCCTTTCTTTTTAATTGAAGTTGACCGTTGAACTATTCAAATATACATGTACCGATGAAAACACGATATAACATGATAAATTTACAAGCAGGATTTTATCGTATCAACTATATATATTTCATTTCATTTCAGGGTTTACTGATAGATGGAATTGAAATGGAAATTTACCCTGCCAATCCTGTGATACCTGCTGATTCAGGACCTCATCTAGTCATAATTCTGTGTCGACCTAAGTCACACGGAGATCTCCATATCATAGGTATAGTATAATCCTCTAAATTTTATACCTGCTGATTCAGGGCCTTATCTAGTCAAAATTCTGTGTCGACCTAAGTCACACGGAGATCTCCATATCATAGGTATAATATAACCCACTAAATCTTATACCTGCCGAGTCAGGGCCTTGTCTAGTCAAAATTCTGTGTTGACCTAAGTCACACGGAGATCTCCATATCATAGGTATAATATAACCCTCTAAATCTTATACCTGCTGATTCAGGGCCTTATCTAGTCAAAATTCTGTGTCGACCTAAGTCACACGGAGATCTCCATATCATAGGTATAATATAACCCACTAAATCTTATACCTGCCGAGTCAGGGCCTTGTCTAGTCAAAATTCTGTGTCGACCTAAGTCACACGGAGATCTCCATATCATAGGTATAATATAACCCACTAAATCTTATACCTGCCGAGTCAGGGCCTTGTCTAGTCAAAATTCTGTGTCGACCTAAGTCACACGGAGATCTCCATATCATAGGTAGAGTATAACCCACTAAATCTTATACCTGCCAGAGAACCACTATTTCTATGGTGTAATGGTTAGCATTCCCACCTTGAGTGTGATAGATCATGGGTTCAAGCTCCGGTTGGGTCAAACCAGAGACTATAAAATTGTTCCTCCTTGTTTTAATCTCCTTTTTATTTTTTAGAGTTCACCCTTACATCTCTTTTTATTTTTTAAGGGGTAGTCATAGTCATGATTGTATGGTAGTTTACAATTACCTGTACAATCAGTGTCTGTCACCTGTCACCACTAAAGTTGCGACTTCGAATACCGCTGATGACGAGGTGTACTCAATACAACATTATGTGACAAAGTTTGTCAGTGACTTGCAACAGGTCGGTGGTTTTCTCCGGGTACTCCAGTTTCCTCCACCAATAAAACTGATCGCCATGATATAGCTGAAATATTGTTGAAAGTGGTGTTAAACACCATAACCCTAACCCTAATTCTGTTTTTAATGGCAATTTATGCTAAAAAGCCACTGTCCAGTTGTATGTTTATTTATTGTATGTATGTATATTTTTGTTAAGGTTATAACACTTTGTTATATGGAGTACACAGTAACTGTAGATTAAAAGACATTCCACATTTACAAGAAACCCAGTCCATTGTTGAAGTTATCCCCCCTTTGCCAGGTGTTGATGTTAAATCATCCTTTCCAAAGTCAGCCACGTTTGTTTCTGAGACTGATGACGCCCATGTTGTAACAACTGCTTCCACATCTTTATATGCTGGTCAAAGGTAAGATTTAATTAAGATCAAAGATATTGTTTTTAATTAAGGAAAGAAAGAAATATAGTCCGGGTATTCCGTTTGACGATTTTGACTCGATGGGGTTTTCATACATATAGATGGATTTTTAAACTATCTGTCAGTCATAAAATGTAGCCATTTAAAAAATAAAGAGGGGCCGTCGTGATTGCATGGTAGTTGGATTTACAACTACCTGTGCAATCAGTGCCTATCACCACTAAAGTTGCGAGTTCAAATCCTGCTTATGTCGAGTTGTACTCGATACAACTTTATATGATAAAGTGTGTCAGTGACTTGCGACAGGTCAGTAGTTTTCTCCGGATCCTCCGGTTTCCTCCACCAATAAAACTGACCGCTATGATATAACTGAAATATTGTTGAAATGCAATAATTAACGACCTAGATGTGATATTGCATGGCTTAAGGTTACAAATCATTTATACCACAGTTTTTCGAGGTAAACACTTAAACAATCTCGCACTTCGCTTCAATAAACATTCCAAGCTTTTTATTTTTATACCAATAATCAGTATCACTAGAATGTTTTATTTTCCATTGTTCTAATCATTTTCATGTAGATGTTTTATTGATTCATTTATACCACATGTTTACTCTTATATGATCAATTTGATGTGATAGTGTAGATAAACATATATTGCATAGATATCTAATAAGTTAATGATAAAAAAATTTCATGCCACAATATAGCTGAAATATTGCTAATGTTGGTGTTAAACATCAATCAATCAATCATATTGTATAGATATTTGTTAATCTAATTACTAGTGATGGGAATCAGTCACATTTTCAGGATCGATGATCATTATACCAGCATCGACCAATGATCGATCATATGAGACAAAACTGCAAGATGTTTCTCAAAATGAAGAAAAAACAAGGAATAAAGTTAAACCATTTTTTTTTCAACACTAGGAATCAGAATCGGCCACAAGGTTTAAGAATCGATCATTGGATCGGACGCTGACATCTGACTGATTAGTCAATGTTTCTGATGATCGGTGCACCACTACTTATAACCATGTGTCTATCATGGCCATCAAGGCCTTCCTATGATTTTGACATTTACCATAGATTTTTTGTGTATTTTCAGTGAGGAGTGTTTAATAACTCTACATAATTTAAGTGATCTTCTGTCAGTTGACACGGTACAAGTCAAACTTGGATGTAAATCTGAAGAAAAAAGTAAGTACTTTATATATTAGAAATTAAAATAGTTCCGTAGTTACAAACCTTTTCGATTAGAAAACAAATGCTGTATAAAATATTCAATGATATATTATCATAACTCGAAAATATCAACTCTAAAATTTTATTTAGCTTAAATAACAAATTTAATGTGTGTCACTTCAAATCACTATTTCTGACACACTTTCCAAAATGGTAAAATATAAAATTTACTTTGACTTGTAAATGTAATTGACCAATGGAATTGCATTAGAATAAATAATGTACGGTTTGTTAGGAAATCAATTTATATATACTCTGGTACTGAGAAATGCAAGCATATTGTTGTTCATTCTAATTTCTGGAGATCCAAGTTTGATACATGTTGGAAGGGGAAGACATTTTTAAGTCTAACCTATATCAATATATCCATCCAGCATCTGGGTATAGCTCAATAATTTGAAACTGCTCTTAAGAAAGTCATTTGAAATTTATGCACCAGGCCAAAGATGTCTAAATTTTGTATCGGACATTAACACTCTTTCCATTCTAGAATTATGCCACCGTTTCCTATGGACTTATTTATGAATTTTTTTCAGAGCTCCAGTTAAGCTGCATATTTGCGTTTTTTAGGCTATGAAAACGAGTAAAAACGCATGTATTATCAGATCAGAGTGTACACATTACGCATACATATTGCTGTGTAAGCAAACTTTCCAAATTCGGAGCGTACTTATACAGTCGTGTACATAACAATACATTTTTGTCTTTGAGAAATTCCCTGTAATTACTTCCCTTTATACTTTTCGAAGGAGAGAGGGTATACATCCGAGGGGTACAGAATGCTTGCCTTTCTAAGCATCGATGTCAAAAGAGATCTGATTGGATGTTTATGATAAATCATCCAATCGCGGTCAATATTACAAATAAATGCGGTTTACGTAATAAGTAAGAACTAAAACGAAAGTAAATTTGGGAACACGTTGTTCGTTGAAAATGAGCAAGAACATGAATAAGCGCGCTACGGAAAATTATATACTTAAGTTCCTGACAGTTTCATCTGTGTCTAGTGACAGTATAGTTGAAGGAATCATTGATGACATTATCAACACGGCTGTGAAAACTGCCGAAGTCGACGAGCAAAAAACAAAATATTTACAACATTTTATTAATAAACATGACACAATCGTGTCAAATTAAACAGAGATATACATTTCACTTGCATCCTGCGTTTATTGAATAACACTTGTGTCAAACATAATTTTAAAAGTGTACATGTAAGCAATCTTTTCTGAAGTAGAGAGTACAACAGTGCAAAGGAAATATGCAAATACGCATCATTTTCGAAAGTAGGGGGTAATTACCCTTTGGACTTGAAAATTATCTGGAGCTCTGTTTTTATAGTCTTGAAACCCACCAGTAACTTTATTGCGTCAAGTCTTTGGTTTCTTCCACCAATAAAACTGACCGCCACAATATAACTGAGAATATTGTTGAAAGTCGCATTAAACACCATAAACTCAATACAAGTGTTGTACAATATATATTATTTTATTGTTGTTTAAATTACAGATTATTTTTCCAAAATATTTAATTGGTGCTCAGGCAATATAGATTCTCAGTTGCCTATTCAACCTAAAAAGAAAATGTGTTTTAATGTGTTGGTTGCTGGACATTCAGATTTTCTACAGTCATCTTTTTCTAAACGTTCTAATTCAGGTAAGAAAGATATATATAAATTTCTATTTGTCACCTGCTTTTATAACGAGGGAGAGGAAGACCTAGATTTTAACCCTTTATACGTGTAAATTGCACCTGTAAGTTGTGTACTTAGATTTATCTTCAAATTATTAATTAACTACTCTTACTTAAGATGAAATCTGCCTTAGTGATACAGATAGTACAACTCGGCCAATACATATTTTTTTTGATCTCATATTGGCTGGCTTTGATCCGGCCAATACGCCTCAGGCCAATACAAATACTCTCGGACTAATAACTAGGCCAATACGGAAATCATCATGTAATAATATCATATTAAAAAGGGTGGGTGGGTGGAAAGTCCAGAGTTTATACTTAATATTTATAGTATAAATACTGTTGCATCCTGAATATCCAAATTAAGGTGGTACCATACACTTCAGGTCAAATTTAATCTGTTCGTTTAATTTTCTTATTTTTTTTGGCAGTGTGTTTGAATATATCCTCTGCAATAAATATCAAAATTTTAACCAATTCCAACCAACAGACTCCGAGCTATAAATTCACTAGCCACATAGCAGCTTTTCTCTCTGTGGTTTTGATCACCGAGATGCTTGAAATCTGCATACAAACATATGATCAAAACGTTCAACTGATTTTAAAGAGTTGCCTCCCTGTAGTGATAGGTACCACCTGAAATCACGAGTAACCTAACAACACAGTAATTCACTAATGCACATTAGAACACACATCGGTCAATTATCATCGTTGTTTGGAAACGTGAAAAAAAAGAACTTGTTTTTCTTTATTGTAAGCACAGTGATATTTTTTATTGTGACAACGTTAATACTGTGACGTCGTGCTGTGAAATAAGAATTTTATTTCACTGGGTACAGTGGTCACCATCTTATAAATCCCTATTTACCAAAGGCCACCCCTCTTATCAGGCCATATATCAGTTGTAAGGAGATAGTAAAATACCACCAAATGACCCTCCTCAAGAAATACTACCAAATAGCCCACCTCAAGAAATACTACCAAATGGCCCTCCTCAAGAAATACTACCGAATGGCCCACCTCAAGAAATACTACCAAATGGCCCTCCTCAAGAAATACTACCAAATGGCCCTCCTCAAGAAATACTACCAAATGGCCCTCCTCAAGAAATACTACCAAATGGCCCACCTCAAGAAATACTACCAAATGGCCCTCCTCAAGAAATACTACCAAATAGCCCTCCTCAAGAAATACTACCAAATAGCCCACCTCAAAAAATACTACCAAATGGCCCACCTCAAGAAATACTACCAAATGGCCCTCCTCAAGAAATACTACCAAATGGCCCTCCTCAAGAAATACTACCAAATGGCCCACCTCAAGAAATACTACCA
Organism: Bathymodiolus brooksi; assembly: GCA_963680875.1. Lineage (NCBI taxonomy): Eukaryota > Metazoa > Mollusca > Bivalvia > Mytilida > Modiolidae > Bathymodiolus > Bathymodiolus brooksi. Next base: position 84,000,222 of record OY804583.1, on the reverse strand, counting down.
AATGGCCCTCCTCAAGAAATACTACCAAATAGCCCTCCTCAAGAAATACTACCAAATGACCCTCCTCAAGAAATACTACCAAATTGCCCTCCTCAAGAAATACTACCAAATGGCCCACCTCAAGAAATACTACCAAATGGCCCTACTCAAGAAATACTACCAAATGGCCCACCTCAATAAATACTACCAAATGGCCCTCCTCAAGAAATACTACCAAATAGCCCTCCTCAAGAAATACTACCAAATAGCCCTCCTCAAGAAATACTACCAAATGGCCCTCCTCAAGAAATACTACCAAATGGCCCACCTCAAGAAATACTACCAAATGGCCCTCCTCAAGAAATACTACCAAATGGCCCACCTCAAGAAATACTACCAAATAGCCCACCTCAAGAAATACTACCAAATGGCCCTCCTCAAGAAATACTACCAAATGGCCCTCCTCAAGAAATACTACCAAATAGCCCTCCTCAAGAAATACTACCAAATGGCCCACCTCAAAAAATACTACCAAATGGCCCTCCTCAAGAAATACTACCAAATAGTCCTCCTCAAGAAATACTACCAAATGGCCCTCCTCAAGAAATACTACCAAATAGCCCTCCTCAAGAAATACTACCAAATGGCCCTCCTCAAGAAATACTACCAAATGGCCCTCCTCAAGAAATACTACCAAATGGCCCACCTCAAGAAATACTACCAAATGGCCCACCTCAAGAAATACTACCAAATGGCCCTCCTCAAGAAATACTTCCAAATGGCCCTCCTCAAGAAATACTACCAAATGGCCCTCCTCAAGAAATACTACCAAATGGCCCTCCTCAAGAAATACTACCAAATGGCCCTCTTCAAGAAATACTACCAAATGGCCCACCTCAAGAAATACTACCAAATGGCCCTCCTCAAGAAATACTACCAAATGGCCCTCCTCAAGAAATACTACCAAATAGCCCTCCTCAAGAAATACTACCAAATGGCCCTCCTCAAGAAATACTACCAAATGGCCCTCCTCAAGAAATACTACCAAATGGCCCTCCTCAAGAAATACTACCAAATGTCCCGCCTCAAGAAATACTACCAAATGGCCCTCCTCAAGAAATACTACCAAATGGCCCACCTCAAGAAATACTACCAAATGGCCCTCCTCAAGAAATACTACCAAATGGCCCTCCTCAAGAAATACTACCAAATAGCCCTCCTCAAGAAATACTACCAAATGGCCCACCTCAAGAAATACTACCAAATGGCCCTCCTCAAGAAATACTACCAAATAGCCCTCCTCAAGAAATACTAACAAATGGCCCTCCTCAAGAAACAATGGCCCTCCTCAAGAAATACTACCAAATGGCCCACCTCAAGAAATACTACCAAATGGCCCACCTCAAGAAATACTACCAAATGACCCTCCTCAAGAAATACTACCAAATGGCCCTCCTCAAGAAATACTACCAAATAGCCCTCCTCAAGAAATACTACCAAATGGCCCACCTCAAGAAATACTACCAAATGGCCCTCCTCAAGAAATACTACCAAATAGCCCTCCTCAAGAAATACTACCAAATGGCCCTCCTCAAGAAATACTACCAAATGGCCCTCCTCAAGAAATACTACCAAATAGCCCTCCTCAAGAAATACTACCAAATGGCCCTCCTCAAGAAATACTACCAAATGGCCCACCTCAAGAAATACTACCAAATGGCCCTCCTCAAGAAATACTACCAAATAGCCCTCCTCAAGAGAGGTTACCCCTCTTATAAGGCCACTTTATTTTTATTGCAGAAGAGAGTGTGGGGCTACTGTAATAATTTGTTTTTTTATACCCCCGCTCCCCGGAGGGGGAGGGGGGTATACTGTTTTACCTCTGTCTGTCTGTCCGTCCTTCCGTCCGTCCAAGATATTTTTCGTCACATTTTTCTCAGCAACTATCGATGGCAGAAATCTGATATTTGGTCACAAGCTTCATATAGGTATGCCATATTGTGGGTAGCGTTTTTGGACCCATCAGATTCCTACTTCCTGTTTGCCGACTTTGTTGATTTGTATACACATTGAACATATATGCTCATTTTTCGTCGCATTTTTCTCAGCAAATATTGATGGCAGAAATCTGATATTTCGTGACAAGCTTCATATAGGTACCCCATTTGTGGGAAGCGTTTTTTGACCCGTCAGATTCCTACTTCCTGTTTGCCGACTTAGTTGGCTTTTATACACATTTAACATACAGTAAAACCTGTGTAAACCGGCCACCATTGGGACCACGTTACACGGCCGGTATTGACAGTGGGACGGTTTATTCAGTGTCTACTCTCTGACTACCGTATAAGTGGTTTTTTCACGGGAGCCAAATTTCGCGATTTTCTTCCAAATTGGTGGATTTTTTTTTAGCGGTATACTTAATTTTTGCGATCCTGAGTTTTAACCAAAATCAAATTTTAGCGGATAGACCATTATATTAGAATTACATTCAGATTGTCTGAATTGCTTAACTAACAATTCAAAATAGGAATTGTTTTGAAATAATTGAGTATCGTAATTTCTTATGCATAACGCACAGGTTTTTGTCCAGATTCTTTATTTTGCAGGAGGGTGCACATTTACTACTGTCTAATATTTTCGTATTTCTTTACTTGTTTGGACACTATTCCACAAAGTCATTGAATGCATATAATACTTTTTAATTATTCAGAGAATTACATTTATTGTAATACTCTCTAGTGCAGTTGTGTTTTGAACCAGTAAACGTTGATACGAAAATAAACTAAAAATAAAAGTGTGACTATATCTAACCGTGCGTAAAATAATCAATAATGCTGTCGATAAGATTGAATGTGTGTATATATGAAAGGTGTCATAATTACTTAGTGTATAATTAGACTGCCAGACTGTGTTTACATAAGCTTTTAATGATTGAAATAAAAAGAAAAAAGGAATCAAATGTATTTGTCATTTTTTATGTCAAGTCTGGAAGTTTGATTACTCCCAGCTGTGAAGACTATAAAGTATAATCTGATTAACAATAAATTATCTCAAGTTATGATTGTATGGCTTGGATGCTAGTTCATCACTTAAATAATAAGGCATTGTTTGTTGTTCATTTATGATCATTGTCAACATATGCATTGTTTTCGGGAAGGATTCCCCCATGTTGGATATTTTAAAAGCGTTCCGGCGAAAAAAACCACTTATAAGTTATACAGGGTATTTCATCTTGATTAAGCTTTCGCTTTTTAGGTGTTGATTCCATGTTTGTTTAACATTTAATGAACATTTAAACATTAACCACATGAGTTACCAGTGATCACTAATTACAGGTGTGCTAATATACACACTTCAATAAACACTTTCAATACGTTTCCCCTCGGACGCCCCTTCAATTTACTACCGATCGATATTCACATATATATAAACACGGTTGATTGATCTGATCATGACCGGTTTACGGAGATAAATTATAACAGTAATTAGTGTGTTGGGACCACAAGTCAAGGCCGGAATTCGGAATGTGCAGTGTCTGGTTTATTCAATGATTTTTAACAAAGATTATTAAGAAAAAAACTGGGGACTTGAAATTTAGATCGGAATGGACAGGATTCCGGTTTACTCAGGGTCCGGTTTCATCAGGTTTCACTGTATATGCACATTTTTCGTCGCATTTTTTCTCGGCAACTATTGATGACAGGCATCTGATATTTGGTCACAAGCTTCATATAGCCGAATAGGTATGCCATATTGTGGGAAGCGTTTTTGGGATCCGTCAGGTACCTATTTCCTGTTTGCAGACTTTGTTGATTTTTATGCACATTGAACATATATGCTCATTTTTCAATATTATCTTATGTAAAGTTGATCAAAATTCAAATAAACCTATATAGTACTGTAATTCTGCTATCAAGGTACTATCTTTTGAAGAGCGGGGGTATCATAAGTGAGCATTAGCTCACAGTTCATCTTGTTAAATTTATTTTACCTTTACAGGCAATGATGTAACTGAAGTCAATAGTGCTGTGATACAAGATGTAATTGTTGCTAAGGCTAAGGTAATATTAACAGTAATAATTCAGGTCCAGGTAACCATAGAGACGGAAAAAAACAAATAGTAGTAATACCTTGAAGAAAAGTTTGAAGATATCAAAGGGGGTAATCAGGAGCCATAAATCGAAGGACAGACAATACAATGGCGAAAAGAAAAAAGACAAAAGGACAAACAACGATCTACAAAACACTACACAGAAAACTAAAGATCCAGCAACACGTACCAAGATCAAATACAGATAAACCAGAGGCCTTTATGGCTGATTGTACAGAATTTAGAATTATGTATTCAATCAACTTCCATAACAAACCTCTATATTTTAAGTGTATAGAAACCGTGTTACAGATATAATACAATGACTACCATTTTAAGAGGCCACTTTATCATTGTAGAAGTGAATGCTTCATTAAAGGGAGACTACTGCATTATATTTCAGTGTATAGAGACCGTGTTACAGATATAATACAATGGCTACCATTTTAAAAGGCCACTTTATTATTGTAGAAGTGAATGCTTCATCAAGGGAAGACTACTGTATAATGTATTCTAAGATAGAGTGTTTATATTTCAGTGTATAGAGACTGTGTTACAGATATAATACAATGGCTACCATTTTAAAAGGCCACTTTATCATTGTAGAAGTGAATGCTTCATCAAGGGAAGACTACTGTATAATGTATTCTAAGATAGAATGTTTATATTTCAGTGTATAGAAACCGTGTTACAGATATAATACAATGGCTACCATTTTAAAAGGCCACTTTATCATTGTAGAAGTGAATGCTTCATCAAGGGAAGACTACTGTATAATGTATTCTAAGATAGAATGTTTATATTTCAGTGTATAGAGACAGTGTTATAGATATAATACAATGACTACCATTTTAAAAGGCCACTTTATCATTGTAGAAGTGAATGCTTCATCAAGGGGAGACTACTATATAATGTATTCTAAGATTGAGTGTTTATATTTCAGTGTATAGAGACAGTGTTATAGATATAATACAATGGCTACCATTTTAAAAGGCCACTTTATCATTGTAGAAGTGAATGCTTCATCAAGGGGAGACTACTATATAATGTATTCTAAGATTGAGTGTTTATATTTCAGTGTATAGAGACAGTGTTATAGATATAATACAATGGCTACCATTTTAAAAGGCCACTTTATCATTGTAGAAGTGAATGCTTCATCAAGGGGAGACTACTATATAATGTATTCTAAGATTGAGTGTTTATATTTCAGTGTATAGAGACAGTGTTACAGATATAATACAATGACTACCATTTTAAAAGGCCACTTTATCATTGTAGAAGTGAATGCTTCATCAAGGGAAGACTACTATATAATGTATTCTAAGATAGAATGTTTATATTTCAGTGTATAGAGACAGTGTTATAGATATAATACAATGACTACCATTTTAAAAGGCCACTTTATCATTGTAGAAATGAATGCTTCATTAAAGGGAGACTACTGCATTATATTTCAGTGTATAGAGACTGTGTTACAGATATAATACAATGACTACCATTTTAAAAGGCCACTTTATCATTGTAGAAATGAATGCTTCATTAAAGGGAGACTACTGCATTATATTTCAGTGTATAGAGACCGTGTTACAGATATAATACAATGACTACCATTTTAAAAGGCCACTTTATCATTGTAGAAGTGAATGCTTCATCAAGGGGAGACTACTATTTAATGTATTCTAAGATAGAATGTTTATATTTCAGTGTATAGAGACCGTGTTACAGATATAATACAATGACTACCATTTTAAAAGGCCACTTTATTATTGTAGAAGTGATAGCTTCATCAAGGGGAGACTACTATTTAATGTATTCTAAGATAGAGTGTTTATATTTCAGTGTATAGAGACTGTGTTACAGATATAATACAATGACTACCATTTTAAAAGGCCACTTTATCATTGTAGAAGTGAATGCTTCATTAAAGGGAGACTACTGCATTATATTTCAGTGTATAGAGACCGTGTTACAGATATAATACAATGGCTACCATTTTAAGAGGCCACTTTATCATTGTAGAAGTGATAGCTTCATCAAGGGGAGACTACTATTTAATGTATTCTAAGATAGAGTGTTTATATTTCAGTGTATAGAGACTGTGTTACAGATATAATACAATGGCTACCATTTTAAAAGGCTACTTTATCATTGTAGAAGTGATAGCTTCATCAAGGGGAGACTACTATTTAATGTATTCTAAGATAGAATGTTTATATTTCAGTGTATAGAAACCGTGTTACAGATATAATACAATGGCTACCATTTTAAAAGGCCACTTTATCATTGTAGAAGTGAATGCTTCATCAAGGGGAGACTACTATTTAATGTATTCTAAGATAGAATGTTTATATTTCAGTGTATAGAAACCGTGTTACAGATATAATACAATGGCTACCATTTTAAAAGGCCACTTTATCATTGTAGAAGTGAATGCTTCATCAAGGGGAGACTACTATTTAATGTATTCTAAGATAGAATGTTTATATTTCAGTGTATAGAAACCGTGTTACAGATATAATACAATGGCTACCATTTTAAAAGGCCACTTTATCATTGTAGAAGTGAATGCTTCATCAAGGGGAGACTACTGTATAATGTATTCTAAGATTGAGTGTTTATATTTCAGTGTATAGAGACCGTGTTACAGATAGAGTACAGTGGATGTGAAGGTCAAACTGCTGGATTCTGTCGTAGATGTTCTGTAGCGTTTACTGTAGATATTTTACCCTCTGTGATATTTGTGAACTGGGATGTTTTACCTGCCGAAAGGTAGGTTTTATGTTGAGGAATTCTAAGTCAAATGTATAGTTCAATGAAACCTGTCAAGACCTAACCTACTTCGAACTAGGCTTTTGTGTTCAGAATATACAAGTGTAAGGTTTATGCAGGTTAAATTAACGAAGATTTACTACATTGGGACTTTATTTAAAGTTAAGAATCCCATCGGTGGTGCAATTGTTAGCATACTCGCCTCGAGTGCGGTAAATAGGCAGTTCGAGCCCCGATTGGGTCAAACCAAAGACTATGAAATAGGTATCTGTTGCTTCTCCACTAAGCACACAACATTAAGGAAAAAGAGCAAAGACTGGTTGGCTCGGAATCAGGATAATGTGTCCGAGTGGGGCGACACGTCTATCCGTGGACTGTTATCTCAGCGAGCTAGCATTATAGAAATCCTAACTAAGTGTGTTGGTCTAGTACAAAGTGGACATCACAAATCATCTTATTGAAAATTTGCTTGTTCCCGCCATGATGTAGGTGAAAAATTGTTGAGTTGGTGTTAAGTAACAATTACTCACTCACTTTGAAGTTTGGTTTATACAGATTCCACCGGTATGCATCGACCCAGTGATATAAAACATAGATATACAATTTAGTATGCATGATGCATTCCTGATATAACCTTCATCAGATATGCTCAAAGGTCATAATATTCCATTAACATTATAAGACAACCTTAAGCTTATACTAAAACCAAACCACCACATGGTTGGCGTGCTCGTGTCGAGTTCGGTAGATCATGGATTACAGCCCAGATCGGGTCAAACTGAAGATTATAAAATTGGTATTCGTTGTTTCTCTGATAAGCACACACTATTAAATAGAAAGAGCAAAGACTGGTTGGCTCAGAATCAGGATAATGTGTTCGAGTGGGGAGACATGTCTATCCGTGGACTGTTGTTTCAGTGAACTAGCACTTGAAAAAATCTGTTGGTCTAGTACAAAGAGGACCCCATCATCATCCAATTGAAAATTAATTTGTTCTCGCCATGGTATAGGCGAAAATTGCTGAGTTGGTGTTAAGCAACAATCACTCACTATACTAAAACCAGATATATGTATTACAGCACTGACCATTGTGTTCTGGTATTTGATTTAAAAAATATTAGTGGACATCAGATGGAAGTTCAACATGCTGCAGATCAAAGCCTTGTTGTAGAACCAGAACAAATTAGAAGGTAAACATTACCACAGATCTTCATACTTTTAGAAAAACAATAATAGTACAGTAGTCTCCCACTAATAAGGCCACTCTGATCAAGGGCCATTCTCACCAAAGGTCTAAGGTCACTGTCATCAAAGGTCACTTCTATCAGGCCAGATTTCTGATGCACTGAGAAGTAAAATACTATTAAATTGTTTCACTAAAGGGAGACCACCTCATTCATAAGGCCACTTTTTCATTGTAGAAGGGGTGGCCTTATGAGGGGGACTAGTTTTATAAGTAAGGACAGACAAGATGGGTTGTTGTGATCACGATTGTACCTAGGGTACCTATACTATCTCTTGTGGGATTTAAAATCATAAGTATAGCTATGAAAATATCTAAATGCAGTCCAAGTAAATGTCGGTGATGTAATGGTTAGCATGCTCGCCGTGAGTGGGGTAGATTATGGGATGGTTAGCATGCTCGCTATGAGTGGGGTAGATTATGGGTTAGTTAGCATGCTCGCTATGAGTGGGGTAGATTATGGGTTGGTTAGCATGCTTGCCATGAGTGGGGTAGATTATGGGTTGGTTAGCATGCTCGCCGTGAGTGGGGTAGATTATGGGATGGTTAGCATGCTCGCCGTGAGTGGGGTAGATTATGGGTTGGTTAGCATGCTCGCTATGAGTGGGGTAGATTATGGGTTGGTTAGCATGCTCGCCGTTAGTGGGGAGATTATGGGATGGTTAGCATGCTCTCCGTTAGTGGGGTAGATTATGGGTTGGTTAGCATGCTCTCCGTTAGTGGGGTAGATTATGGGATGGTTAGCATGCTCTCCGTTAGTGGGGTAGATTATGGGTTGGTTAGCATGCTCGCCGTGAGTGGGGTAGATTATGGGATGGTTAGCATGCTCGCCGTGAGTGGGGTAGATTATGGGTTGGTTAGCATGCTCGCCGTGAGTGGGGTAGATTATGGGTTGGTTAGCACGCTCGCCGTGAGTGGGGTAGATTATGGGATGGTTAGCATGCTCGCCGTGAGTGGGGTAGATTATGGGTTGGTTAGCATGCTCGCCGTGAGTGGCGTAGATTATGGGTTGGTTAGCATGCTCGCCGTGAGTGGGGTAGATTATGGGTTGGTTAGCATGCTCGCCGTGAGTGGGGTAGATTATGGGTTGGTTAGCATGCTCGCCGTGAGTGGGGTAGATTATGGGATGGTTAGCATGCTCGCCGTGAGTGGGGTAGATTATGGGTTGGTTAGTATGCTCGCCATGAGTGGGGTAGATTATGGGTTGGTTAGCATGCTCGCCGTGAGTGGGGTAGATTATGGGTTGGTTAGCATGCTCGCCGTGAGTGGGGTAGATTATGGGATGGTTAGCATGCTCGCCGTGAGTGGGGTAGATTATGGGTTGGTTAGCATGCTCGCCGTGAGTGGGGTAGATTATGGGATGGTTAGTATGCTCGCCGTGAGTGGGGTAGATTATGGGTTGGTTAGCATGCTCGCCGTGAGTGGGGTAGATTATGGGTTGGTTAGCATGCTCGCCATGAGTGGGGTAGATTATGGGTTGGTTAGCATGCTCGCCATGAGTGGGGTAGATTATGGGTTGGTTAGCATGCTCGCCGTGAGTGGGGTAGATTATGGGTTGGTTGGCATGCTCGCCGTGAGTGGGGTAGATTATGGGTTGGTTAGCATGCTTGCCGTGAGTGGGGTAGATTATGGGTTGGTTAGCATGCTCGCCGTGAGTGGGGTAGATTATGGGATGGTTAGCATGCTCGCCATGAGTGGGGTAGATTATGGGATGGTTAGCATGCTCGCTATGAGTGGGGTAGATTATGGGTTGGTTAGCATGCTCGCCGTGAGTGGGGTAGATTATGGGTTGGTTAGCATGCTCGCCGTGAGTGGGGTAGATTATGAGTTGGTTAGCATGCTCACCGTGAGTGGGGTAGATTATGGGTTGGTTAGCATGCTCGCCGTGAGTGGGGTAGATTATGGGTTGGTTAGCATGCTCGCCGTGAGTGGGGTAGATTATGGGTCGGTTAGCATGCTCACCGTGAGTGGGGTAGATTATGGGTTGGTTAGCATGCTCGCCGTGAGTGGGGTAGATTATGGGATGGTTAGCATGCTCGCCGTGAGTGGGGTAGATTATGGGTTGGTTAGCATGCTCGCCGTGAGTGGGGTAGATTATGGGTTGGTTAGCATGCTCGCCGTGAGTGGGGTAGATTATGGGTTGGTTAGCATGCTCGCCGTGAGTGGGGTAGATTATGGGTTGGTTAGCATGCTCTCCATGAGTGGGGTAGATTATGGGTTGGTTAGCATGCTCGCCGTGAGTGGGGTAGATTATGGGTTGGTTGGCATGCTTGCCGTGAGTGGGGTAGATTATGGGTTGGTTAGCATGCTTGCAGTGAGTGGGGTAGATTATGGGATGGTTAGCATGCTCGCCATGGGTGGGGTAGATTATGGGATGGTTAGCATGCTCGCCGTGAGTGGGGTAGATTATGGGTTGGTTAGCATGCTCGCCGTGAGTGGGGTAGATTATGGGTTGGTTAGCATGCTCGCCGTGAGTGGGGTAGATTATGGGTTGGTTAGCATGCTCGCCGTGAGTGGGGTAGATTATGGGTTGGTTAGCATGCTCGCCGTGAGTGGGGTAGATTATGGGTTGGTTAGCATGCTCGCCGTGAGTGGGGTAGATTATGGGTTGGTTAGCATGCTCGCCGTGAGTGGGGTAGATTATGGGTTGGAGCCAAAGACTAGACAATTGTTATTTGCTGTTTTTCTGCATTAACATGATTAAATAGTACGAGCAAAAACTGGTTGGCTCAGAAACATGATAATGTGTCACAGTGGAGTGACTATAAAAATACGAATAGGGTTAGGGTTATGGTGTTTAACGCCACTTTCAACAATATTTCAGTTATATCGTGGTAGTAAGTTTTTATTGGTGGATGAAACTTGAGTACCAGAACAAAGCCACCGACCTGTCGAAAGTCACTGACAAACTTTATTACATAATGTTGTATCAAGTACACCTCGAAATCAGTGGGGTTCAAATTGACAACTTTAGTAGTGATTGGCCCTGATTGTACAAGTAGTTGTAAATCCAACTACCATGACGACCCCAAGATCGTAATAAGTACAAAACAAACATCAATCTGATTAAGATCACATCTTTCACTTGATCCCCTTTACTGATATATCATGGTTTGGAAGATCTGAAACAGTCAAACAGATACAATACAAGCAAATCATTTATAAATGTTTGTCAACTTTCAATTTCTAAGACATATTGTTTAAATTTTAAGTGTATTTTGTGAAGTTTTTTGTAGGATAGCAATACAGATAGAGAGATCAGATAGCTATACAGATAAAGAGATGTTTATTTTGTAATGTTTTTTGTAGGATAGCAATACAGATAGAGAGATCGGATAGCTATACAGATAAAGAGATGTTTATTTTGTAATGTTTTTTGTAGGATAGCAATACAGATAGAGAGATCGGATAGCTATACAGATAAAGAGATGTTTATTTTGTAATGTTTTTTGTAGGATAGCAATACAGATAGAGAGATGTATATTTCCTGTAGAACCAGACTGTACAATAGAACTTAAGAATACTGTGATGAAGCATATAGGGCATGTCAACCATTATAGTCGGTACCTGTCAAGTTATGTAGATATACGATGGAATATTGTATCCTTTCTTACAAGATTCTGTTGAACCTTGTTACTTACTTAGGTGGTGTTATGGTTGGTATGCTAGCCTTGAGTGCAGTAGATCAGAGAATCGAGCCCTGACTGGCTGGGGTGAAGCCAAAAACTATCAAATTGATATTTATTGATTCTTTGCTAAGCAGGCAGCATTAAGGAATAAGAACAAAGACAGGCTAGCTCGGAATTAGGATAATGTGTCCGAGTGGGGCGACATGTCTACATGGGGACTGTTATTTCAGTGAGCTAGCACTATTAAAATCCAACTAAGCATGTTGGTCTACCTGTGGATTGTTATACCCCCACTCGTAGAGAGGGGGTTATATTGCAATCACCTTGTCCATCCGTCCGTTAGTCCGTCCGTCTGTTTGTCGTCCGTTCACACTTTCGTTAAAGATGTCTCAGCTGCTACCGGAAGAAATGATTTTATTTTTGATACATGACTTTGGCATAGTGACTTGTACCATGTCTCCCCTTTCCAGGCTTACCGCACATCTACTTCCTATTTACCGTGCAACTTAGAATTTTTCATGTTTGCCGTAATGGAAACTTTCGTAACAGATATCTCAGCTTCTACTGGAAGAAATGATTTTATATTTGATATGTGGCTTTGGCATGGTGACTTGTACCGTGTCTCCCCTTTCCAGGTTTACTGCACATCTACTTCCTGTTTACCGTGTGACTTAGAATTTTTCATAAATGAACGAGTGGGGGTATTCATAGCACGACGTAGCGTACAACATCTTGTTATTTCAGTTTCACTGTATAATTCGACTGAGAATCAGAGTTGATTAGCATACTCGCCTCAACTGCAGTAGATCATGGTCAGGTCAAACTATAAACTATGATATTGGTATTTCTCTGCTATTCATGCATGATTAAGAAGTAAGAACAAAGACTATTTGACTTTGACTCAGGAAAATGTGACATATCTACCTGCAGAATTTTGTTGCGGTGAGCTAGCACAATTAATATTCAACTTAAATGTGTTGATCGAGGTCAAAGTAAACATCATCTCATTGAAATATCTTGTTCTTGCTGTGTTATAGCTGAAAACTAGCTCATTTGAGGTTAAACTAAATGTCTGTGTTAAAATTAATAAATGTCGCTATAGATCAATCTCTAATGTATATGTAGTTGATTTCCTTAATCTTGTACAGCCATCAAAGAAGTGTAATGGGAAAGTTGGAATAGACCATTTAGTATGGACAACTGAACAATTAGAATTGATAACTGTTTCTGATGTGTGTTGGGGTAAGTTTATTGATAACTGTTTCTGATGTGTGTTGGGGTAAGTTTATTGATAACTGTTTCTGATGTGTGCTGGGGTAAGTTTATTGATAACTGTTTCTGATGTGTGTTGGGGTAAGTTTATTGATAACTGTTTCTGATGTGTGTTGGGGTAAGTTTATTGATAACTGTTTCTGATGTGTGTTGGGGTAAGTTTATTGATAACTGTTTCTGATGTGTGCTGGGGTAAGTTTATTGATAACTGTTTCTGATGTGTGTTGGGGTAAGTTTATTGATAACTGTTTCTGATGTGTGTTGGGGTAAGTTTATTGATAACTGTTTCTGATGTGTGTTGGGGTAAGTTTATTGATAACTGTTTCTGATGTGTGTTGGGGTAAGTTTATTGATAACTGTTTCTGATGTGTGTTGGGGTAAGTTTATTGATAACTGTTTCTGATGTGTGCTGGGGTAAGTTTATTGATAACTGTTTCTGATGTGTGCTGGGGTAAGTTTATTGATAACTGTTTCTGATGTGTGTTGGGGTAAGTTTATTGATAACTGTTTCTGATGTGTGTTGGGGTAAGTTTATTGATAACTGTTTCTGATGTGTGTTGGGGTAAGTTTATTGATAACTGTTTCTGATGTGTGTTGGGGTAAGTTTATTGATAACTGTTTCTGATGTGTGCTGGGGTAAGTTTATTGATAACTGTTTCTGATGTGTGTTGGGGTAAGTTTATTGATAACTGTTTCTGATGTGTGTTGGGGTAAGTTTATTGATAACTGTTTCTGATGTGTGTTGGGGTAAGTTTATTGATAACTGTTTCTGATGTGTGTTGGGGTAAGTTTATTGATAACTGTTTCTGATGTGTGTTGGGGTAAGTTTATTGATAACTGTTTCTGATGTGTGCTGGGGTAAGTTTATTGATAACTGTTTCTGATGTGTGCTGGGGTAAGTTTATTGATAACTGTTTCTGATGTGTGCTGGGGTAAGTTTTAGACTATTTGTTAATGAAGAGGTTGTCTATGTTCATGATTGTCTATATATAGTACAATCAAACCTATTCAGTGGTTTTCTGTAGACACTCTGGTTTCCTTCACCAATAAAACTGACCGCCACGATATAATTGAAATATTGTTGAAAGTGGCATTAAACACCATAACCCTAACCCCCCCTTGTTATCTCAAACTCAGAGTCATTTCCTGACATAGCTAGAAGTAAACATTCTGTTTGTAGCAGTGTTTAATTTATCCCAGAAAACTCACCTACTGATTTTCGAATAGGAGAATGTGCATTTCATCTGCTACAAAGGACTAAGTTAATATTGGTTGATTTTGGTTTGGTTTATGGTGTTTAACGCCAGTTTCAACAATATTTCTTTTATATCGTGGAGGTCATTTTTATTGGTGGAGAAAACCACCAACCTGTCGTAAGTCACTGACAAACTTTATCACATAATGTTGTATCAAGTACACCTCACCATGAATGAGGTTCGAACTCACAACTTGAGTGGTGATAGGCACTGATTGCACAGGTAGTTGCAGATCCAATCGAATAGGAAGAAGGTGCATTATATCTGCTACAAAAAACTGAATTAATATTTGATTTTCGTAATCTTGTACTGACAATATTAATGTATAATCTTAATGATAAATCAATATCAGATGTTGTTATTATGATTTTTCAGATATCAGAATCAATGATGAGTTATATACAGACACCTGTAATCCTGAAGTTTTAGTGGGCAAGTTGATGTCGTTAGATGTGTCTTTATCTTTTAAAGAAGGTAATAACCAAATTGGGAGATAACTGTATTGTATTTTAAGCTTTGTGGACATAAATCGTCGGTTTTACGGTCGCAAATTGAGTTTACAAATATCCCAAAGATTCAATTAGTTAGTAAGAAGGATAAGGATGTAAATAAATATGAGAGACTATTCAACATTACACTTACACCACACATTAAAGTAAAGAAGAAAGGATATGGATGTAAATAAACATGAGAGAACTATCCCAACATAGACATAAATTAAAGTTAATGAACAGCACTTTTACTGCTGTTTCACTTTTCACAGTCACAGTAGGGTCTTTAATAATGGCATTACTCCTACCTAAGGGGGAAACGATTCACTGTATGTACCAAAATCGCGATTATTTTGGGAACGGTTCGGTTCACGATACGTGGAGACCGCTTATGATACAAACGATATGATGCTCATTTTTTGAAAAAAAAGTAGTGTTGAACTTCCGTTTTCTTCTTTTGGTGATCATTTGATTAGTATTTTGAGAAAAGTGAATCAATTAATTTACGCTTTTGAAATTAATTAATCAAATATCAAATATTTATAATTTCTGGTAGTACGTATGTGACCTCATATAAAAAAAAAAACATGTCGACCAGCATGGACTTCAAGGAATAGTTACAGTTTCCTATAAAACGTATCGTGATACGTATCGTAATACATATCAAATATCGCGATACGTATCGCTTGTGGGAAAAGTGTATCGTTACACCCCTACTCTTACCCTAAGATAAGTGTGAAACAGTCCCTAGGCTACAGTTGAGAGGTACTCATTACTTCTGTACATTTGGCCATCTTTATCATTTTGATATTATTAGATTATAGAATTTTATTTCCCATATGCAGGGTTATCAACAATGAAATAAAACATGGATGAATTAATCTTACAAATACTGTCATCATTGTGCACAACATCATATGAAGTTACAAATACTGTCATCATTGTGCACAACATCATATGAAGTTACAAATACTGTCATCATTGTGCACAACATCATATGAAGTTACAAATACTGTCATCATTGTGCACAACATCATATGAAGTTACAAATACTGTCATCATTGTGCACAACATCATATGAAGTTACAAATACTGTCATCATTGTGCACAACATCATATGAAGTTACAAATACTGTCATCATTGTGCACAACATCATATGAAGTTACAAATACTGTCATCATTGTGCACAACATCATATGAAGTTACAAATACCGTCATCATTGTGCACAACATCATATGAAGTTACAAATACCGTCATCATTGTGCACAACATCATATGAAGTTACAAATACTGTCATCATTGTGCACAACATCATATGAAGTTACAAATACTGTCATCATTGTGCACAACATCATATGAAGTTACAAATACTGTCATCATTGTGCACAACATCATATGAAGTTACAAATACTGTCATCATTGTGCACAACATCATATGAAGTTACAAATACTGTCATCATTGTGCGCAACATCATATGAAGTTACAAATACTGTCATCATTGTGCACAACATCATATGAAGTTACAAATACTGTCATCATTGTGCACAACATCATATGAAGTTACAAATACTGTCATCATTGTGCACAACATCATATGAAGTTACAAATACTGTCATCATTGTGCACAACATCATATGAAGTTACAAATACTGTCATCATTGTGCACAACATCATATGAAGTTACAAATACTGTCATCATTGTGCACAACATCATATGAAGTTACAAATACCGTCATCATTGTGCGCAACATCATATGAAGTTACAAATACTGTCATCATGGTGCACAACATCATATGAAGTTACAAATACTGTCATCATTGTGCACAACATCATATGAAGTTACAAATACTGTCATCATTGTGCACAACATCATATGAAGTTACAAATACCGTCATCATTGTGCACAACATCATATGAAGTTACAAATACCGTCATCATTGTGCACAACATCATATGAAGTTACAAATACTGTCATCATTGTGCACAACATCATATGAAGTTACAAATACTGTCATCATTGTGCACAACATCATATGAAGTTACAAATACTGTCATCATTGTGCACAACATCATATGAAGTTACAAATACTGTCATCATTGTGCACAACATCATATGAAATTACAAATACCGTCATCATTGTGCACAACAGCATATGAAGTTACAAATACTGTCATCATTGTGCACAACATCATATGAAGTTACAAATACCATCATCATTGTGCACAACATCATATGAAGTTACAAATACCATCATCATTGTGCACAACATGAAGTTACAAATACCATCATCATTGTGCACAACATCATATGAAGTTACAAATACTGTCATCATTGTGCACAACATCATATGAAGTTACAAATACCGTCATCATTGTGCACAACATCATATGAAGTTACAAATACCATCATCATTGTGCACAACATCATATGAAGTTACAAATACAAAAAAAAAACAATTACATTGTATTGGTTTTCACCAGGTACTCCGATTTCCTCCACCAATAAAACTGACCGCCACTATGTAGCTAAAATATTGTTGAAAGTGGCATCAAACACCATAAAACTACCCCAATTACATGTATGATTGATATATTTACAGATCTGTTAGCCAGTGATGGAGAATTAACTGTTTCTTGCTCTAGTGATAACAATTGTAAACCAGATCACAGTATCTTTACTTTGCTGGGGACCGATTCTTTATTTGTGCCAAATGTAAGTTGTGACTCCAAACTAGTGTACAGTGGAATTTGTGTAATCCGAGTTTTCCCGACATCCTGTGATATTCGACAAAAATTTATGGTCCCAAAGTATTTCTGTTAACTAAAATAAAACCTGAATATTGTGAAATCCTGTACAATCCGACACATTTCCCTGGGCCCTTGGTGTATCAGATTAGACAGGTTCTGACATCCTGTACAATCCGACACATTTCCCTGGTTCCTTTGTGTGTTGGATTAGACAAGTTCTGACATCCTGTACAATCCAACACATTTCCATGGTTCCTTGGTGTGTTGGATTAGACAGGTTCTGACATCCTGTTCAATCCGACACATTTCCCTGGTTCCTTTGTGTGTCAGATTAGACAGGTTCTGACATCCTGTACAATCCAACACATTTCCCTGGTTCCTTTGTGTGTCGGATTAGACAGATTCTGACATCCTGTACAATCTGACACATTTCCCTGGTTCCTTTGTGTGTCGGAGACAGGTTCTGACATCCTGGACAATCTGACACATTTCCCTGGTCCCTTTGTGTGTCGGATTAGACAGGTTCTGACATCCTGTACAATCCGACACATTTCCTTGGTTCCTTTGTGTGTCAGATTAGACAGGTTCTGACATCCTGTACAATCCGACACATTTCCCTGGTTCCTTGGTGTATCAGATTAGACAGGTGTCACTATATACATTATTATTTTTTTAGTTTCAGTTATAGTCTGTTCCTGTGTAAAACAGCTGATAGAAGTTTGGTCAACAATTCAAGCAATATCAACAAAACAAAGACCACTTCTCTCCTCAAATTATTAAGCAAAACCAAAAAAAAGACTACAACATATGCAGTTACTGGCTTGGGTCAAGCACACAAAAGTGGCAGGGTAAATCAGTTAAGACGTGGTTTTGTGGTACTATCTTCAATTGACTTGTGTCAGAAAAATTGATGATTTGACAAGTGAAATCCTTGCCAACACAGTATGTGACCATGCCATAGATTGTGTTTACATGTCTTGCCATTATTTTAGTAGTTATTTAAGGAAAAAATATGGTCTTATATTGAACCAAGATGAAAAATTAGTGTATTTTCTTTATGTTGTATGCAGATATTTTTTAGTCATATATTCTTGATCCACCCATCCATGTCTAGACATATTGTTGCTCCTGACTCGCAGTTATTCTCACTCCTTGAATGCACATAAATGATGTAATGGTTATCGTGCTTGGCTAAGTTGGTGTAGATTGTTTGAGACCTGATCTGGTCAATCCAAGACGATGACATCGATATTTGTTGCGTCTTTAAATGAAGTCTCAATAAAAGAAATCTTTGTTAATTTAACGTGTGTAAGCAAAACACCTGTCTATTCCGAACACAAAAGTTGGTCCCAAGGAGGTTCGGTTTAGACAGGTTTCAATGTACAATATTTATTTATATTTATTTTTATTCCAGGTTGAGGTTTCAAGTGTTGTAAAATTTTCTACTTCCTATTTATTCCATGTTAGTGGACAGTATACGTTAAGTATCCAGTTACACGTTAGACGGACTAGTGAAGAAAATGTAGTGTGTAAATGTTATAAAATACAACTGATAGTCGATGAAGAGGATAGATAGCTCACGTAACAATTTTGATGGACTACTGTTTTAAACAACGAATCTTGCCAAATGTCTTCATACAGACTGCTGATTAAAAAGATTTAAATCCAGAACTACAGTCAAACCTGTATTAAGAGGTCACTACAATCAAACCTGTATTAAGAGGTCACTACAGTCAAACCTGTATAAAGAGGTCACCTTTGGTACAAAGAAAAAGTGTCCTTTTAAGACAGGTGACCTCTTAAAAGAAGTTCAATTCATATGAAATTTTCTATGACAGGACAAGAAAATGGTGACCTTTTAATACAGGTGACTGCTTAATAGATGTGACCACATGGGCAGGTTTGACTATATTTAGAGATAAATTTTACATTGTTATGTTTCTATAGGCTGCCATATTATTAACACATGTAAAATTTTTGCATTTTTGTTTAACTTCATGTGAATTTAGCTTTTATTTGATTTTTTGACATAAAAATGTTCTTTTATTGATTTCAGTTCAATTTTTAAAAACATTTTCTAATTTTTTCTTCCGCTTAAAATACGGTAGCACAAATGACGCATTTTAATCAGAACATTTCCTTTTAATTCATGAATATTCATTACAACTTAATTTTGAATGACGATATAACTGAAATGTTGTTGAAAGTGGTGTTAAACACCATAACCCTAACCCCTAAATTCGAATGTTTAACAATCAAAACTCTTTTCACCAATATGAAATTGTAACATTTGTATGCCAATTTTTCATGACACCGCCAAAAAAAGGTTTAAAAATAGATTTAGATCTGAGAGTGTGGAAACGTTAATATGATCATTTTCAAAATGGAGTCTTCTCAGAAAACGATTAATTTCATTTTATGTAATCAAGTAGTAGACTTTTTTTTACCAATTTTTCCCCAGAAATATCAAAATGTCATGGTGCTAATGTATGTTTTTTTTATTGATCGCAAATTCAAGATGGCCACCACAACAGGATATATTTTAGCATAGAACATATAATGTGAAAATAAATAAAATGATTTTTGAGCTAGACTTGATTGAACACAAACTTGCATATGAATATTCACGTGAGTGATGCAGGCTCAGGTCAGCCTCTAGTTTTAACAAAGAAAACAATTAACTATCTTATTTGCTTATCAGAAAAATATGATACTTGTGAAGAAATCAATAATTGAACATTAGAAAGATATGATTTAAATACAAGTGGTTATAGTATATTATATAGGCAATGCACAGTCAAACCTGTATTAGGAGATCACCCTTGAGACAAAGAAAAGGTGCTCTTAAATGATGTTCAATTCATAGGAAATTTTCTATGATAGGACAAGAAAAAGGTCACCTTTCAATGCAGGTGACTGCTTAATAGAGGTGACCGACTGGGCAGATTTGACTGCATGTATATTGTCTGAAAATATAAAATATATTTGAGCAAGCTTTAGAAACAGTAGAAAAGTGGTGAGCCTGTTTTCAAAGCGAGTGCAAATGAATTTGATATTTTCAGACATGCAACATTTTTTAACAAGTTAAATATACAATGTAATTCAAATAAAATGCCTGAAATATTCTTACATATGAATCAAATAAGCTGTGCTTCCTTCCTGTTTCCTAAAGAAGACATTTTGCTGTAGTTATATGCATTTTATTATTCAAAGATATTCAAATGTTTTAAGATAGCAATTTTGTATACATATCATTATCTGTATTGATAGGGCACCGTCATGGTCGTGATCGTGTGGTACAAAAAATGTAGTTGAATTTACAACTACTTGTGCAATCAGTGCCTATCACCATGAACATTGTGAGTTCGAATCTTGCTCATGGCGAGGTGTACTTGAAACAACATTATGTGATAATTTTTGTCAGTGATTTGTGACATGTCAGTGGTTTTTTCTGGGTACTTCGGTTTCCTCCACCAATAGAGACCTTTTGTTGAAATCACCATTAGATATTTTTAGGGGTAGTTAGGGCCCTTTGTAGAAATGATCATTAGAGGTTTTTTAGGGGAAATTTAGGGTCCTTTTGTGGAAACCAGCATTAAAGGTCTTTTAGGGATAGTTTATATAATTAGGCCCTTTGTAGAAATCACCATTAGAGGTTGGGGGTTTTTTTTGGGGGGGGGGGGGGGGGATGATTTAGGGCCATTTTGTGGAAATCACAATTAAAGGCCTTTTGGGGAAAGTTAGGACTCTGTAGAAATCACCATTGTTCATTGTAAAATATACATCATTATATGTTTTTGTATTTATTTTTCTAACAATTTAAGACGACTGTCAACAAATGAACTAGGAGGATTTTCTGGAATATGAGTTAAACACCAAACTCTTTCTTTCTGGAATATGCTCAGATCTTTAAAACTCTTCTTCTCGGAAATGATCACTTAATTTTGTACTCTACAAGATGTTTTGGTGCTGATCAGAAAAACAAGATTACTGCTAGGAATTGTTTTAACATGGAACTCGGCTTAGAGATTAGGGGCTTATTTGATATCCAAGAATGATCACTAATAAAACTTTTTAGTTTTAACAATAATAGAATATCTATTATGATAAAGCATCTCTTGTCGTACAAAAAGTTGATCTTTTCCCCCCGGATACTCTGGTTTCTTTCAGTAAAACTGACTGCCACAATACACATGTACCATTCATTGAAATATTGTTGAAAGTGGTGTTAAACACCCATAACTGTTCTAGCTAGGATTTCAAAAGGGCAGGGTGCTACTTCTGAAAAGGGCACTTTTATGCGTAAACGTTGGCTGAAAAAGGGCACTTTAATGTGCAAAGATTGACTTGAAAAGGGCACTTCTCTTCAGTAAATAGAAGTCAATAAGTAATGTTTTTTATTATTTATGTATTTTCTACCTCTACTTCTTACAATTGCATATTTCCACAACTGTAATATAGTTATACTTTCAAACTTTTTTTTTATTATATTCGTATAACTATAGGTAACTTTATTCAGACATTCATATTAATATAATCTCCTTCCAAACACTGGAAATGCTTACTGCAAAGTATTTTTGGATTGTTTTTACAATTAAATTGAAAAGAAACAATCTTCGTCACGAGTTGAAAAAATATATGTTAAAACGAGCTTTAATATCCCTTTAAATTATTTCCGTCCTTTGTGGGTGAAATTAAAAAAAAAGAAAAGAATAATTATATTAAATGATCAAGTTTTTTACTTTCTTTCAACAGCTATTGTTATCTTAATTGTCATCGTAATTAGAATTAATCATTATGATTAGAAGAATGAAATGTCCTGACAAAACGTTAAAATTCAATTTCAATCACTCGCCGAAAGCTATAAATAGCCTAATCACACAATCAGCATGTGTTTACCTTGATCTGTTACTGCACGTTAAACGAATGTTGACAGAAATATATGCTGGGAACCAGTACTTCATAATTCAATAATTTTCAAATTCACGATTATTTATTTATAAAATTGAAAGATTAAAGCAGTATTTTCTATAGTAAGCAATTTTAAATATTTAATATAAATAAAAAATAAACCCAAATAAACCAAAACAACAATAATAAATCACGTGAACAACTTACCTGTAAAAAAAATGGCGGTCTTACACAATAACGCTAATCGTGACTTTATGCATTTAATATGAAAAATCTATTATTATGAACTAGTAACAGGTATGGAAAAAGACATCCACGTTAGTCACAAAGGGCAGGGCGCTGCTACAAATAGAGAAAAAGGGCAGGGCGTCACTCGGACAAGGGTGGGCGCTGCGCCTTGTAAAAATGGGCTAGCGAGAACACTGCATAATAAGAGGGTGCAATCAGTACCTATCACCACTAAAGTTGTGAGTTTGAACCCCAGTTCATGGCGAGATGTACTCAATACTACATTATGTGATAAAGTTTGTCAGTGACTTGCAATAGGTCTGGTTTTCTCTGGGTACTCCGGTTTCCTCCCCCAATAAAACTGACCGCCACGATAAAACTGAAATAATTATTGAAAGTGGTGCTAAATACCATAAACATAAACCCATAATTATATAGGGGGCTTTGTGGTTGTGATTGTATAGTAGTTGGATTTACAACTACCTGTGCAATCAGTGTCTATCACCACTAACGTTGCAAGTTCGAATCCAACACAGGCGAGGTATACTTGATACAACATTATGTGATAAAGTAGTTTTCTCAGAGTACTCAGATTTCTTCCAGCAATAAAACTGGCTGTCTGGATATAACTGAAATATTGTTGAAAGTGGTGTTAAATACCATAACCCTAAACTCCCTTACATTTCACTGTTAATATATAGAATTTGTATTTTGAATATTTGTTTGCCTTTCTTTTATTCAGTATAGACTCGGGCCTCGACATTAACGTTTGTCTGGTACCAGTGAAAACTGACGTCAGACAAGTAGATCTTGTATCATGGTTGTCCGACAGGAAAAGTGAAAAAATGACTGTTCTATCTTTTGAAGGTTATTTTCTATGATAAAAATGTGTTGCTTTGTCATTTTGACAGACAAAAACTTCATAAATAATTATTTCAATGTGTTTAAAACTATCTGTTTCCGTTGAAGTACACTATCGCTAATTATAACGGTGAACCAAGAGATATTCCGAACATATACTTGATCCGTATCTTTTCAGCAATTTGGTTAAACGACAACTGGCATTAAGTAATTATAATGAAATAGAAATTGATTTGTTTATTGTGTATCCTTCCCCTACACAATAATTCCCTGGAAACGTAAATTAAAATGTCCATCAACATGGATCTATATCCCCCGATCTTAGAAAGTACGGAGTTGCAACAAGCGACGGAGATCAATTCAACCATAAAATCTGATTTTAATTTTCCATTGAGGAACATTCAGTAGCTGATTTTGATACACAATTTGCATTCAATAGATGGTGAATAACGACGTTCAAAGAATCCTGGATTTAATCCACATTATACGATTACCGCTTAGATAGGCCTACTATTTGAGAACCAAACTTAGAAATTTACGATTAGACACTCATACCATGATGGCATCGTTTGATACCAATAACTTTATGATTTATGTCTAAGTGTATGTTAATTTGTTGATTAAAGATGTCATAATCATAATTTCTGTTAGTATTAATATGACAGAATGCGATAATGTTTGAGACAATAACCAAAACATTTTACACAAATTGCTGATAATTATTCTCTAGTTTTTGTAATTTTTTTCGGACAACTAAAAGATTGAGTTGTCCGAAGGGACAAGTTAAAAAATATGTTAATGTAGAGGCATGAGACTAATAAAAATGTACCACTGCCATGTTTTTGAAAGTGTTGATTATAGAGTTGTATTTGTGAATAGTTGAAAAATTATATTAATAGAACAAGGGATGATGCAATAGAGATTGACTAATTTATCGTCTAAATTTTTCATCATGTATTAATTAAACATCAATTGTTACAAATTGTTTTTTCTCAAATAAACAATATATTAATATGAAGAGTTTCTTACTTATTAACTTCTATAGTAGTCAAGGTTCAAACAATTTTTAAAGGAAGCATCTATGGGAGGTCCTGTATAAGATCTCCTCATTTCATCCCAATTGGGAAAAAAAAACATGGTCACCATGGGCAATTCTTGTTTCTGATTGGCTGAGATTTAAAAATTCTTCTCTGAAACTAGGAGGCACAATGAATTGTTACTATGTAGGAATGATGTATGGGAGATCCTTTTCCAAATGGCCATATATCGTGCCGATTGTACAATTAATATGGCGCCATAGGCAGTTCTTGTTTGTGATTGGCCAATTAAACTAGAGGCTCAGTGGGCTGAGCCTGTGTCGCTAACCTTTCATTCTGCTTTGAGGAAATTTAATACACAACCTTCCATACATGTAGATGCTTCCTACCAAGTTTCGGTTCATTTGGCTAGGCAGTTTCAGAGAAGAGATTTTTTAGATATCAACCAATCGGAAACAATAATTGCCTGTGGTGGCCATGTTTGTTAACCGATCGGGACGAAATGAGCAATCGCCCCATAGAGGACATTCCATAGATGCTTCCTACCAAGTTTCGGTTAATTTGGACAAGTGGTTTCAGAGGAGGAGATTTTTTTTAAATTGGCCAGTCAGAAATAAGAATTGCCAGTGGTGGCCATGTTTGATAATGGATCATAACAAAATGTGCACTCTTTAGAGAGGACCTTCCATAGATGCTTCCTACTAAGTTTCAATTCATTTGGCTGATGGGTTTCAGAGGAGAAGATTAAAATGTGAAAAGTTAACAGATGACAGACAACAAACGACGGATGCAAAGTGATGCCAAAATCCCACATTGCTTTTGGCAAAGTGAGCTAAAAAGAATGTTAGAATGTGAATACCTACATGTAATGTATAGTATAAACATGTTACACTATATCAGCATTAGTTAATTTCTAAGGGAGATAATGGCAAGTTATCTTTCTTTTAACAGTTTAAAGGCAAGAGTTATCTCTCTTTTAACAGTTTACTACAATGGAGAGTTTTTTTTAGAAATGAACCAATCAGAAACAAGAATTGCCTGTGGTGGCCATGTTTGTAAACGGATCGGGATGAAATTAGCAATCTTTATAGAGGACATTCCATAGATGCTTCCT
This sequence comes from Bathymodiolus brooksi, assembly GCA_963680875.1. NCBI lineage: Eukaryota > Metazoa > Mollusca > Bivalvia > Mytilida > Modiolidae > Bathymodiolus > Bathymodiolus brooksi. Next base: position 83,974,587 of record OY804583.1, on the reverse strand, counting down.
ACCAAGTTTCGGTTAATTTGGCCAAGAGGTTTCAGAGGAGGAGATTTTAAATCGGCCAATCAGAAACAAGAATTGCCTGTGGTGGCCATGTTTGTTAATAGATCGTGACAAAATAAGCAATCTTTAGAGAGGACCTTCCATAAATGCTTCCTACCAAGTTTCAATTCATTTGGCTGAGAGGTTTCAGAGGAGAAGATTAAAATGTGAAAAGTTAACGGACGACGGATGCCAAGTGATGGCAAAAGCTCACATTGCCTTTGGCAAGGTGAGCTGAAAAAAATCTTCTCTGAAACCCTTTCGCCAAATTAATTTAAATTTGTTGGGAAGCACCTCTGGAATGTTCTGTATAAAGTTTCCTTAAAACAAAATGACAAGTGAGCAACACGGCCATCCCACTGATGACAGTTTGTTTGCTTGTTTACAAGACTTAAATTATTTGGCTTTCCAATCTTTTGATTATGAGCATACCTCATGAAGGTTACTGCAGAAACATGTTGTGCACACTAAATTCGATTAGCTCACCTTGCCAAAGGCAAAGTGAGCTTTTGCCATAACTTGGGGTCCGTCGTCCATTTTCACATTTTAATCTTCTCTATATAACTGCTAGACCAAATGAAATGAAACTTGGTAGGAAGCATTTATAGAATGTCCTCTTATAAAGAGAGCTCATTTCATCCCAATTCGTTAACAAGCATGGCCGCCATGGACAATTCTTGTTTCTGGTTGGTCGATTTCTAAAAATCTTCTCAGAAACCACTTGGCCAAATAAAGCACAATTTTACAGGAAGCCTCCATGGAAGGTCCTCTATAAGATTGCAACATATCATTTCGATTGGACAAAAACATGGTCATGGGAAATTCTTGTTTCTGATTGGCTGAAATTTTATAAATCATCTCTGAAACTAGGAGTTACAATGAATTGTTACTTTGAAGGAGGTCCTGTACAAAATGTCCATATTTCATGCCGATCATACAACTAATATGGCCGCCGTAGGTACTTCTTGTTTGTGATTGGCCAATAAAAAAAAAATCTTCTCTAAAATCATTCTTCAAGCACTCACTTAGTTTATAGTTGTCTTAAACCTACACAATTGGAAAAGTCATCAGCACTGATATATTCTACATAGCACCTATGGTCATCATAACAAACTGGCTGACGGTTACGAAATATCCATTAACGACAATGGACTTTCCCTTTTTACATAAGATTTTTTCTTTCCTCTATCACTGACAAGACTTAAACCGGGTTTGTCTATGATTAAAATGGCAGGCTTCTCACCTGAGTTCACCCACATTTCTTTGGTGTGATCTTTCTTGCTCATCATTCTAGTTTTCTGTGTTGTTTTTTTTTTTTTTTTTTTTTGAGTTCGTTCTTTGTCTTGTGCCATATGTTGCAAGTGTCTGGAGTGTCCATTCTTGCCCTCCAATCGGTTGTTTCTCTAACATTTATTTCATCAGATTGAGTGAGTAAATGATTGTTGTTTAATGCCTTGTGATATTTAAGCTATATCATAGTGAGAATATTTAATTCCATTTCAAAGTCTGCTTTGTACTAGACCACTAATATACTTAACTGTATTTATTATGTCAATGAAAGCACAGTCTGTGGTTAGACATGTCGCTATAGACAGGTTTACACATAATTCTAATTTATTCAGGTTTGGCTTTAGACTGGTTTACACAGGATTCTAATTTGTTCAGGTTTGGCTTTAGACAGGTTTACACATGATTCTAGTTTATTCAGGTTTGGCTTTAGACAGGTTTACACATGATTCTAGTTTATTCAGGTTTGGATTTAGACAGGTTTACACATGATTCTAGTTTATTCAGGTTTGGCTTTAGACAGGTTTACACATGATTCTAGTTTATTCAGGTTTGGCTTTAGACAGGTTTACACATGATTCTAGCTTATTCAGGTTTGGTTTTAGACAGGTTTACACATGATTCTAGCTTATTCAGTGTTCGCATTAGACAGGTTTACACATGATTCTAGTTTATTCAGGTTTAGCTTTAGACAGGCTTACACATGATTCTAGTTTATTCAGGTTTGGCTTTAGACAGGTTTACACATGATTCTAGTTTGTTCAGGTTTGGCTTTAGACAGGTTTACACATGATTCTAGTTTGTTCAGGTTTGGCTTTAGACAGGTTTACACAGGATTCTAGTTTGTTCAGGTTTGGCTTTAGACAGGTTTACACATGATTCTAATTTGTTCAGGTTTGGCTTTAGACAGGTTTACACATGATTCTAGTTTATTCAGGTTTAGCTTTAGACAGGCTTACACATGATTCTAGTTTATTCAGGTTTGGCTTTAGACAGGTTTACACATGATTCTAGCTTATTCAGTGTTCGCATTAGACAGGTTTACACATGATTCTAGTTTATTCAGGTTTAGCTTTAGACAGGTTTACACAGGATTCTAATTTGTTCAGGTTTGGCTTTAGACAGGTTTACATATGATTCTAGTTTGTTCAGGTTTGGCTTCAGACTGGTTTACACATGATTCTAGTTTATTCAGGTTTGGCTTTAGACTGGTTTACACATGATTCTAGTTTATTCAGGTTTGGCTTTAGACAGGTTTACACATGATTCTAGTTTGTTCAGGTTTGGCTTTAGACAGGTTTACACATGATTCTAGTTTGTTCAGGTTTGGCTTTAGACAGGTTTACACATGATTCTAGTTTGTTCAGATTTGTCTTTAGACAGGTATATACATGATTCTAGTTTGTTCAGGTTTGGCTTTAGACAGGTTTATACATGATTCTAGTTTGTTCAGGTTTGGCTTTAGACAGGTTTATACAGGATTGTAGTTTGTTCAGGTTTAGCCTTAGACAGGTTTACACATGATTCTAGTTTGTTCATGTTTGACTTTAGACAGGTCTATACATGATTCTAGTTTGTTCAGGTTTGGCTTTAGACAGGTTTACACATGATTCTAGTTTGTTCAGATTTGTCTTTAGACAGGTATATACATGATTCTAGTTTGTTCAGGTTTGGCTTTAGACAGGTTTATACATGATTCTAGTTTGTTCAGGTTTGGCTTTAGACAGGTTTATACATGATTCTAGTTTGTTCAGGTTTAGGCTTAGACAGGTTTACACATGATTCTAGTTTGTTCAGGTTTGGCTTTAGACAGGTTTACACATGATTCTAGTTTGATCAAGTTTGGCTTTAGACAGGTTTACACATGATTCTAGTTTGTTCAGGTTTGTCTTTAGACAGGTTTATACATGATTCTAGTTTGTTCAGGTTTGGCTTTAGACAGGTTTATACAGGATTGTAGTTTGTTCAGGTTTAGCCTTAGACATGTTTACACATGATTCTAGTTTGTTCATGTTTGACTTTAGACAGGTCTATACATGATACTAGTTTGGTCAGGTTTGGCTTTAGAAAGGTTTACACATGATTCTAGTTTGTTCAGGTTTGGATTTAGACAGGTTTATACATGATTCTAGTTTGTTCAGGTTTGGCTTTATACAGGTTTACACATGATTCTAGTTTGTTCAGGTATGGCATTAGACAGGTTTACACATGATTCTAGTTTGTTCAGGGTTGGCTTTAGACAGGTTTATACATGATTCTAGTTTGTTCAGGTTTGGCTTTAGATAGGTTTACACATGATTCTAATTTGTTCAGGTTTGTCTTTAGACAGGTTTATACATGATTCTAGTTTGTTCAGGTTTGGCTTTAAACAGGTTTACACATGATTCTAGTTTGTTCAGGTTTGGCTTTAGACAGGTTTACACATGATTCTAGTTTGTTCAGGTTTGGCTTTAGACAGGTTTACACATGATTCTAGTTTGTTCAGGTTTGTCTTTAGACAGGTTTATACATGATTCTAGTTTGTTCATGTTTGGCTTTAGACAGGTTTATACAGGATTGTAGTTTGTTCAGGTTTAGCCTTAGACAGGTTTACACATGATTCTAGTTTGTTCAGGTTTGGCTTTAGACAGGTTTACACATGATTCTAGTTTGTTCATGTTTGACTTTAGACAGGTCTCTACAGGATTCTAGTTTGTTCAGGTTTGGCTTTAGACAGGTTTACACATGATTCTAGTTTGTTCAGGTTTGGCTTTAGACAGGTTTACACATGATTCTAATTTGTTCAGGTTTTGGCTTTAGACAGGTTTATATATGATTCTAGTTTGTTCAGGTTTGGCTTTAGACAGGTTTATACATGATTCTAGTTTGTTCAGGTTTGGCTTTAGACAGGTTTATACATGATTCTAGTTTGTTCAGGTTTGGCTTTAGACAGGTTTACACAGGATTCTAGTTTGTTCAGGTTTTGGCTTTAGACAGGTTTACACATGATTCTAGTTTGTTCAGGTTTGGCTTTAGACAGGTTTATACATGATTCTAGTTTGTTCAGGTTTGGCTTTAGACAGGTTAACACATGATTCTAGTTTGTTCAGGTTTGGCTTTAGACAGGTTTACACATGATTCTAGTTTGTTCAGGTTTGGCTTTAGACAGGTTTACACATGATTCTAGTTTATTCAGGTTTGGCTTTAGACAGGTTTACACATGATTCTAGTTTATTCAGGTTTGGATTTAGACAGGTTTACACATGATTCTAGCTTATTCAGGTTTGGTTTTAGACAGGTTTACACATGATTCTAGCTTATTCAGTGTTCGCATTAGACAGGTTTACACATGATTCTAGTTTATTCAGGTTTAGCTTTAGACCGGCTTACACATGATTCTAGTTTATTCAGGTTTGGCTTTGGACAGGTTTACACATGATTCTAGTTTGTTCAGGTTTGGCTTTAGACAGGTTTACACATGATTCTAGTTTGTTCAGGTTTGGCTTTAGACAGGTTTACACAGGATTCTAATTTGTTCAGGTTTGGCTTTAGACAGGTTTACACATGATTCTAGTTTGTTCAGGTTTGGCTTTAGACAGGTTTACACATGATTCTAGTTTGTTCAGGTTTGGCTTTAGACAGGTATATACATGATTCTAGTTTGTTCAAGTTTGGCTTTAGACAGGTTTACACATGATTCTAGTTTGTTCAGGTTTGTCTTTAGACAGGTTTATACATGATTCTAGTTTGTTCAGGTTTGGCTTTAGACAGGTTTATACAGGATTGTAGATTGTTCAGGTTTAGCCTTAGACAGGTTTACACATGATTCTAGTTTGTTCATGTTTGACTTTAGACAGGTCTATACATGATTCTAGTTTGTTCAGGTTTGGCTTTAGACCGGTTTACACATGATTCTAGTTTGTTCAGATTTGTCTTTAGACAGGTATATACATGATTCTAGTTTGTTCAGGTTTGGCTTTAGACAGGTTTATACATGATTCTAGTTTGTTCAGGTTTGGCTTTAGACAGGTTTATACATGATTCTAGTTTGTTCAGGTTTAGCCTTAGACAGGTTTACACATGATTCTAGTTTGTTCAGGTTTGGCTTTAGACAGGTTTACACATGATTCTAGTTTGTTCAAGTTTGGCTTTAGACAGGTTTACACATGATTCTAGTTTGTTCAGGTTTGGCTTTAGACAGGTTTATACAGGATTGTAGTTTGTTCAGGTTTAGCCTTAGACAGGTTTACACATGATTCTAGTTTGTTCATGTTTGACTTTAGACAGGTCTATACATGATTCTAGTTTGTTCAGGTGTGGCTTTAGACAGGTTTACACATGATTCTAGTTTGTTCAGATTTGTCTTTAGACAGGTATATACATGATTCTAGTTTGTTCAGGTTTGGCTTTAGACAGGTTTATACATGATTCTAGTTTGTTCAGGTTTGGCTTTAGACAGGTTTATACATGATTCTAGTTTGTTCAGGTTTAGCCTTAGACAGGTTTACACATGATTCTAGTTTGTTCAGGTTTGGCTTTAGACAGGTTTACACATGATTCTAGTTTGTTCAAGTTTGGCTTTAGACAGGTTTACACATGATTCTAGTTTGTTCAGGTTTGGCTTTAGACAGGTTTATACAGGATTGTAGTTTGTTCAGGTTTAGCCTTAGACAGGTTTACACATGATTCTAGTTTGTTCATGTTTGACTTTAGACAGGTTTATACATGATTCTAGTTTGTTCAGGTTTGGCTTTAGACAGGTTTATACAGGATTGTAATTTGTTCAGGTTTAGCCTTAGACAGGTTTACACATGATTCTAGTTTGTTCATGTTTGACTTTAGACAGGTCTATACATGATACTAGTTTGGTCAGGTTTGGCTTTAGAAAGGTTTACACATGATTCTAGTTTGTTCAAGTTTGGCTTTAGACAGGTTTATACATGATTCTAGTTTGTTCAGGTTTGGCTTTATACAGGTTTACACATGATTCTAGTTTGTTCAGGTTTGGCTTTAGACAGGTTTACACATGATTCTAGTTTGTTCAGGGTTGGCTTTAGACAGGTTTATACATGATTCTAGTTTGTTCAGGTTTGGCTTTAGATAGGTTTACACATGATTCTAATTTGTTCAGGTTTGTCTTTAGACAGGTTTATACATGATTCTAGTTTGTTCAGGTTTGGCTTTAAACAGGTTTACACATGATTCTAGTTTGTTCAGGTTTGGCTTTAGACAGGTTTACACATGATTCTAGTTTGTTCAGGTTTGTCTTTAGACAGGTTTATACATGATTCTAGTTTGTTCATGTTTGGCTTTAGACAGGTTTATACAGGATTGTAGTTTGTTCAGGTTTAGCCTTAGACAGGTTTACACATGATTCTAGTTTGTTCAGGTTTGGCTTTAGACAGGTTTACACAAGATTCTAGTTTGTTCATGTTTGACTTTAGACAGGTCTCTACATGATTTTAGTTTGTTCAGGTTTGGCTTTAGACTGGTTTACACATGATTCTAGTTTGTTCAGGTTTGGCTTTAGACAGGTTTACACATGATTCTAATTTGTTCAGGTTTTGGCTTTAGACAGGTTTATATATGATTCTAGTTTGTTCAGGTTTGGCTTTAGACAGGTTTATACATGATTGTAGTTTGTTCAGGTTTGGCTTTAGACAGGTTTATACATGATTCTAGTTTGTTCAGGTTTGGCTTTAGACAGGTTTACACAGGATTCTAGTTTGTTCAGGTTTTGGCTTTAGACAGGTTTACACATGATTCTAGTTTGTTCAGGTTTGGCTTTAGACAGGTTTATACATGATTCTAGTTTGTTCAGGTTTGGCTTTAGACAGGTTAACACATGATTCTAGTTTGTTCAGGTTTGGCTTTAGACAGGTTTACACATGATTCTAGTTTGTTCAGGTTTGGCTTTAGACAGGTTTACACAGCATTCTAGTTTATTCAGGTTTAGCTTTAGACAGGCTTACACATGATTCTAGTTTATTCAGGTTTGGCTTTAGACAGGTTTACACATGATTCTAGTTTATTCAGGTTTGGATTTAGACAGGTTTACACATGATTCTAGCTTATTCAGGTTTGGTTTTAGACAGGTTTCCACATGATTCTAGCTTATTCAGTGCTCGCATTAGACAGGTTTACACATGATTCTAGTTTATTCAGGTTTAGCTTTAGACAGGCTTACACATGATTCTAGTTTATTCAGGTTTGGCTTTAGACAGGTTTACACATGATTCTAGTTTGTTCAGGTTTGGCTTTAGACAGGTTTACACATGATTCTAGATTGTTCAGGTTTGGCTTTAGACAGGTTTACACATGATTCTAGTTTGTTCAGGTTTGGCTTTAGACAGGTTTACACAGGATTCTAATTTGTTCAGGTTTGGCTTTAGACAGGTTTACACATGATTCTAGTTTGTTCAGGTTTGGCTTTAGACAGGTTTACACATGATTCTAGTTTTTTCAGGTTTGGCTTTAGACAGGTTTACACATGATTCTAGTTTGTTCAGATTTGTCTTTAGACAGGTATATACATGATTCTAGTTTGTTTAAGTTTGGCTTTAGACAGGTTTACACATGATTCTAGTTTGTTCAAGTTTGTCTTTAGACAGGTTTATACATGATTCTAGTTTGTTCAGGTTTGGCTTTAGACAGGTTTATACAGGATTGTAGATTGTTCAGGTTTAGCCTTAGACAGGTTTACACATGATTCTAGTTTGTTCATGTTTGACTTTAGACAGGTCTATACATGATTCTAGTTTGTTCAGGTTTGGCTTTAGACCGGTTTACACATGATTCTAGTTTGTTCAGATTTGTCTTTAGACAGGTATATACATGATTCTAGTTTGTTCAGGTTTGGCTTTAGACAGGTTTATACATGATTCTAGTTTGTTCAGGTTTGGCTTTAGACAGGTTTATACATGATTCTAGTTTGTTCAGGTTTAGCCTTAGACAGGTTTACACATGATTCTAGTTTGTTCAGGTTTGGCTTTAGACAGGTTTACACATGATTCTAGTTTGTTCAAGTTTGGCTTTAGACAGGTTTACACATGATTCTAGTTTGTTCAGGTTTGGCTTTAGACAGGTTTATACAGGATTGTAGTTTGTTCAGGTGTAGCCTTAGACAGGTTTACACATGATTCTAGTTTGTTCATGTTTGACTTTAGACAGGTCTATACATGATTCTAGTTTGTTCAGGTGTGGCTTTAGACAGGTTTACACATGATTCTAGTTTGTTCAGATTTGTCTTTAGACAGGTATATACATGATTCTAGTTTGTTCAGGTTTGGCTTTAGACAGGTTTATACATGATTCTAGTTTGTTCAGGTTTGGCTTTAGACAGGTTTATACATGATTCTAGTTTGTTCAGGTTTAGCCTTAGACAGGTTTACACATGATTCTAGTTTGTTCAGGTTTGGCTTTAGACAGGTTTACACATGATTCTAGTTTGTTCAAGTTTGGCTTTAGACAGGTTTACACATGATTCTAGTTTGTTCAGGTTTGGCTTTAGACAGGTTTATACAGGATTGTAGTTTGTTCAGGTTTAGCCTTAGACAGGTTTACACATGATTCTAGTTTGTTCATGTTTGACTTTAGACAGGTTTATACATGATTCTAGTTTGTTCAGGTTTGGCTTTAGAAAGGTTTACACATGATTCTAGTTTGTTCATGTTTGGCTTTAGACAGGTTTATACATGATTCTAATTTGTTCAGGTTTTGGCTTTAGACAGGTTTATATATGATTCTAGTTTGTTCAGGTTTGGCTTTAGACAGGTATATACATGATTCTAGTTTGTTCAGGTTTGGCTTTAGACATGTTTATACATGATTCTAGTTTGTTCAGGTTTGGCTTTAGACAGGTTTACACAGGATTCTAGTTTGTTCAGGTTTTGGCTTTAGACAGGTTTACACATGATTCTAGTTTGTTCAGGTTTGGCTTTAGACAGGTTTATACATGATTCTAGTTTGTTCAGGTTTGGCTTTAGACAGGTTAACACATGATTCTAGTTTGTTCAGGTTTGGCTTTAGACAGGTCTACACATGATTCTAGTTTGTTCAGGTTTGGCTTTAGACAGGTTTACACAGCATTCTAGTTTGTTCAGGTTTGACTTTAGACAGGTATACACATGATTCAAATTTTTTCATGTTTGGCTTTAGACAGGTTAAAACAGGATTGTAATTTGTTCAGGTTTAGCCTTAGACAGGTTTACACATGATTCTAGTTTGTTCATGTTTGACTTTAGACAGGTCTATACATGATACTAGTTTGGTCAGGTTTGGCTTTAGAAAGGTTTACACATGATTCTAGTTTGTTCAGGTTTGGCTTTAGACAGGTTTACACATGATTCTAGTTTGTTCAGGGTTGGCGTTAGACAGGTTTATACATGATTCTAGTTTGTTCAGGTTTGGCTTTAGATAGGTTTACACATGATTCTAATTTGTTCAGGTTTGTCTTTAGACAGGTTTATACATGATTCTAGTTTGTTCAGGTTTGGCTTTAAACAGGTTTACATATGATTCTAGTTTGTTCAGGTTTGGCTTTAGACAGGTTTACACATGATTCTAGTTTGTTCAGGTTTGGCTTTAGACAGGTTTACACATGATTCTAGTTTGTTCAGGTTTGTCTTTAGACAGGTTTATACATGATTCTAGTTTGTTCATGTTTGGCTTTAGACAGGTTTATACAGGATTGTAGTTAGTTCAGGTTTGGCTTTAGACAGGTTTATACATGATTCTAGTTTGTTCATGTTTGACTTTAGACAGGTCTATACATGATTCTAGTTTGTTCAGGTTTGGCTTTAGACCGGTTTACACATGATTCTAGTTTGTTCAGATTTGTCTTGAGACAGGTATATACATGATTCTAGTTTGTTCAGGTTTGGCTTTAGACAGGTTTATACATGATTCTAGTTTGTTCAGGTTTGGCTTTAGACAGGTTTATACATGATTCTAGTTTGTTCAGGTTTAGCCTTAGACAGGTTTACACATGATTCTAGTTTGTTCAGGTTTGGCTTTAGACAGGTTTACACATGATTCTAGTTTGTTCAAGTTTGGCTTTAGACAGGTTTACACATGATTCTAGTTTGTTCAGGTTTGGCTTTAGACAGGTTTATACAGGATTGTAGTTTGTTCAGCTTTAGCCTTAGACAGGTTTACACATGATTCTAGTTTGTTCATGTTTGACTTTAGACAGGTCTATACATGATTCTAGTTTGTTCAGGTGTGGCTTTAGACAGGTTTACACATGATTCTAGTTTGTTCAGATTTGTCTTTAGACAGGTATATACATGATTCTAGTTTGTTCAGGTTTGGCTTTAGACAGGTTTATACATGATTCTAGTTTGTTCAGGTTTGGCTTTAGACAGGTTTATACATGATTCTAGTTTGTTCAGGTTTAGCCTTAGACAGGTTTACACATGATTCTAGTTTGTTCAGGTTTGGCTTTAGACAGGTTTACACATGATTCTAGTTTGTTCAAGTTTGGCTTTAGACAGGTTTACACATGATTCTAGTTTGTTCAGGTTTGGCTTTAGACAGGTTTATACAGGATTGTAGTTTGTTCAGGTTTAGCCTTAGACAGGTTTACACATGATTCTAGTTTGTTCATGTTTGACTTTAGACAGGTTTATACATGATTCTAGTTTGTTCAGGTTTGGCTTTAGACAGGTTTATACAGGATTGTAATTTGTTCAGGTTTAGCCTTAGACAGGTTTACACATGATTCTAGTTTGTTCATGTTTGACTTTAGACAGGTCTATACATGATACTAGTTTGGTCAGGTTTGGCTTTAGAAAGGTTTACACATGATTCTAGTTTGTTCAGGTTTGGCTTTAGACAGGTTTATACATGATTCTAGTTTGTTCAGGTTTGGCTTTATACAGGTTTACACATGATTCTAGTTTGTTCAGGTTTGGCTTTAGACAGGTTTACACATGATTCTAGTTTGTTCAGGGTTGGCTTTAGACAGGTTTATACATGATTCTAGTTTGTTCAGGTTTGGCTTTAGATAGGTTTACACATGATTCTAATTTGTTCAGGTTTGTCTTTAGACAGGTTTATACATGATTCTAGTTTGTTCAGGTTTGGCTTTAAACAGGTTTACACATGATTCTAGTTTGTTCAGGTTTGGCTTTAGACAGGTTTACACATGATTCTAGTTTGTTCAGGTTTGTCTTTAGACAGGTTTATACATGATTCTAGTTTGTTCATGTTTGGCTTTAGACAGGTTTATACAGGATTGTAGTTTGTTCAGGTTTAGCCTTAGACAGGTTTACACATGATTCTAGTTTGTTCAGGTTTGGCTTTAGACAGGTTTACACAAGATTCTAGTTTGTTCATGTTTGACTTTAGACAGGTCTCTACATGATTCTAGTTTGTTCAGGTTTGGCTTTAGACAGGTTTACACATGATTCTAGTTTGTTCAGGTTTGGCTTTAGACAGGTTTACACATGATTCTAGTTTGTTCAGGTTTGTCTTTAGACAGGTTTATACATGATTCTAGTTTGTTCATGTTTGGCTTTAGACAGGTTTATACAGGATTGTAGTTTGTTCAGGTTTGGCTTTAGACAGGTTTATACATGATTCTAGTTTGTTCATGTTTGACTTTAGACAGGTCTATACATGATTCTAGTTTGTTCAGGTTTGGCTTTAGACCGGTTTACACATGATTCTAGTTTGTTCAGATTTGTCTTTAGACAGGTATATACATGATTCTAGTTTGTTCAGGTTTGGCTTTAGACAGGTTTATACATGATTCTAGTTTGTTCAGGTTTGGCTTTAGACAGGTTTATACATGATTCTAGTTTGTTCAGGTTTAGCCTTAGACAGGTTTACACATGATTCTAGTTTGTTCAGGTTTGGCTTTAGACAGGTTTACACATGATTCTAGTTTGTTCAAGTTTGGCTTTAGACAGGTTTACACATGATTCCAGTTTGTTCAGGTTTGGCTTTAGACAGGTTTATACAGGATTGTAGTTTGTTCAGCTTTAGCCTTAGACAGGTTTACACATGATTCTAGTTTGTTCATGTTTGACTTTAGACAGGTCTATACATGATTCTAGTTTGTTCAGGTGTGGCTTTAGACAGGTTTACACATGATTCTAGTTTGTTCAGATTTGTCTTTAGACAGGTATATACATGATTCTAGTTTGTTCAGGTTTGGCTTTAGACAGGTTTATACATGATTCTAGTTTGTTCAGGTTTGGCTTTAGACAGGTTTACACATGATTCTAGTTTGTTCAGGTTTGGCTTTAGACAGGTTTACACATGATTCTAGTTTGTTCAGGTTTGTCTTTAGACAGGTTTATACATGATTCTAGTTTGTTCATGTTTGGCTTTAGACAGGTTTATACAGGATTGTAGTTTGTTCAGGTTTGGCTTTAGACAGGTTTATACATGATTCTAGTTTGTTCATGTTTGACTTTAGACAGGTCTATACATGATTCTAGTTTGTTCAGGTTTGGCTTTAGACCGGTTTACACATGATTCTAGTTTGTTCAGATTTGTCTTTAGACAGGTATATACATGATTCTAGTTTGTTCAGGTTTGGCTTTAGACAGGTTTATACATGATTCTAGTTTGTTCAGGTTTGGCTTTAGACAGGTTTATACATGATTCTAGTTTGTTCAGGTTTAGCCTTAGACAGGTTTACACATGATTCTAGTTTGTTCAGGTTTGGCTTTAGACAGGTTTACACATGATTCTAGTTTGTTCAAGTTTGGCTTTAGACAGGTTTACACATGATTCTAGTTTGTTCAGGTTTGGCTTTAGACAGGTTTATACAGGATTGTAGTTTGTTCAGCTTTAGCCTTAGACAGGTTTACACATGATTCTAGTTTGTTCATGTTTGACTTTAGACAGGTCTATACATGATTCTAGTTTGTTCAGGTTTAGCCTTAGACAGGTTTACACATGATTCTAGTTTGTTCAGGTTTGGCTTTAGACAGGTTTACACATGATTCTAGTTTGTTCAAGTTTGGCTTTAGACAGGTTTACACATGATTCTAGTTTGTTCAGGTTTGGCTTTAGACAGGTTTATACAGGATTGTAGTTTGTTCAGGTTTAGCCTTAGACAGGTTTACACATGATTCTAGTTTGTTCATGTTTGACTTTAGACAGGTTTATACATGATTCTAGTTTGTTCAGGTTTGGCTTTAGACAGGTTTATACAGGATTGTAATTTGTTCAGGTTTAGCCTTAGACAGGTTTACACATGATTCTAGTTTGTTCATGTTTGACTTTAGACAGGTCTATACATGATACTAGTTTGGTCAGGTTTGGCTTTAGAAAGGTTTACACATGATTCTAGTTTGTTCAGGTTTGGCTTTAGACAGGTTTATACATGATTCTAGTTTGTTCAGGTTTGGCTTTATACAGGTTTACACATGATTCTAGTTTGTTCAGGTTTGGCTTTAGACAGGTTTACACATGATTCTAGTTTGTTCAGGGTTGGCTTTAGACAGGTTTATACATGATTCTAGTTTGTTCAGGTTTGGCTTTAAACAGGTTTACACATGATTCTAGTTTGTTCAGGTTTGGCTTTAGACAGGTTTACACATGATTCTAGTTTGTTCAGGTTTGTCTTTAGACAGGTTTATACATGATTCTAGTTTGTTCATGTTTGGCTTTAGACAGGTCTATACATGATTCTAGTTTGTTCAGGTGTGGCTTTAGACAGGTTTACACATGATTCTAGTTTGTTCAGATTTGTCTTTAGACAGGTATATACATGATTCTAGTTTGTTCAGGTTTGGCTTTAGACAGGTTTATACATGATTCTAGTTTGTTCAGGTTTGGCTTTAGACAGGTTTATACATGATTCTAGTTTGTTCAGGTTTAGCCTTAGACAGATTTACACATGATTCTAGTTTGTTCAGGTTTGGCTTTAGACAGGTTTACACATGATTCTAGTTTGTTCAAGTTTGGCTTTAGACAGGTTTACACATGATTCTAGTTTGTTCAGGTTTGGCTTTAGACAGGTTTACACAGGATTCTAGTTTGTTCAGGTTTGGCTTTAGACAGGTTTACACAGGATTCTAATTTGTTCAGGTTTGGCTTTAGACAGGTTTACACATGATTCTAGTTTGTTCAGGTTTGGCTTTAGACAGGTTTACACATGATTCTAGTTTGTTCAGGTTTGGCTTTAGACAGGTTTACACATGATTCTAGTTTGTTCAGATTTGTCTTTAGACAGGTATATACATGATTCTAGTTTGTTCAGGTTTGGCTTTAGACAGGTTTATACATGATTCTAGTTTGTTCAGGTTTGGCTTTAAACAGGTTTACACATGATTCTAGTTTGTTCAGGTTTGGCTTTAGACAGGTTTACACATGATTCTAGTTTGTTCAGGTTTGTCTTTAGACAGGTTTATACATGATTCTAGTTTGTTCATGTTTGGCTTTAGACAGGTTTATACAGGATTGTAGTTTGTTCAGGTTTAGCCTTAGACAGGTTTACACATGATTCTAGTTTGTTCAGGTTTGGCTTTAGACAGGTTTACACAAGATTCTAGTTTGTTCATGTTTGACTTTAGACAGGTCTCTACATGATTCTAGTTTGTTCAGGTTTGGCTTTAGACAGGTTTACACATGATTCTAGTTTGTTCAGGTTTGGCTTTAGACAGGTTTACACATGATTCTAATTTGTTCAGGTTTTGGCTTTAGACAGGTTTATATATGATTCTAGTTTGTTCAGGTTTGGCTTTAGACAGGTTTATACATGATTCTAGTTTGTTCAGGTTTGGCTTTAGACAGGTTTATACATGATTCTAGTTTGTTCAGGTTTGGCTTTAGACAGGTTTACACAGGATTCTAGTTTGTTCAGGTTTTGGCTTTAGACAGGTTTACACATGATTCTAGTTTGTTCAGGTTTGGCTTTAGACAGGTTTATACATGATTCTAGTTTGTTCAGGTTTGGCTTTAGACAGGTTAACACATGATTCTAGTTTGTTCAGGTTTGGCTTTAGACAGGTTTACACAGGATTCTAGTTTGTTCAGGTTTGGCTTTAGACAGGTTTACACAGCATTCTAGTTTATTCAGGTTTAGCTTTAGACAGGCTTACACATGATTCTAGTTTATTCAAGTTTGGCTTTAGACAGGTTTACACATGATTCTAGTTTATTCAGGTTTGGATTTAGACAGGTTTACACATTATTCTAGCTTATTCAGGTTTGGTTTTAGACAGGTTTACACATGATTCTAGCTTATTCAGTGTTCGCATTAGACAGGTTTACACATGATTCTAGTTTATTCAGGTTTAGCTTTAGACAGGCTTACACATGATTCTAGTTTATTCAGGTTTGGCTTTAGACAGGTTTACACATGATTCTAGTTTGTTCAGGTTTGGCTTTAGACAGGTTTACACATGATTCTAGTTTGTTCAGGTTTGGCTTTAGACAGGTTTACACAGGATTCTAGTTTGTTCAGGTTTGGCTTTAGACAGGTTTACACAGGATTCTAATTTGTTCAGGTTTGGCTTTAGACAGGTTTACACATGATTCTAGTTTGTTCAGGTTTGGCTTTAGACAGGTTTACACATGATTCTAGTTTGTTCAGGTTTGGCTTTAGACAGGTTTACACATGATTCTAGTTTGTTCAGATTTGTCTTTAGACAGGTTTATACATGATTCTAGTTTGTTCAAGTTTGGCTTTAGACAGGTTAACACATGATTCTAGTTTGTTCAGGTTTGGCTTTAGACAGGTTTACACATGATTCTAGTTTGTTCAGGTTTGGCTTTAGACAGGTTTACACAGCATTCTAGTTTATTCAGGTTTAGCTTTAGACAGGCTTACACATGATTCTAGTTTATTCAGGTTTGGCTTTAGACAGGCTTACACATGATTCTAGTTTATTCAGGTTTGGATTTAGACAGGTTTACACATTATTCTAGCTTATTCAGGTTTGGTTTTAGACAGGTTTACACATGATTCTAGCTTATTCAGTGTTCGCATTAGACAGGTTTACACATGATTCTAGTTTATTCAGGTTTAGCTTTAGACAGGCTTACACATGATTCTAGTTTATTCAGGTTTGGCTTTAGACAGGTTTACACATGATTCTAGTTTGTTCAGGTTTGGCTTTAGACAGGTTTACACAGGATTCTAGTTTGTTCAGGTTTGGCTTTAGACAGGTTTACACAGGATTCTAATTTGTTCAGGTTTGGCTTTAGACAGGTTTACACATGATTCTAGTTTGTTCAGGTTTGGCTTTAGACAGGTTTACACATGATTCTAGTTTGTTCAGGTTTGGCTTTAGACAGGTTTACACATGATTCTAGTTTGTTCAGGTTTGGTTTTAGACAGGTTTACACATGATTCTAGCTTATTCAGTGTTCGCATTAGACAGGTTTACACATGATTCTAGTTTATTCAGGTTTAGCTTTAGACAGGCTTACACATGATTCTAGTTTATTCAGGTTTGGCTTTAGACAGGTTTACACATGATTCTAGTTTGTTCAGGTTTGGCTTTAGACAGGTTTACACATGATTCTAGTTTGTTCAGGTTTGGCTTTAGACAGGTTTACACAGGATTCTAGTTTGTTCAGGTTTGGCTTTAGACAGGTTTACACAGGATTCTAATTTGTTCAGGTTTGGCTTTAGACAGGTTTACACATGATTCTAGTTTGTTCAGGTTTGGCTTTAGACAGGTTTACACATGATTCTAGTTTGTTCAGGTTTGGCTTTAGACAGGTTTACACATGATTCTAGTTTGTTCAGATTTGTCTTTAGACAGGTATATACATGATTCTAGTTTGTTCAGGTTTGGCTTTAGACAGGTTTATACATGATTCTAGTTTGTTCAGGTTTGGCTTTAGACAGGTTTATACATGATTCTAGTTTGTTCAGGTTTAGCCTTAGACAGGTTTACACATGATTCTAGTTTGTTCAGGTTTGGCTTTAGACAGGTTTACACATGATTCTAGTTTGTTCAAGTTTGGCTTTAGACAGGTTTACACATGATTCTAGTTTGTTCAGGTTTGGAATTAGACAGGTTTATACAGGATTGTAGTTTGTACAGGTTTAGCCTTAGACAGGTTTACACATGATTCTAGTTTGTTCATGTTTGACTTTAGACAGGTCTATACATGATTCTAGTTTGTTCAGGTGTGGCTTTAGACAGGTTTACACATGATTCTAGTTTGTTCAGATTTGTCTTTAGACAGGTATATACATGATTCTAGTTTGTTCAGGTTTGGCCTTAGACAGGTTTATACAGGATTCTAGTTTGTTCAGGTTTGGCTTTAGACAGGTTTATACATGATTCTAGTTTGTTCAGGTTTAGCCTTAGACAGGTTTACACATGATTCTAGTTTGTTCAGGTTTGGCTTTAGACAGGTTTACACATGATTCTAGTTTGTTCAAGTTTGGCTTTAGACAGGTTTACACATGATTCTAGTTTGTTCAGGTTTGGCTTTAGACAGGTTTATACAGGATTGTAGTTTGTTCAGGTTTAGCCTTAGACAGGTTTACACATGATTCTAGTTTGTTCATGTTTGACTTTAGACAGGTTTATACATGATTCTAGTTTGTTCAGGTTTGGCTTTAGAAAGGTTTACACATGATTCTAGTTTGTTCAGGTTTGGCTTTAGACAGGTTTATACATGATTCTAATTTGTTCAGGTTTTGGCTTTAGACAGGTTTATATATGATTCTAGTTTGTTCAGGTTTGGCTTTAGACAGGTTTATACATGATTCTAGTTTGTTCAGGTTTGGCTTTAGACAGGTTTATACATGATTCTAGTTTGTTCAGGTTTGGCTTTAGACAAGTTTACACAGGATTCTAGTTTGTTCAGGTTTTGGCTTTAGACAGGTTTACACATGATTCTAGTTTGTTCAGGTTTGGCTTTAGACAGGTTTATACATGATTCTAGTTTGTTCAGGTTTGGCTTTAGACAGGTTAACACATGATTCTAGTTTGTTCAGGTTTGGCTTTAGACAGGTCTACACATGATTCTAGTTTGTTCAGGTTTGGCTTTAGACAGGTTTACACAGCATTCTAGTTTGTTCAGGTTTGACTTTAGACAGGTATACACATGATTCAAATTTTTTCATGTTTGGCTTTAGACAGGTTTATACAGGATTGTAATTTGTTCAGGTTTAGCCTTAGACAGGTTTACACATGATTCTAGTTTGTTCATGTTTGACTTTAGACAGGTCTATACATGATACTAGTTTGGTCAGGTTTGGCTTTAGAAAGGTTTACACATGATTCTAGTTTGTTCAGGTTTGGCTTTAGACAGGTTTACATATGATTCTAGTTTGTTCAGGGTTGGCGTTAGACAGGTTTATACATGATTCTAGTTTGTTCAGGTTTGGCTTTAAACAGGTTTACATATGATTCTAGTTTGTTCAGGTTTGGCTTTAGACAGGTTTACACATGATTCTAGTTTGTTCAGGTTTGGCTTTAGACAGGTTTACACATGATTCTAGTTTGTTCAGGTTTGTCTTTAGACAGGTTTATACAGGATTCTAGTTTGTTCATGTTTGGCTTTAGACAGGTTTATACAGGATTGTAGTTTGTTAAGGTTTGGCTTTAGACAGGTTTATACATGATTCTAGTTTGTTCAGGTTTGGCTTTAGACAGGTTTACACATGATTCTAGTTTGTTCAAGTTTGGCTTTAGACAGGTTTACACAAGATTCTAGTTTGTTCAGGTTTTGGCTTTAGACAGGTTTACACATGATTCTAGTTTGTTCAGGTTTGGCTTTAGACAGGTTTATACATGATTCTAGTTTGTTCAGGTTTGGCTTTAGACAGGTTAACACATGATTCTAGTTTGTTCAGGTTTGGCTTTAGACAGGTTTACACATGATTCTAGTTTGTTCAGGTTTGGCTTTAGACAGGTTTACACAGCATTCTAGTTTGTTCAGGTTTGGCTTTAGACAGGTTTATACATGATTCTAATTTGTTCAGGTTTTGGCTTTAGACAGGTTTATATATGATTCTAGTTTGTTCAGGTTTGGCTTTAGACAGGTTTATACATGATTCTAGTTTGTTCAGGTTTGGCTTTAGACAGGTTTATACATGATTCTAGTTTGTTCAGGTTTGGCTTTAGACAAGTTTACACAGGATTCTAGTTTGTTCAGGTTTTGGCTTTAGACAGGTTTACACATGATTCTAGTTTGTTCAGGTTTGGCTTTAGACAGGTTTATACATGATTCTAGTTTGTTCAGGTTTGGCTTTAGACAGGTTAACACATGATTCTAGTTTGTTCAGGTTTGGCTTTAGACAGGTCTACACATGATTCTAGTTTGTTCAGGTTTGGCTTTAGACAGGTTTACACAGCATTCTAGTTTGTTCAGGTTTGACTTTAGACAGGTATACACATGATTCAAATTTTTTCATGTTTGGCTTTAGAGAGGTTTATACAGGATTGTAATTTGTTCAGGTTTAGCCTTAGACAGGTTTACACATGATTCTAGTTTGTTCATGTTTGACTTTAGACAGGTCTATACATGATACTAGTTTGGTCAGGTTTGGCTTTAGAAAGGTTTACACATGATTCTAGTTTGTTCAGGTTTGGCTTTAGACAGGTTTACACATGATTCTAGTTTGTTCAGGGTTGGCGTTAGACAGGTTTATACATGATTCTAGTTTGTTCAGGTTTGGCTTTAGATAGGTTTACACATGATTCTAATTTGTTCAGGTTTGTCTTTAGACAGGTTTATACATGATTCTAGTTTGTTCAGGTTTGGCTTTAAACAGGTTTACATATGATTCTAGTTTGTTCAGGTTTGGCTTTAGACAGGTTTACACATGATTCTAGTTTGTTCAGGTTTGGCTTTAGACAGGTTTACACATGATTCTAGTTTGTTCAGGTTTGTCTTTAGACAGGTTTATACATGATTCTAGTTTGTTCATGTTTGGCTTTAGACAGGTTTATACAGGATTGTAGTTTGTTAAGATTTGGCTTTAGACAGGTTTATACATGATTCTAGTTTGTTCAGGTTTGGCTTTAGACAGGTTTATACATGATTCTAGTTTGTTCAGGTTTGGCTTTAGACAGGTTTACACAAGATTCTAGTTTGTTCAGGTTTTGGCTTTAGACAGGTTTACACATGATTCTAGTTTGTTCAGGTTTGGCTTTAGACAGGTTTATACATGATTCTAGTTTGTTCAGGTTTGGCTTTAGACAGGTTAACACATGATTCTAGTTTGTTCAGGTTTGGCTTTAGACAGGTTTACACATGATTCTAGTTTGTTCAGGTTTGGCTTTAGACAGGTTTACACAGCATTCTAGTTTGTTCAGGTTTGACTTTAGACAGGTATACACATGATTCAAATTTTTTCATGTTTGGCTTTAGACAGGTTTATACAGGATTGTAATTTGTTCAGGTTTAGCCTTAGACAGGTTTACACATGATTCTAGTTTGTTCATGTTTGACTTTAGACAGGTCTATACATGATACTAGTTTGGTCAGGTTTGGCTTTAGAAAGGTTTACACATGATTCTAGTTTGTTCAGGTTTGGCTTTAGACAGGTTTACACATGATTCTAGTTTGTTCAGGGTTGGCGTTAGACAGGTTTATACATGATTCTAGTTTGTTCAGGTTTGGCTTTAGATAGGTTTACACATGATTCTAATTTGTTCAGGTTTGTCTTTAGACAGGTTTATACATGATTCTAGTTTGTTCAGGTTTGGCTTTAAACAGGTTTACACATGATTCTAGTTTGTTCAGGTTTGGCTTTAGACAGGTTTACACATGATTCTAGTTTGTTCAGGTTTGGCTTTAGACAGGTTTACACATGATTCTAGTTTGTTCAGGTTTGTCTTTAGACAGGTTTATACATGATTCTAGTTTGTTCATGTTTGGCTTTAGACAGGTTTATACAGGATTGCAGTTTGTTCAGGTTTAGCCTTAGACAGGTTTACACATGATTCTAGTTTGTTCAGGTTTGGCTTTAGACAGGTTTACACATGATTCTAGTTTGTTCATGTTTGACTTTAGACAGGTCTCTACATGATTCTAGTTTATTCAGGTTTGGCTTTAGACAGGTTTACACATGATTCTAGTTTGTTCAGGTTTGGCTTTAGACAGGTTTACACATGATTCTAATTTGTTCAGGTTTTGGCTTTAGACAGGTTTATATATGATTCTAGTTTGTTCAGGTTTGGCTTTAGACAGGTTTATACATGATTCTAGTTTGTTCAGGTTTGGCTTTAGACAGGTTTATACATGATTCTAGTTTGTTCAGGTTTGGCTTTAGACAGGTTTACACAGGATTCTAGTTTGTTCAGGTTTTGGCTTTAGACAGGTTTACACATGATTCTAGTTTGTTCAGGTTTGGCTTTAGACAGGTTTATACATGATTCTAGTTTGTTCAGGTTTGGCTTTAGACAGGTTAACACATGATTCTAGTTTGTTCAGGTTTGGCTTTAGACAGGTTTACACATGATTCTAGTTTGTTCAGGTTTGGCTTTAGACAGGTTTACACAGCATTCTAGTTTATTCAGGTTTAGCTTTAGACAGGCTTACACATGATTCTAGTTTATTCAGGTTTGGCTTTAGACAGGTTTACACATGATTCTAGTTTATTCAGGTTTGGATTTAGACAGGTTTACACATGATTCTAGCTTATTCAGGTTTGGGTTTAGACAGGTTTACACATGATTGTAGCTTATTCAGTGTTCGCATTAGACAGGTTTACACATGGATCTAGTTTATTCAGGTTTAGCTTTAGACAGGCTTACACATGATTCTAGTTTATTCAGGTTTGGCTTTAGACAGGTTTACACATGATTCTAGTTTGTTCAGGTTTGGCTTTAGACAGGTTTACACATGATTCTAGTTTGTTCAGGTTTGGCTTTAGACAGGTTTACACAGGATTCTAGTTTGTTCAGGTTTGGCTTTAGACAGGTTTACACATGATTCTAGTTTGTTCAGGTTTGGCTTTAGACAGGTTTACACATGATTCTAGTTTGTTCAGGTTTGGCTTTAGACAGGTTTACACATGATTCTAGTTTGTTCAGATTTGTCTTTAGACAGGTATATACATGATTCTAGTTTGTTCAAGTTTGGCTTTAGACAGGTTTACACATGATTCTTGTTTGTCCAGGTTTGTCTTTAGACAGGTTTATACATGATTCTAGTTTGTTCAGGTTTGGCTTTAGACAGGTTTATACAGGATTGTAGATTGTTCAGGTTTAGCCTTAGACAGGTTTACACATGATTCTAGTTTGTTCATGTTTGACTTTAGACAGGTTTATACATGATTCTAGTTTGTTCATGTTTGACTTTAGACAGGTCTATACATGATTCTAGTTTGTTCAGGTGAGGCTTTAGACAGGTTTACACATGATTCTAGTTTGTTCAGATTTGTCTTTAGACAGGTATATACATGATTCTAGTTTGTTCAGGTTTGGCTTTAGACAGGTTTATACATGATTCTAGTTTGTTCAGGTTTGGCTTTAGACAGGTTTATACATGATTCTAGTTTGTTCAGGTTTAGCCTTAGACAGGTTTACACATGATTCTAGTTTGTTCAGGTTTGACTTTAGACAGGTTTACACATGATTCTAGTTCGTTCAAGTTTGGCTTTAGACAGGTTTACACATGATTCTAGTTTGTTCAGGTTTGGCTTTAAACAGGTTTATACAGGATTGTAGTTTGTTCAGGTTTAGCCTTAGACAGGTTTACACATGATTCTAGTTTGTTCATGTTTGACTTTAAACAGGTTTATACATGATTCTAGTTTGTTCAGGTTTGGCTTTAGAAAGGTTTACACATGATTCTAGTTTGTTCAGGTTTGGCTTTAGACAGGTTTATACATGATTCTAATTTGTTCAGGTTTTGGCTTTAGACAGGTTTATATATGATTCTAGTTTGTTCAGGTTTGGCTTTAGACAGGTTTATACATGATTCTAGTTTGTTCAGGTTTGGCTTTAGACAGGTTTATACATGATTCTAGTTTGTTCAGGTTTGGCTTTAGACAGGTTTAAACAGGATTCTAGTTTGTTCAGGTTTTGGCTTTAGACAGGTTTACACATGATTCTAGTTTGTTCAGGTTTGGCTTTAGACAGGTTTATACATGATTCTAGTTTGTTCAGGTTTGGCTTTAGACAGGTTAACACATGATTCTAGTTTGTTCAAGTTTGGCTTTAGACAGGTTTACACATGATTCTAGTTTGTTCAGGTTTGGCTTTAGACAGGTTTACACAGCATTCTAGTTCGTTCAGGTTTGACTTTAGACAGGTATACACATGATTCTAATTTTTTCATGTTTGGCTTTAGACACGTTTACACATGATTCTAGTTTGTTCAGATTTGGCTTTAGACAGGTTTACACATGATTCTAGTTTATTCAGGTTTAGCTTTAGACAGGCTTACACATGATTCTAGTTTATTCAGGTTTGGCTTTAGACAGGTTTACACATGATTCTAGTTTATTCAGGTTTGGATTTAGACAGGTTTACACATGATTTTAGCTTATTCAGGTTTGGTTTTAGACAGGTTTACACATGATTCTAGCTTATTCAGTGTTCGCATTAGACAGGTTTACACATGATTCTAGTTTATTCAGGTTTAGCTTTAGACAGGCTTACACATGATTCTAGTTTATTCAGGTTTGGCTTTAGACAGGTTTACACATGATTCTAGTTTGTTCAGGTTTGGCTTTAGACAGGTTTACACATGATTCTAGTTTGTTCAGGTTTGGCTTTAGACAGGTTTACACAGGATTCTAGTTTGTTCAGGTTTGGCTTTAGACAGGTTTACACAGGATTCTAATTTGTTCAGGTTTGGCTTTAGACAGGTTTACACATGATTCTAGTTTGTTCAGGTTTGGCTTTAGACAGGTTTACACATGATTCTAGTTTGTTCAGGTTTGGCTTTAGACAGGTTTACACATGATTCTAGTTTGTTCAGATTTGTCTTTAGACAGGTATATACATGATTCTAGTTTGTTCAGGTTTGGCTTTACACAGGTTTATACATGATTCTAGTTTGTTCAGGTTTGGCTTTAGACAGGTTTATACATGATTCTAGTTTGTTCAGGTTTAGCCTTAGACAGGTTTACACATGATTCTAGTTTGTTCAGGTTTGGCTTTAGACAGGTTTACACATGATTCTAGTTTGTTCAGGTTTGTCTTTAGACAGGTTTATACATGATTCTAGTTTGTTCAGGTTTGGCTTTAGAAAGGTTTATACAGGATTGTAGATTGTTCAGGTTTAGCCTTAGACAGGTTTACACATGATTCTAGTTTGTTCATGTTTGACTTTAGACAGGTCTATACATGATTCTAGTTTGTTCAGGTTTGGCTTTAGACCGGTTTACACATGATTCTAGTTTGTTCAGATTTGTATTTAGACAGGTATATACATGATTCTAGTTTGTTCAGGTTTGGCTTTAGACAGGTTTATACAGGATTGTAGTTTGTTCAGGTTTAGCCTTAGACAGGTTTACACATGATTCTAGTTTGTTCATGTTTGACTTTAGACAGGTTTATACATGATTCTAGTTTGTTCAGGTTTGGCTTTAGAAAGGTTTACACATGATTCTAGTTTGTTCAGGTTTGGCTTTAGACAGGTTTATACATGATTCTAGTTTGTTCAGGTTTGGCTTTAGACAGGTTTACACATGATTCTAGTTTGTTCAGGTTTGGCTTTAGACAGGTTTACACATGATTCTAGTTTGTTCAGGGCTGGCTTTAGACAGGTTTATAAATGATTGTAGTTTGTTCAGGTTTGGCTTTAGATAGGTTTACACATGATTCTAATTTGTTCAGGTTTGTCTTTAGACAGGTTTATACATGATTCTAGTTTGTTCAGGTTTGGCTTTAGACAGATTTACACATGATTCTAGTTTGTTCAGGTTTGGCTTTAGACAGGTTTACACATGATTCTAGTTTGTTCATGTTTGGATTTAGACAGGTTTATACAGAATTGTAGTTTGTTCAGGTTTAGCCTTAGACAGGTTTACACATGATTCTAGTTTGTTCAGGTTTGGCTTTAGACAGGTTTACACATGATTCTAATTTGTTCATGTTTGACTTTAGACAGGTCTCAACATGATTCTAGTTTGTTCAGGTTTGGCTTTAGACAGGTTTACACATGATTCTAGTTTGTTCAGGTTTGGCTTTAGACAGGTTTACACATGATTCTAATTTGTTCAGGTTTTGGATTTAGACAGGTTTATACAGGATTCTAGTTTGTTCAGGTTTTGGCTTTAGACAGGTTTACACATGATTCTAGTTTGTTCAGGTTTGGCTTTAGACAGGTTTATACATGATTCTAGTTTGTTCAGGTTTGGCTTTAGACAGGTTTACACATGATTCTAGTTTGTTCAGGTTTGGCTTTAGACAGGTTTACACATGATTCTAGTTAGTTCAGGTTTGGCTTTAGACAGGTTTACACAGCATTCTAGTTTGTTCAGGTTTGACTTTAGACAGGTATACACATGATTCTAGTTTTTTCATGTTTGGCTTTAGACAGGTTTACACATGATTCTAGTTTGTTCAGGTTTGGCTTTAGACAGGTTTACAAATGATTCTAATTTGTTCAGGTTTTGGCTTTAGACAGGTTTATACAGGATTCTAGTTTGTTCAGGTTTTGGCTTTAGACAGGTTAACACATGATTCTAGTTTGTTCAGGTTTGGCTTTAGACAGGTTTATACATGATTCTAGTTTGTTCAGGTTTGGCTTTAGACAGGTTTACACATGATTCTAGTTTGTTCAGGTTTGGCTTTAGACAGGTTTACACATGATTCTAGTTTGTTCAGGTTTGGCTTTAGACAGGTTTACACAGCATTCTAGTTTGTTCAGGTTTGACTTTAGACAGGTATACACATGATTCTAGTTTTTTCATGTTTGGCTTTAGACAGGTTTACACATGATTCTAGTTTGTTCAGGTTTGGCTTTAGACAGGTTTACACATGATTCTAGTTTGTTCAGGTTTGGCTTTAGACATGTTTATACATGATTCTAGTTTGTTCAGGTGTGACTTTAGACAGGTTTATACAGGATTCTAGTTTGTTCAGGTTTGGCTTTAGACAGGTTTACACATGATTCTAGTTTGTTCAGGTTTGGCTTTAGACAGATTTACATGATTCTAGTTTGTTCAGGTTTGGCTTTAGACAGGTTTATACATGATTTTAGTTTGTTCAGGTTTGGCTTTAGACATGTTTACACATGATTCTAGTTTGTTCAGGTTTGGCTTTAGACAGGTTTAAACATGATTCTAGTTTGTTCAGGTTTGGCTTTAGACAGGTTTACACATGATTCTAGATTGTTCAGGTTTAGCCTTAGACAGGTTTACACATGATTCTAGTTTGTTCAGGTTTGGCTTTATACAGGTTTACACATGATTCTAGTTTGTTCAGGTTTGGCATTAGACAGGTTTACACATGATTCTAGATTGTTCAGGTTTCGCCTTAGACAGGTTTACACATGATTCTAGTTTGTTCAGGTTTGGCTTTAGACAGGTTTATACATGATTCTAGTTTGTTCAGGTTTAGTCTTAAACAGGTTTACACATGATTCTAGTTTGTTCAGGTTTGGCTTTAGAGAGGTTTATACATTATTCTAGTTTGTTCAGGTTTGGCTTTAGACAGGTTTATACAGGATTCTAGTTTGTTCAGGTTTGGATTAGACAGGTTTACACATGATTCTAGTTTGTTCAGGTTTGGCTTTAGACAGGTTTACACATGATTCTAGTTTGTTCAAGTTTGGCTTTAGACAGGTTTACACATGATTCTAGTTTGTTCAGGTTTGTCTTTAGACAGGTTTATACATGATTCTAGTTTGTTCAGGTTTGGCTTTAGACAGGTTTATACATGATTCTAGTTTGTTCAGGTTTGGCTTTATACAGGTTTACACATGATTCTAGTTTATTCAGGTTTGGCTTTAGACAGGTTTACACATGATTCTAGTTTGTTCATGGTTGGCTTTAGACAGGTTTATACATGATTCTAGTTTGTTCAGGGTTGGCTTTAGACAGGTTTATACATGATTCTAGTTTGTTCAGGTTTGGCTTTAGACAGGTTTATACAGGATTCTAGTTTGTTCAGGTTTGGCTTTAGACAGGTTTATACATGATTCTAGTTTGTTCAGGTTTGGCTTTAGACAGGTTTATACAGGATTGTAGTTTGTTCAGGTTTAGCCTTAGACAGGTTTACACATGATTCTAGATTGTTCATGTTTGACTTTAGACAGGTCTATACATGATTCTAGTTTTTTCAGGTGTGGCTTTAGACAGGTTTACACATGATTCTAGTTTGTTCAGATTTGTCTTTAGACAGGTATATACATGATTCTAGTTTGTTCAGGTTTGGCTTTAGACAGGTTTATACATGATTCTAGTTTGTTCAGGTTTGGCTTTAGACAGGTTTATACATGATTCTAGTTTGTTCAGGTTTAGCCTTAGACAGGTTTACACATGATTCTAGTTTGTTCAGGTTTGGCTTCAGACAGGTTTACACATGATTCTAGTTTGTTCAAGTTTGGCTTTAGACAGGTTTACACATGATTCTAGTTTGTTCAGGTTTGGCTTTAGACAGGTTTATACAGGGTTGTAGTTTGTTCAGGTTTAGCCTTAGACAGGTTTACACATGATTCTAGTTTGTTCATGTTTGACTTTAGACAGGTTTATACATGATTCTAGTTTGTTCAGGTTTGGCTTTAGAAAGGTTTACACATGATTCTAGTTTGTTCAGGTTTGGCTTTAGACAGGTTTATACATGATTCTAGTTTGTTCAGGTTTGGCTTTAGACAGGTTTACACATGATTCTAGTTTGTTCAGGTTTGGCTTTAGACAGGTTTACACATGATTCTAGTTTGTTCAGGGCTGGCTTTAGACAGGTTTATAAATGATTCTAGTTTGTTCAGGTTTGGCTTTAGATAGGTTTACACATGATTCTAATTTGTTCAGGTTTGTCTTTAGACAGGTTTATACATGATTCTAGTTTGTTCAGGTTTGGCTTTAGACAGATTTACACATGATTCTAGTTTGTTCAGGTTTGGCTTTAGACAGGTTTACACAGGATTCTAGTTTGTTCAAGTTTGGCTTTAGACAGGTTTACACATGATTCTAGTTTGTTCAGGTTTGTCTTTAGACAGGTTTATACATGATTCTAATTTGTTCATGTTTGGCTTTAGACAGGTTTATACAGGATTGTAGTTTGTTCAGGTTTAGCCTTAGACAGGTTTACACATGATTCTAGTTTGTTCAGGTTTGGCTTTAGACAGGTTTACACATGATTCTAATTTGTTCAGGTTTTGGATTTAGACAGGTTTATACAGGATTCTAGTTTGTTCAGGTTTTGGCTTTAGACAGGTTTACACATGATTCTAGTTTGTTCAGGTTTGGCTTTAGACAGGTTTATACATGATTCTAGTTTGTTCAGGTTTGGCTTTAGACAGGTTTACACATGATTCTAGTTTGTTCAGGTTTGGCTTTAGACAGGTTTACACATGATTCTAGTTAGTTCAGGTTTGGCTTTAGACAGGTTTACACAGCATTCTAGTTTGTTCAGGTTTGACTTTAGACAGGTATACACATGATTCTAGTTTTTTCATGTTTGGCTTTAGACAGGTTTACACATGATTCTAGTTTGTTCAGGTTTGGCTTTAGACAGGTTTACACATGATTCTAATTTGTTCAGGTTTTGGCTTTAGACAGGTTTATACAGGATTCTAGTTTGTTCAGGTTTTGGCTTTAGACAGGTTAACACATGATTCTAGTTTGTTCAGGTTTGGCTTTAGACAGGTCTATACATGATTCTAGTTTGTTCAGGTTTGGCTTTAGACAGGTTTACACATGATTCTAGTTTGTTCAGGTTTGGCTTTAGACAGGTTTACACATGATTCTAGTTTGTTCAGGTTTGGCTTTAGACAGGTTTACACAGCATTCTAGTTTGTTCAGGTTTGACTTTAGACAGGTATACACATGATTCTAGTTTTTTCATGTTTGGCTTTAGACAGGTTTACACATGATTCTAGTTTGTTCAGGTTTGGCTTTAGACAGGTTTACACATGATTCTAGTTTGTTCAGGTTTGGCTTTAGACATGTTTATACATGATTCTAGTTTGTTCAGGTTTGACTTTAGACAGGTTTATACATGATTCTAGTTTGTTCAGGTTTGGCTTTAGACAGGTTTACACATGATTCTAGTTTGTTCAGGTTTGGCTTTAGACAGATTTACATGATTCTAGTTTTTTTAGGTTTGGCTTTAGACAGGTTTATACATGATTCTAGTTTGTTCAGGTTTGGCTTTAGACAGGTTTACACAGGATTCTAGTTTGTTCAGGTTTAGCCTTAGACAGGTTTACACATGATTCTAGTTTGTTCAGGTTTGGCTTTATACAGGTTTACACATGATTCTAGTTTGTTCAGGTTAGGCTTTAGACAGGTTTACACATGATTCTAGTTTGTTCAGGTTTGGCTTTAGACAGGTTTACACATGATTCTAGTTTGTTCAGGTTAGCCTTTAGACAGGTTTACACATGATTCTAGTTTGTTCAGGTTTGGCTTTAGACAGGTTTACACATGATTCTAGTTTGTTCAGGTTTTGGCTTTAGACAGGTTTATACATGATTCTAGTTTGTTCAGGTTTTGGCTTTATACAGGTTTACACATGATTCTACTTTGTTCAGGTTTGGCTTTAGACAGGTTTATACATGATTCTAGTTTGTTCAGGTTTGGCTTTAGACAGGTTTACACATGATTCTAGTTTGTTCAGGTTTGGCTTTAGACAGGTTTACACATGATTGTAGTTTGTTCATGTTTGGCTTTAGACAGGTTTATACATGATTCTAGTTTGTTCAGGTTTTGGCTTTAGACAGGTTTACACATGATTCTAGTTTGTTCAGGTTTGGCTTTAGACAGGTTTATACATGATTCTAGTTTGTTCAGGTTTGGCTTTAGACAGGTTTACACATGATTCTAGTTTGTTCAGGTTTGGCTTTAGACAGGTTTACACATGATTCTAGTTTGTTCAGGTTAGCCTTTAGACAGGTTTACACATGATTCTAGTTTGTTCAGGGTTGGCTTTAGACAGGTTTATACATGATTCTAGTTTGTTCAGGTTTGGCTTTAGACATGTTTACACATGATTCTAGTTTGTTCAGGTTTGGCTTTAGACAGGTTTACACATGATTCTAGTTTGTTCAGGTTTATCTTTAGACATGTTTATACATGATTCTAGTTTGTTCAGGTTTGGCTTTAGACAGGTTTATACATGATTCTAGTTTGTTCAGGTTTGGCTTTCGACAGGTTTATACATGATTCTAGTTTGTTCAGGTTTAGCCTTAGACAGGTTTACACATGATTCTAGTTTGTTCAGGTTTGGCTTTAGACAGGTTTACACATGATTCTAGTTTGTTCAAGTTTGGCTTTAGACGGTTTTACACATGATTCTAGTTTGTTCAGGTTTTCTTTAGACAGGTTTATACATGATTCTAGTTTGTTCAGGTTTGGCTTTAGACAGGTTTATACAGGATTGTAGTTTGTTCAGGTTTAGCCTTAGACAAGTTTACACATGTTTCTAGTTTGTTCAGGTTTGGCTTTAGACAGGTTTACACATGATTCTAATTTGTTCAGGTATGGCTTTAGACAGGTTTATACATGTTTCTAGTTTGTTCAGGTTTGACTTTAGACAGGTTTACACATGATTCTAGTTTGTTCAGGTTTGGCTTTAAACAGGTTTACACATGATTCTAGTTTGTTCAGGTTTGGCTTTAGACAGGTTTACACAGGATTCTAGTTTGTTCAGGTTTGGCTTTAGACAGGTTTATACATGATTCTAGTTTGTTCAGGTTTGGCCTTAGACAGGTTTACACAGATTCTAGTTTGTTCAGGTTTGGCTTTAGACAGGTTTGTACAGAATTCTAGTTTGTTCAGGTTTGGCTTTAGACAGGTTTACACATGATTCTAGTTTGTTCAGGTTTGGCTTTAGACAGTCTTATATATGATTCTAGTTTGTTCAGGTTTTGGCTTTAGACAGGCTTACACATGATTCTAGTTTGTTCAGGTTTGACTATAGACAGGTTTACACATGATTCTATTTTTTCCAGGTTTGGCTTTAGACAGGTTTATACAGGATTGTAGTTTGTTCAGGTTTGGCTTTAGACAGGTTTATACAGGATTCTAGATTGTTTAGGTTTGGCTTTAGACAGGTTTACATATGATTCTAGTTTGTTCAGATTTGGCTTTAGACAGGTTTACACATGATTCTAGTTTGTTCAGGTTTGGCTTTAGACAGGTTTACACATGATTCTAGTTTGTTCAGGTTTGGCTTTAGACAGGTTTACACATGATTCTAGCTTGTTCAGGTTTGGCTTTAGACAGGTTTACACATGATTCTAGTTTGTTCAGGTTTGGCTTTAGACAGGTTTACACATGATTCTAGTTTGTTCAGGTTTGGCTTTAGACAGGTTTATACATGATTCTAGTTTGTTCAGGTTTGGCTTTAGACAGGTTTACACATGATTCTAGTTTGTTCAGGTTTGGCTTTAGACAGGTTTATACAGGATTCTAGTTTGTTCAGGTTTTGGCTTTAGACAGGTTTATACATGATTCTAGTTTGTTGAGGTTTGGCTTTAGACAGGTTTACACATGATTCTAGTTTGTTCAGGTTTGGCTTTAGACAGGTTTATACATGATTCTAGTTTGTTCAGGTTAGGCTTTAGACAGGTTTATACATGATTTTAGTTTGTTCAGGTTAGGCTTTATACAGGTTTACACATGATTCTAGTTTGTTCAGGTTTGGCTTTAGACAGGTTTACACATGATTCTAGTTTGTTCAAGTTTGGCTTTAGACAGGTTTACACATGATTCTAGTTTGTTCAGGGTTGGCTTTAGACAGGTTTACACATGATTCTAATTTGTTCAGGTTTTGGCTTTAGACAGGTTTACACATGATTCTAGTTTGTTCAGGTTTGGCTTTAGACAGGTTTACAAATGATTCTAGTTTGTTCAGGTTTGGCTTTAGACAGGTTTACACATGATTCTAGTTTGTTCAGGTTTGGCTTTAGACAGGTTTACACATGAATCTAGTTTGTTCAGGTTTGGCTTTAGACAGGTTTATACATGATTCTAGTTTGTTCAGGTTTGGCTTTAGACAGGTTTACACATGATTCTAGTTTGTTCAGGTTTGGCTTTAAACAGGTTTACAAATGATTCTAGTTTGTTTAGGTTTGGCTTTAGACAGGTTTACACAGGATTCTAGTTTGTTCAGGTTTGGCTTTAGACAGGTTTATACATGATTCTAGTTTGTTCAGGTTTGGCCTTAGACAGGTTTACACATGATTCTAGTTTGTTCAGGTTTGGCTTTAGACAGGTTTGTACAGAATTCTAGTTTGTTCAGGTTTGGCTTTAGACAGGTTTACACATGATTCTAGTTTGTTCAGGTTTGGCTTTAGACAGGTTTATATATGATTCTAGTTTGTTCAGGTTTGACTTTAGACAGGTATACACATGATTCTAGTTTTTTCAGGTTTGGCTTTAGACAGGTTTATACAGGATTGTAGTTTGTTCAGGTTTGGCTTTAGACAGGTTTATAGAGGATTCTAGATTGTTTAGGTTTGGCTTTATAAAGGTTTACACATGATTCTAGTTTGTTCAGGTTTGGCTTTAGACAGGTTTACACATGATTCTAGTTTGTTCAGGTTTGGCTTTAGACAGGTTTACACATGATTCTAGTTTGTTCAGGTTTGGGTTTAGAAAGGTTTATACATGATTCTAGTTTGTTCAGGTTTGGCTTTAGACAGGTTTTCACATGATTCTGGTTTGTTCAGGTTTGGCTTTAGACAGGTTTACACATGATTCTAGTTTGTTCAGGTTTGGCTTTAGACAGATTTACATATGATTCTAGTTTGTTCAGGTTTGTCTTTAGACAGGTTTATACATGATTCTAGTTTGTTAAGGTTTGGCTTTAGACAGGTTTATACATGATTCTAGTTTGTTCAGGTTTGGCTTTAGACAGGTTTACACATGATTCTAGTTTGTTCAAGTTTGGCTTTAGACAGGTTTACAAATGATTCTAGTTTGTTCAGGTTTGTCTTTAGACAGGTTTATACATTATTCTAGTTTGTTCAGGTTTGGCTTTAGACAGGTTTATACAGGATTCTAGTTTGTTCAGGTTTAGCCTTAGACAGGTTTACACATGATTCTAGTTTGTTCAGGTTTGGCTTTAGACAGGTTTACACATGATTCTAGTTTGTTCAGGTTTGGCTTTAGACAGGTTTATACATGATTCTAGTTTGTTCAGGTTTGGCTTTAGACAGGTTTACACATGATTCTAGTTTGTTCAGGTTTGGCTTTAGACAGGTTTACACATGATTCTAGTTTGTTCAGGTTTGGCTTTAGACAGGTTTACACAGGATCTAGTTTGTTCAGGTTTGGCTTTAGACAGGTTTATACATGATTCTAGTTTGTTCAGTTTTGGCCTTAGACAGGTTTACACATGATTCTAGTTTGTTCAGGTTTGGCTTTAGACAGGTTTGTACAGAATTCTAGTTTGTTCAGGTTTGGCTTTAGACAGGCTTACACATGATTCTAGTTTGTTCAGGTTTGGCTTTAGACAGGCTTATATATGATTCTAGTATGTTCAGGTTTGACTTTAGACAGGTATACACATGATTCTAGTTTTTTTCAGGTTTGGCTTTAGACAGGTTTATACAGGATTGTAGTTTGTTCAGGTTTGGCTTTAGACAGGTTTATACAGGATTCTAGATTGTTTATGTTTGGCTTTAGAAAGGTTTACACATGATTCTAGTTTGTTCAGGTTTGGGTTTAGACAGGTTTATACATGATTCTAGTTTGTTCAGGTTTGGCTTTAGACAGGTTTACACATGATTCTAGTTTGTTCAGGTTTGGCTTTAGACAGGTTTACACATGATTCTAGTTAGTTCAGGTTTGGCTTTAGACAGGTTTACACAGCATTCTAGTTTGTTCAGGTTTGACTTTAGACAGGTATACACATGATTCTAGTTTTTTCATGTTTGGCTTTAGACAGGTTTACACATGATTCTAGTTTGTTCAGGTTTGGCTTTAGACAGGTTTACACATGATTCTAATTTGTTCAGGTTTTGGCTTTAGACAGGTTTATACAGGATTCTAGTTTGTTCAGGTTTTGGCTTTAGACAGGTTAACACATGATTCTAGTTTGTTCAGGTTTGGCTTTAGACAGGTCTATACATGATTCTAGTTTGTTCAGGTTTGGCTTTAGACAGGTTTACACATGATTCTAGTTTGTTCAGGTTTGGCTTTAGACAGGTTTACACATGATTCTAGTTTGTTCAGGTTTGGCTTTAGACAGGTTTACACAGCATTCTAGTTTGTTCAGGTTTGACTTTAGACAGGTATACACATGATTCTAGTTTTTTCATGTTTGGCTTTAGACAGGTTTACACATGATTCTAGTTTGTTCAGGTTTGGCTTTAGACAGGTTTACACATGATTCTAGTTTGTTCAGGTTTGGCTTTAGACATGTTTATACATGATTCTAGTTTGTTCAGGTTTGACTTTAGACAGGTTTATACATGATTCTAGTTTGTTCAGGTTTGGCTTTAGACAGGTTTACACATGATTCTAGTTTGTTCAGGTTTGGCTTTAGACAGATTTACATGATTCTAGTTTTTTTAGGTTTGGCTTTAGACAGGTTTATACATGATTCTAGTTTGTTCAGGTTTGGCTTTAGACAGGTTTACACAGGATTCTAGTTTGTTCAGGTTTAGCCTTAGACAGGTTTACACATGATTCTAGTTTGTTCAGGTTTGGCTTTATACAGGTTTACACATGATTCTAGTTTGTTCAGGTTAGGCTTTAGACAGGTTTACACATGATTCTAGTTTGTTCAGGTTTGGCTTTAGACAGGTTTACACATGATTCTAGTTTGTTCAGGTTAGCCTTTAGACAGGTTTACACATGATTCTAGTTTGTTCAGGTTTGGCTTTAGACAGGTTTACACATGATTCTAGTTTGTTCAGGTTTTGGCTTTAGACAGGTTTATACATGATTCTAGTTTGTTCAGGTTTTGGCTTTATACAGGTTTACACATGATTCTACTTTGTTCAGGTTTGGCTTTAGACAGGTTTATACATGATTCTAGTTTGTTCAGGTTTGGCTTTAGACAGGTTTACACATGATTCTAGTTTGTTCAGGTTTGGCTTTAGACAGGTTTACACATGATTGTAGTTTGTTCATGTTTGGCTTTAGACAGGTTTATACATGATTCTAGTTTGTTCAGGTTTTGGCTTTAGACAGGTTTACACATGATTCTAGTTTGTTCAGGTTTGGCTTTAGACAGGTTTATACATGATTCTAGTTTGTTCAGGTTTGGCTTTAGACAGGTTTACACATGATTCTAGTTTGTTCAGGTTTGGCTTTAGACAGGTTTACACATGATTCTAGTTTGTTCAGGTTAGCCTTTAGACAGGTTTACACATGATTCTAGTTTGTTCAGGGTTGGCTTTAGACAGGTTTATACATGATTCTAGTTTGTTCAGGTTTGGCTTTAGACATGTTTACACATGATTCTAGTTTGTTCAGGTTTGGCTTTAGACAGGTTTACAAATGATTCTAGTTTGTTCAGGTTTATCTTTAGACATGTTTATACATGATTCTAGTTTGTTCAGGTTTGGCTTTAGACAGGTTTATACATGATTCTAGTTTGTTCAGGTTTGGCTTTCGACAGGTTTATACATGATTCTAGTTTGTTCAGGTTTAGCCTTAGACAGGTTTACACATGATTCTAGTTTGTTCAGGTTTGGCTTTAGACAGGTTTACACATGATTCTAGTTTGTTCAAGTTTGGCTTTAGACGGTTTTACACATGATTCTAGTTTGTTCAGGTTTTCTTTAGACAGGTTTATACATGATTCTAGTTTGTTCAGGTTTGGCTTTAGACAGGTTTATACAGGATTGTAGTTTGTTCAGGTTTAGCCTTAGACAAGTTTACACATGTTTCTAGTTTGTTCAGGTTTGGCTTTAGACAGGTTTACACATGATTCTAATTTGTTCAGGTATGGCTTTAGACAGGTTTATACATGATTCTAGTTTGTTCAGGTTTGACTTTAGACAGGTTTACACATGATTCTAGTTTGTTCAGGTTTGGCTTTAAACAGGTTTACACATGATTCTAGTTTGTTCAGGTTTGGCTTTAGACAGGTTTACACAGGATTCTAGTTTGTTCAGGTTTGGCTTTAGACAGGTTTATACATGATTCTAGTTTGTTCAGGTTTGGCCTTAGACAGGTTTACACAGATTCTAGTTTGTTCAGGTTTGGCTTTAGACAGGTTTGTACAGAATTCTAGTTTGTTCAGGTTTGGCTTTAGACAGGTTTACACATGATTCTAGTTTGTTCAGGTTTGGCTTTAGACAGTCTTATATATGATTCTAGTTTGTTCAGGTTTTGGCTTTAGACAGGCTTACACATGATTCTAGTTTGTTCAGGTTTGACTATAGACAGGTTTACACATGATTCTATTTTTTCCAGGTTTGGCTTTAGACAGGTTTATACAGGATTGTAGTTTGTTCAGGTTTGGCTTTAGACAGGTTTATACAGGATTCTAGATTGTTTAGGTTTGGCTTTAGACAGGTTTACATATGATTCTAGTTTGTTCAGATTTGGCTTTAGACAGGTTTACACATGATTCTAGTTTGTTCAGGTTTGGCTTTAGACAGGTTTACACATGATTCTAGTTTGTTCAGGTTTGGCTTTAGACAGGTTTACACATGATTCTAGCTTGTTCAGGTTTGGCTTTAGACAGGTTTACACATGATTCTAGTTTGTTCAGGTTTGGCTTTAGACAGGTTTACACATGATTCTAGTTTGTTCAGGTTTGGCTTTAGACAGGTTTATACATGATTCTAGTTTGTTCAGGTTTGGCTTTAGACAGGTTTACACATGATTCTAGTTTGTTCAGGTTTGGCTTTAGACAGGTTTATACAGGATTCTAGTTTGTTCAGGTTTTGGCTTTAGACAGGTTTATACATGATTCTAGTTTGTTGAGGTTTGGCTTTAGACAGGTTTACACATGATTCTAGTTTGTTCAGGTTTGGCTTTAGACAGGTTTATACATGATTCTAGTTTGTTCAGGTTAGGCTTTAGACAGGTTTATACATGATTTTAGTTTGTTCAGGTTAGGCTTTATACAGGTTTACACATGATTCTAGTTTGTTCAGGTTTGGCTTTAGACAGGTTTACACATGATTCTAGTTTGTTCAAGTTTGGCTTTAGACAGGTTTACACATGATTCTAGTTTGTTCAGGGTTGGCTTTAGACAGGTTTACACATGATTCTAATTTGTTCAGGTTTTGGCTTTAGACAGGTTTACACATGATTCTAGTTTGTTCAGGTTTGGCTTTAGACAGGTTTACAAATGATTCTAGTTTGTTCAGGTTTGGCTTTAGACAGGTTTACACATGATTCTAGTTTGTTCAGGTTTGGCTTTAGACAGGTTTACACATGAATCTAGTTTGTTCAGGTTTGGCTTTAGACAGGTTTATACATGATTCTAGTTTGTTCAGGTTTGGCTTTAGACAGGTTTACACATGATTCTAGTTTGTTCAGGTTTGGCTTTAAACAGGTTTACAAATGATTCTAGTTTGTTTAGGTTTGGCTTTAGACAGGTTTACACATGATTCTAGTTTGTTCAGGTTTGGCTTTAGACAGGTTTACACATGATTCTAGTTTGTTCAGGTTTGGCTTTAGACAGGTTTACACAGGATTCTAGTTTGTTCAGGTTTGGCTTTAGACAGGTTTACACAGGATTCTAATTTGTTCAGGTTTGGCTTTAGACAGGTTTACACATGATTCTAGTTTGTTCAGGTTTGGCTTTAGACAGGTTTACACATGATTCTAGTTTGTTCAGGTTTGGCTTTAGACAGGTTTACACATGATTCTAGTTTGTTCAGATTTGTCTTTAGACAGGTTTATACATGATTCTAGTTTGTTCAAGTTTGGCTTTAGACAGGTTAACACATGATTCTAGTTTGTTCAGGTTTGGCTTTAGACAGGTTTACACATGATTCTAGTTTGTTCAGGTTTGGCTTTAGACAGGTTTACACAGCATTCTAGTTTATTCAGGTTTAGCTTTAGACAGGCTTACACATGATTCTAGTTTATTCAGGTTTGGCTTTAGACAGGCTTACACATGATTCTAGTTTATTCAGGTTTGGATTTAGACAGGTTTACACATTATTCTAGCTTATTCAGGTTTGGTTTTAGACAGGTTTACACATGATTCTAGCTTATTCAGTGTTCGCATTAGACAGGTTTACACATGATTCTAGTTTATTCAGGTTTAGCTTTAGACAGGCTTACACATGATTCTAGTTTATTCAGGTTTGGCTTTAGACAGGTTTACACATGATTCTAGTTTGTTCAGGTTTGGCTTTAGACAGGTTTACACATGATTCTAGTTTGTTCAGGTTTGGCTTTAGACAGGTTTACACATGATTCTAGTTTGTTCAAGTTTGGCTTTAGACAGGTTTACACATGATTCTAGTTTGTTCAGGGTTGGCTTTAGACAGGTTTACACATGATTCTAATTTGTTCAGGTTTTGGCTTTAGACAGGTTTACACATGATTCTAGTTTGTTCAGGTTTGGCTTTAGACAGGTTTACAAATGATTCTAGTTTGTTCAGGTTTGGCTTTAGACAGGTTTACACATGATTCTAGTTTGTTCAGGTTTGGCTTTAGACAGGTTTACACATGAATCTAGTTTGTTCAGGTTTGGCTTTAGACAGGTTTATACATGATTCTAGTTTGTTCAGGTTTGGCTTTAGACAGGTTTACACATGATTCTAGTTTGTTCAGGTTTGGCTTTAAACAGGTTTACAAATGATTCTAGTTTGTTTAGGTTTGGCTTTAGACAGGTTTACACAGGATTCTAGTTTGTTCAGGTTTGGCTTTAGACAGGTTTATACATGATTCTAGTTTGTTCAGGTTTGGCCTTAGACAGGTTTACACATGATTCTAGTTTGTTCAGGTTTGGCTTTAGACAGGTTTGTACAGAATTCTAGTTTGTTCAGGTTTGGCTTTAGACAGGTTTACACATGATTCTAGTTTGTTCAGGTTTGGCTTTAGACAGGTTTATATATGATTCTAGTTTGTTCAGGTTTGACTTTAGACAGGTATACACATGATTCTAGTTTTTTCAGGTTTGGCTTTAGACAGGTTTATACAGGATTGTAGTTTGTTCAGGTTTGGCTTTAGACAGGTTTATAGAGGATTCTAGATTGTTTAGGTTTGGCTTTATAAAGGTTTACACATGATTCTAGTTTGTTCAGGTTTGGCTTTAGACAGGTTTACACATGATTCTAGTTTGTTCAGGTTTGGCTTTAGACAGGTTTACACATGATTCTAGTTTGTTCAGGTTTGGGTTTAGAAAGGTTTATACATGATTCTAGTTTGTTCAGGTTTGGCTTTAGACAGGTTTTCACATGATTCTGGTTTGTTCAGGTTTGGCTTTAGACAGGTTTACACATGATTCTAGTTTGTTCAGGTTTGGCTTTAGACAGATTTACATATGATTCTAGTTTGTTCAGGTTTGTCTTTAGACAGGTTTATACATGATTCTAGTTTGTTAAGGTTTGGCTTTAGACAGGTTTATACATGATTCTAGTTTGTTCAGGTTTGGCTTTAGACAGGTTTACACATGATTCTAGTTTGTTCAAGTTTGGCTTTAGACAGGTTTACAAATGATTCTAGTTTGTTCAGGTTTGTCTTTAGACAGGTTTATACATTATTCTAGTTTGTTCAGGTTTGGCTTTAGACAGGTTTATACAGGATTCTAGTTTGTTCAGGTTTAGCCTTAGACAGGTTTACACATGATTCTAGTTTGTTCAGGTTTGGCTTTAGACAGGTTTACACATGATTCTAGTTTGTTCAGGTTTGGCTTTAGACAGGTTTATACATGATTCTAGTTTGTTCAGGTTTGGCTTTAGACAGGTTTACACATGATTCTAGTTTGTTCAGGTTTGGCTTTAGACAGGTTTACACATGATTCTAGTTTGTTCAGGTTTGGCTTTAGACAGGTTTACACAGGATCTAGTTTGTTCAGGTTTGGCTTTAGACAGGTTTATACATGATTCTAGTTTGTTCAGTTTTGGCCTTAGACAGGTTTACACATGATTCTAGTTTGTTCAGGTTTGGCTTTAGACAGGTTTGTACAGAATTCTAGTTTGTTCAGGTTTGGCTTTAGACAGGCTTACACATGATTCTAGTTTGTTCAGGTTTGGCTTTAGACAGGCTTATATATGATTCTAGTATGTTCAGGTTTGACTTTAGACAGGTATACACATGATTCTAGTTTTTTTCAGGTTTGGCTTTAGACAGGTTTATACAGGATTGTAGTTTGTTCAGGTTTGGCTTTAGACAGGTTTATACAGGATTCTAGATTGTTTATGTTTGGCTTTAGAAAGGTTTACACATGATTCTAGTTTGTTCAGGTTTGGGTTTAGACAGGTTTATACATGATTCTAGTTTGTTCAGGTTTGGCTTTAGACAGGTTTACACATGATTCTAGTTTGTTCAGGTTTGGCTTTAGACAGGTTTACACATGATTCTAGTTAGTTCAGGTTTGGCTTTAGACAGGTTTACACAGCATTCTAGTTTGTTCAGGTTTGACTTTAGACAGGTATACACATGATTCTAGTTTTTTCATGTTTGGCTTTAGACAGGTTTACACATGATTCTAGTTTGTTCAGGTTTGGCTTTAGACAGGTTTACACATGATTCTAATTTGTTCAGGTTTTGGCTTTAGACAGGTTTATACAGGATTCTAGTTTGTTCAGGTTTTGGCTTTAGACAGGTTAACACATGATTCTAGTTTGTTCAGGTTTGGCTTTAGACAGGTCTATACATGATTCTAGTTTGTTCAGGTTTGGCTTTAGACAGGTTTACACATGATTCTAGTTTGTTCAGGTTTGGCTTTAGACAGGTTTACACATGATTCTAGTTTGTTCAGGTTTGGCTTTAGACAGGTTTACACAGCATTCTAGTTTGTTCAGGTTTGACTTTAGACAGGTATACACATGATTCTAGTTTTTTCATGTTTGGCTTTAGACAGGTTTACACATGATTCTAGTTTGTTCAGGTTTGGCTTTAGACAGGTTTACACATGATTCTAGTTTGTTCAGGTTTGGCTTTAGACATGTTTATACATGATTCTAGTTTGTTCAGGTTTGACTTTAGACAGGTTTATACATGATTCTAGTTTGTTCAGGTTTGGCTTTAGACAGGTTTACACATGATTCTAGTTTGTTCAGGTTTGGCTTTAGACAGATT
Source organism: Bathymodiolus brooksi (assembly GCA_963680875.1). Taxonomy (NCBI): domain Eukaryota; kingdom Metazoa; phylum Mollusca; class Bivalvia; order Mytilida; family Modiolidae; genus Bathymodiolus; species Bathymodiolus brooksi. Next base: position 83,933,060 of record OY804583.1, on the reverse strand, counting down.
TACATGATTCTAGTTTTTTTAGGTTTGGCTTTAGACAGGTTTATACATGATTCTAGTTTGTTCAGGTTTGGCTTTAGACAGGTTTACACAGGATTCTAGTTTGTTCAGGTTTAGCCTTAGACAGGTTTACACATGATTCTAGTTTGTTCAGGTTTGGCTTTATACAGGTTTACACATGATTCTAGTTTGTTCAGGTTAGGCTTTAGACAGGTTTACACATGATTCTAGTTTGTTCAGGTTTGGCTTTAGACAGGTTTACACATGATTCTAGTTTGTTCAGGTTAGCCTTTAGACAGGTTTACACATGATTCTAGTTTGTTCAGGTTTGGCTTTAGACAGGTTTACACATGATTCTAGTTTGTTCAGGTTTTGGCTTTAGACAGGTTTATACATGATTCTAGTTTGTTCAGGTTTTGGCTTTATACAGGTTTACACATGATTCTACTTTGTTCAGGTTTGGCTTTAGACAGGTTTATACATGATTCTAGTTTGTTCAGGTTTGGCTTTAGACAGGTTTACACATGATTCTAGTTTGTTCAGGTTTGGCTTTAGACAGGTTTACACATGATTGTAGTTTGTTCATGTTTGGCTTTAGACAGGTTTATACATGATTCTAGTTTGTTCAGGTTTTGGCTTTAGACAGGTTTACACATGATTCTAGTTTGTTCAGGTTTGGCTTTAGACAGGTTTATACATGATTCTAGTTTGTTCAGGTTTGGCTTTAGACAGGTTTACACATGATTCTAGTTTGTTCAGGTTTGGCTTTAGACAGGTTTACACATGATTCTAGTTTGTTCAGGTTAGCCTTTAGACAGGTTTACACATGATTCTAGTTTGTTCAGGGTTGGCTTTAGACAGGTTTATACATGATTCTAGTTTGTTCAGGTTTGGCTTTAGACATGTTTACACATGATTCTAGTTTGTTCAGGTTTGGCTTTAGACAGGTTTACAAATGATTCTAGTTTGTTCAGGTTTATCTTTAGACATGTTTATACATGATTCTAGTTTGTTCAGGTTTGGCTTTAGACAGGTTTATACATGATTCTAGTTTGTTCAGGTTTGGCTTTCGACAGGTTTATACATGATTCTAGTTTGTTCAGGTTTAGCCTTAGACAGGTTTACACATGATTCTAGTTTGTTCAGGTTTGGCTTTAGACAGGTTTACACATGATTCTAGTTTGTTCAAGTTTGGCTTTAGACGGTTTTACACATGATTCTAGTTTGTTCAGGTTTTCTTTAGACAGGTTTATACATGATTCTAGTTTGTTCAGGTTTGGCTTTAGACAGGTTTATACAGGATTGTAGTTTGTTCAGGTTTAGCCTTAGACAAGTTTACACATGTTTCTAGTTTGTTCAGGTTTGGCTTTAGACAGGTTTACACATGATTCTAATTTGTTCAGGTATGGCTTTAGACAGGTTTATACATGATTCTAGTTTGTTCAGGTTTGACTTTAGACAGGTTTACACATGATTCTAGTTTGTTCAGGTTTGGCTTTAAACAGGTTTACACATGATTCTAGTTTGTTCAGGTTTGGCTTTAGACAGGTTTACACAGGATTCTAGTTTGTTCAGGTTTGGCTTTAGACAGGTTTATACATGATTCTAGTTTGTTCAGGTTTGGCCTTAGACAGGTTTACACAGATTCTAGTTTGTTCAGGTTTGGCTTTAGACAGGTTTGTACAGAATTCTAGTTTGTTCAGGTTTGGCTTTAGACAGGTTTACACATGATTCTAGTTTGTTCAGGTTTGGCTTTAGACAGTCTTATATATGATTCTAGTTTGTTCAGGTTTTGGCTTTAGACAGGCTTACACATGATTCTAGTTTGTTCAGGTTTGACTATAGACAGGTTTACACATGATTCTATTTTTTCCAGGTTTGGCTTTAGACAGGTTTATACAGGATTGTAGTTTGTTCAGGTTTGGCTTTAGACAGGTTTATACAGGATTCTAGATTGTTTAGGTTTGGCTTTAGACAGGTTTACATATGATTCTAGTTTGTTCAGATTTGGCTTTAGACAGGTTTACACATGATTCTAGTTTGTTCAGGTTTGGCTTTAGACAGGTTTACACATGATTCTAGTTTGTTCAGGTTTGGCTTTAGACAGGTTTACACATGATTCTAGCTTGTTCAGGTTTGGCTTTAGACAGGTTTACACATGATTCTAGTTTGTTCAGGTTTGGCTTTAGACAGGTTTACACATGATTCTAGTTTGTTCAGGTTTGGCTTTAGACAGGTTTATACATGATTCTAGTTTGTTCAGGTTTGGCTTTAGACAGGTTTACACATGATTCTAGTTTGTTCAGGTTTGGCTTTAGACAGGTTTATACAGGATTCTAGTTTGTTCAGGTTTTGGCTTTAGACAGGTTTATACATGATTCTAGTTTGTTGAGGTTTGGCTTTAGACAGGTTTACACATGATTCTAGTTTGTTCAGGTTTGGCTTTAGACAGGTTTATACATGATTCTAGTTTGTTCAGGTTAGGCTTTAGACAGGTTTATACATGATTTTAGTTTGTTCAGGTTAGGCTTTATACAGGTTTACACATGATTCTAGTTTGTTCAGGTTTGGCTTTAGACAGGTTTACACATGATTCTAGTTTGTTCAAGTTTGGCTTTAGACAGGTTTACACATGATTCTAGTTTGTTCAGGGTTGGCTTTAGACAGGTTTACACATGATTCTAATTTGTTCAGGTTTTGGCTTTAGACAGGTTTACACATGATTCTAGTTTGTTCAGGTTTGGCTTTAGACAGGTTTACAAATGATTCTAGTTTGTTCAGGTTTGGCTTTAGACAGGTTTACACATGATTCTAGTTTGTTCAGGTTTGGCTTTAGACAGGTTTACACATGAATCTAGTTTGTTCAGGTTTGGCTTTAGACAGGTTTATACATGATTCTAGTTTGTTCAGGTTTGGCTTTAGACAGGTTTACACATGATTCTAGTTTGTTCAGGTTTGGCTTTAAACAGGTTTACAAATGATTCTAGTTTGTTTAGGTTTGGCTTTAGACAGGTTTACACATGATTCTAGTTTGTTCAGGTTTGGCTTTAGACAGGTTTACACATGATTCTAGTTTGTTCAGGTTTGGCTTTAGACAGGTTTACACAGGATTCTAGTTTGTTCAGGTTTGGCTTTAGACAGGTTTACACAGGATTCTAATTTGTTCAGGTTTGGCTTTAGACAGGTTTACACATGATTCTAGTTTGTTCAGGTTTGGCTTTAGACAGGTTTACACATGATTCTAGTTTGTTCAGGTTTGGCTTTAGACAGGTTTACACATGATTCTAGTTTGTTCAGATTTGTCTTTAGACAGGTTTATACATGATTCTAGTTTGTTCAAGTTTGGCTTTAGACAGGTTAACACATGATTCTAGTTTGTTCAGGTTTGGCTTTAGACAGGTTTACACATGATTCTAGTTTGTTCAGGTTTGGCTTTAGACAGGTTTACACAGCATTCTAGTTTATTCAGGTTTAGCTTTAGACAGGCTTACACATGATTCTAGTTTATTCAGGTTTGGCTTTAGACAGGCTTACACATGATTCTAGTTTATTCAGGTTTGGATTTAGACAGGTTTACACATTATTCTAGCTTATTCAGGTTTGGTTTTAGACAGGTTTACACATGATTCTAGCTTATTCAGTGTTCGCATTAGACAGGTTTACACATGATTCTAGTTTATTCAGGTTTAGCTTTAGACAGGCTTACACATGATTCTAGTTTATTCAGGTTTGGCTTTAGACAGGTTTACACATGATTCTAGTTTGTTCAGGTTTGGCTTTAGACAGGTTTACACATGATTCTAGTTTGTTCAGGTTTGGCTTTAGACAGGTTTACACATGATTCTAGTTTGTTCAGGTTTGGCTTTAGACAGGTTTACACATGATTCTAGTTTGTTCAGATTTGTCTTTAGACAGGTTTATACATGATTCTAGTTTGTTCAAGTTTGGCTTTAGACAGGTTAACACATGATTCTAGTTTGTTCAGGTTTGGCTTTAGACAGGTTTACACATGATTCTAGTTTGTTCAGGTTTGGCTTTAGACAGGTTTACAAATGCATTCTAGTTTATTCAGGTTTAGCTTTAGACAGGCTTACACATGATTCTAGTTTATTCAGGTTTGGCTTTAGACAGGCTTACACATGATTCTAGTTTATTCAGGTTTGGATTTAGACAGGTTTACACATTATTCTAGCTTATTCAGGTTTGGTTTTAGACAGGTTTACACATGATTCTAGCTTATTCAGTGTTCGCATTAGACAGGTTTACACATGATTCTAGTTTATTCAGGTTTAGCTTTAGACAGGCTTACACATGATTCTAGTTTATTCAGGTTTGGCTTTAGACAGGTTTACACATGATTCTAGTTTGTTCAGGTTTGGCTTTAGACAGGTTTACACAGGATTCTAGTTTGTTCAGGTTTGGCTTTAGACAGGTTTACACAGGATTCTAATTTGTTCAGGTTTGGCTTTAGACAGGTTTACACATGATTCTAGTTTGTTCAGGTTTGGCTTTAGACAGGTTTACACATGATTCTAGTTTGTTCAGGTTTGGCTTTAGACAGGTTTACACATGATTCTAGTTTGTTCAGGTTTGGTTTTAGACAGGTTTACACATGATTCTAGCTTATTCAGTGTTCGCATTAGACAGGTTTACACATGATTCTAGTTTATTCAGGTTTAGCTTTAGACAGGCTTACACATGATTCTAGTTTATTCAGGTTTGGCTTTAGACAGGTTTACACATGATTCTAGTTTGTTCAGGTTTGGCTTTAGACAGGTTTACACATGATTCTAGTTTGTTCAGGTTTGGCTTTAGACAGGTTTACACAGGATTCTAGTTTGTTCAGGTTTGGCTTTAGACAGGTTTACACAGGATTCTAATTTGTTCAGGTTTGGCTTTAGACAGGTTTACACATGATTCTAGTTTGTTCAGGTTTGGCTTTAGACAGGTTTACACATGATTCTAGTTTGTTCAGGTTTGGCTTTAGACAGGTTTACACATGATTCTAGTTTGTTCAGATTTGTCTTTAGACAGGTATATACATGATTCTAGTTTGTTCAGGTTTGGCTTTAGACAGGTTTATACATGATTCTAGTTTGTTCAGGTTTGGCTTTAGACAGGTTTATACATGATTCTAGTTTGTTCAGGTTTAGCCTTAGACAGGTTTACACATGATTCTAGTTTGTTCAGGTTTGGCTTTAGACAGGTTTACACATGATTCTAGTTTGTTCAAGTTTGGCTTTAGACAGGTTTACACATGATTCTAGTTTGTTCAGGTTTGGAATTAGACAGGTTTATACAGGATTGTAGTTTGTACAGGTTTAGCCTTAGACAGGTTTACACATGATTCTAGTTTGTTCATGTTTGACTTTAGACAGGTCTATACATGATTCTAGTTTGTTCAGGTGTGGCTTTAGACAGGTTTACACATGATTCTAGTTTGTTCAGATTTGTCTTTAGACAGGTATATACATGATTCTAGTTTGTTCAGGTTTGGCCTTAGACAGGTTTATACAGGATTCTAGTTTGTTCAGGTTTGGCTTTAGACAGGTTTATACATGATTCTAGTTTGTTCAGGTTTAGCCTTAGACAGGTTTACACATGATTCTAGTTTGTTCAGGTTTGGCTTTAGACAGGTTTACACATGATTCTAGTTTGTTCAAGTTTGGCTTTAGACAGGTTTACACATGATTCTAGTTTGTTCAGGTTTGGCTTTAGACAGGTTTATACAGGATTGTAGTTTGTTCAGGTTTAGCCTTAGACAGGTTTACACATGATTCTAGTTTGTTCATGTTTGACTTTAGACAGGTTTATACATGATTCTAGTTTGTTCAGGTTTGGCTTTAGAAAGGTTTACACATGATTCTAGTTTGTTCAGGTTTGGCTTTAGACAGGTTTATACATGATTCTAATTTGTTCAGGTTTTGGCTTTAGACAGGTTTATATATGATTCTAGTTTGTTCAGGTTTGGCTTTAGACAGGTTTATACATGATTCTAGTTTGTTCAGGTTTGGCTTTAGACAGGTTTATACATGATTCTAGTTTGTTCAGGTTTGGCTTTAGACAAGTTTACACAGGATTCTAGTTTGTTCAGGTTTTGGCTTTAGACAGGTTTACACATGATTCTAGTTTGTTCAGGTTTGGCTTTAGACAGGTTTATACATGATTCTAGTTTGTTCAGGTTTGGCTTTAGACAGGTTAACACATGATTCTAGTTTGTTCAGGTTTGGCTTTAGACAGGTCTACACATGATTCTAGTTTGTTCAGGTTTGGCTTTAGACAGGTTTACATAGCATTCTAGTTTGTTCAGGTTTGACTTTAGACAGGTATACACATGATTCAAATTTTTTCATGTTTGGCTTTAGACAGGTTTATACAGGATTGTAATTTGTTCAGGTTTAGCCTTAGACAGGTTTACACATGATTCTAGTTTGTTCATGTTTGACTTTAGACAGGTCTATACATGATACTAGTTTGGTCAGGTTTGGCTTTAGAAAGGTTTACACATGATTCTAGTTTGTTCAGGTTTGGCTTTAGACAGGTTTACATATGATTCTAGTTTGTTCAGGGTTGGCGTTAGACAGGTTTATACATGATTCTAGTTTGTTCAGGTTTGGCTTTAGATAGGTTTACACATGATTCTAATTTGTTCAGGTTTGTCTTTAGACAGGTTTATACATGATTCTAGTTTGTTCAGGTTTGGCTTTAAACAGGTTTACATATGATTCTAGTTTGTTCAGGTTTGGCTTTAGACAGGTTTACACATGATTCTAGTTTGTTCAGGTTTGGCTTTAGACAGGTTTACACATGATTCTAGTTTGTTCAGGTTTGTCTTTAGACAGGTTTATACAGGATTCTAGTTTGTTCATGTTTGGCTTTAGACAGGTTTATACAGGATTGTAGTTTGTTAAGGTTTGGCTTTAGACAGGTTTATACATGATTCTAGTTTGTTCAGGTTTGGCTTTAGACAGGTTTACACATGATTCTAGTTTGTTCAAGTTTGGCTTTAGACAGGTTTACACAAGATTCTAGTTTGTTCAGGTTTTGGCTTTAGACAGGTTTACACATGATTCTAGTTTGTTCAGGTTTGGCTTTAGACAGGTTTATACATGATTCTAGTTTGTTCAGGTTTGGCTTTAGACAGGTTAACACATGATTCTAGTTTGTTCAGGTTTGGCTTTAGACAGGTTTACACATGATTCTAGTTTGTTCAGGTTTGGCTTTAGACAGGTTTACACAGCATTCTAGTTTGTTCAGGTTTGGCTTTAGACAGGTTTATACATGATTCTAGTTTGTTCAGGTTTTGGCTTTAGACAGGTTTATATATGATTCTAGTTTGTTCAGGTTTGGCTTTAGACAGGTTTATACATGATTCTAGTTTGTTCAGGTTTGGCTTTAGACAGGTTTATACATGATTCTAGTTTGTTCAGGTTTGGCTTTAGACAAGTTTACACAGGATTCTAGTTTGTTCAGGTTTTGGCTTTAGACAGGTTTACACATGATTCTAGTTTGTTCAGGTTTGGCTTTAGACAGGTTTATACATGATTCTAGTTTGTTCAGGTTTGGCTTTAAACAGGTTAACACATGATTCTAGTTTGTTCAGGTTTGGCTTTAGACAGGTCTACACATGATTCTAGTTTGTTCAGGTTTGGCTTTAGACAGGTTTACACAGCATTCTAGTTTGTTCAGGTTTGACTTTAGACAGGTATACACATGATTCAAATTTTTTCATGTTTGGCTTTAGAGAGGTTTATACAGGATTGTAATTTGTTCAGGTTTAGCCTTAGACAGGTTTACACATGATTCTAGTTTGTTCATGTTTGACTTTAGACAGGTCTATACATGATACTAGTTTGGTCAGGTTTGGCTTTAGAAAGGTTTACACATGATTCTAGTTTGTTCAGGTTTGGCTTTAGACAGGTTTACACATGATTCTAGTTTGTTCAGGGTTGGCGTTAGACAGGTTTATACATGATTCTAGTTTGTTCAGGTTTGGCTTTAGATAGGTTTACACATGATTCTAATTTGTTCAGGTTTGTCTTTAGACAGGTTTATACATGATTCTAGTTTGTTCAGGTTTGGCTTTAAACAGGTTTACATATGATTCTAGTTTGTTCAGGTTTGGCTTTAGACAGGTTTACACATGATTCTAGTTTGTTCAGGTTTGGCTTTAGACAGGTTTACACATGATTCTAGTTTGTTCAGGTTTGTCTTTAGACAGGTTTATACATGATTCTAGTTTGTTCATGTTTGGCTTTAGACAGGTTTATACAGGATTGTAGTTTGTTAAGGTTTGGCTTTAGACAGGTTTATACATGATTCTAGTTTGTTCAGGTTTGGCTTTAGACAGGTTTATACATGATTCTAGTTTGTTCAGGTTTGGCTTTAGACAGGTTTACACAAGATTCTAGTTTGTTCAGGTTTTGGCTTTAGACAGGTTTACACATGATTCTAGTTTGTTCAGGTTTGGCTTTAGACAGGTTTATACATGATTCTAGTTTGTTCAGGTTTGGCTTTAGACAGGTTAACACATGATTCTAGTTTGTTCAGGTTTGGCTTTAGACAGGTTTACACATGATTCTAGTTTGTTCAGGTTTGGCTTTAGACAGGTTTACACAGCATTCTAGTTTGTTCAGGTTTGACTTTAGACAGGTATACACATGATTCAAATTTTTTCATGTTTGGCTTTAGACAGGTTTATACAGGATTGTAATTTGTTCAGGTTTAGCCTTAGACAGGTTTACACATGATTCTAGTTTGTTCATGTTTGACTTTAGACAGGTCTATACATGATACTAGTTTGGTCAGGTTTGGCTTTAGAAAGGTTTACACATGATTCTAGTTTGTTCAGGTTTGGCTTTAGACAGGTTTACACATGATTCTAGTTTGTTCAGGGTTGGCGTTAGACAGGTTTATACATGATTCTAGTTTGTTCAGGTTTGGCTTTAGATAGGTTTACACATGATTCTAATTTGTTCAGGTTTGTCTTTAGACAGGTTTATACATGATTCTAGTTTGTTCAGGTTTGGCTTTAAACAGGTTTACACATGATTCTAGTTTGTTCAGGTTTGGCTTTAGACAGGTTTACACATGATTCTAGTTTGTTCAGGTTTGGCTTTAGACAGGTTTACACATGATTCTAGTTTGTTCAGGTTTGTCTTTAGACAGGTTTATACATGATTCTAGTTTGTTCATGTTTGGCTTTAGACAGGTTTATACAGGATTGCAGTTTGTTCAGGTTTAGCCTTAGACAGGTTTACACATGATTCTAGTTTGTTCAGGTTTGGCTTTAGACAGGTTTACACATGATTCTAGTTTGTTCATGTTTGACTTTAGACAGGTCTCTACATGATTCTAGTTTATTCAGGTTTGGCTTTAGACAGGTTTACACATGATTCTAGTTTGTTCAGGTTTGGCTTTAGACAGGTTTACACATGATTCTAATTTGTTCAGGTTTTGGCTTTAGACAGGTTTATATATGATTCTAGTTTGTTCAGGTTTGGCTTTAGACAGGTTTATACATGATTCTAGTTTGTTCAGGTTTGGCTTTAGACAGGTTTATACATGATTCTAGTTTGTTCAGGTTTGGCTTTAGACAGGTTTACACAGGATTCTAGTTTGTTCAGGTTTTGGCTTTAGACAGGTTTACACATGATTCTAGTTTGTTCAGGTTTGGCTTTAGACAGGTTTATACATGATTCTAGTTTGTTCAGGTTTGGCTTTAGACAGGTTAACACATGATTCTAGTTTGTTCAGGTTTGGCTTTAGACAGGTTTACACATGATTCTAGTTTGTTCAGGTTTGGCTTTAGACAGGTTTACACAGCATTCTAGTTTATTCAGGTTTAGCTTTAGACAGGCTTACACATGATTCTAGTTTATTCAGGTTTGGCTTTAGACAGGTTTACACATGATTCTAGTTTATTCAGGTTTGGATTTAGACAGGTTTACACATGATTCTAGCTTATTCAGGTTTGGGTTTAGACAGGTTTACACATGATTGTAGCTTATTCAGTGTTCGCATTAGACAGGTTTACACATGGATCTAGTTTATTCAGGTTTAGCTTTAGACAGGCTTACACATGATTCTAGTTTATTCAGGTTTGGCTTTAGACAGGTTTACACATGATTCTAGTTTGTTCAGGTTTGGCTTTAGACAGGTTTACACATGATTCTAGTTTGTTCAGGTTTGGCTTTAGACAGGTTTACACAGGATTCTAGTTTGTTCAGGTTTGGCTTTAGACAGGTTTACACATGATTCTAGTTTGTTCAGGTTTGGCTTTAGACAGGTTTACACATGATTCTAGTTTGTTCAGGTTTGGCTTTAGACAGGTTTACACATGATTCTAGTTTGTTCAGATTTGTCTTTAGACAGGTATATACATGATTCTAGTTTGTTCAAGTTTGGCTTTAGACAGGTTTACACATGATTCTTGTTTGTCCAGGTTTGTCTTTAGACAGGTTTATACATGATTCTAGTTTGTTCAGGTTTGGCTTTAGACAGGTTTATACAGGATTGTAGATTGTTCAGGTTTAGCCTTAGACAGGTTTACACATGATTCTAGTTTGTTCATGTTTGACTTTAGACAGGTCTATACATGATTCTAGTTTGTTCAGGTGAGGCTTTAGACAGGTTTACACATGATTCTAGTTTGTTCAGATTTGTCTTTAGACAGGTATATACATGATTCTAGTTTGTTCAGGTTTGGCTTTAGACAGGTTTATACATGATTCTAGTTTGTTCAGGTTTGGCTTTAGACAGGTTTATACATGATTCTAGTTTGTTCAGGTTTAGCCTTAGACAGGTTTACACATGATTCTAGTTTGTTCAGGTTTGACTTTAGACAGGTTTACACATGATTCTAGTTCGTTCAAGTTTGGCTTTAGACAGGTTTACACATGATTCTAGTTTGTTCAGGTTTGGCTTTAAACAGGTTTATACAGGATTGTAGTTTGTTCAGGTTTAGCCTTAGACAGGTTTACACATGATTCTAGTTTGTTCATGTTTGACTTTAAACAGGTTTATACATGATTCTAGTTTGTTCAGGTTTGGCTTTAGAAAGGTTTACACATGATTCTAGTTTGTTCAGGTTTGGCTTTAGACAGGTTTATACATGATTCTAATTTGTTCAGGTTTTGGCTTTAGACAGGTTTATATATGATTCTAGTTTGTTCAGGTTTGGCTTTAGACAGGTTTATACATGATTCTAGTTTGTTCAGGTTTGGCTTTAGACAGGTTTATACATGATTCTAGTTTGTTCAGGTTTGGCTTTAGACAGGTTTAAACAGGATTCTAGTTTGTTCAGGTTTTGGCTTTAGACAGGTTTACACATGATTCTAGTTTGTTCAGGTTTGGCTTTAGACAGGTTTATACATGATTCTAGTTTGTTCAGGTTTGGCTTTAGACAGGTTAACACATGATTCTAGTTTGTTCAGGTTTGGCTTTAGACAGGTTTACACATGATTCTAGTTTGTTCAGGTTTGGCTTTAGACAGGTTTACACAGCATTCTAGTTCGTTCAGGTTTGACTTTAGACAGGTATACACATGATTCTAATTTTTTCATGTTTGGCTTTAGACACGTTTACACATGATTCTAGTTTGTTCAGATTTGGCTTTAGACAGGTTTACACATGATTCTAGTTTATTCAGGTTTAGCTTTAGACAGGCTTACACATGATTCTAGTTTATTCAGGTTTGGCTTTAGACAGGTTTACACATGATTCTAGTTTATTCAGGTTTGGATTTAGACAGGTTTACACATGATTTTAGCTTATTCAGGTTTGGTTTTAGACAGGTTTACACATGATTCTAGCTTATTCAGTGTTCGCATTAGACAGGTTTACACATGATTCTAGTTTATTCAGGTTTAGCTTTAGACAGGCTTACACATGATTCTAGTTTATTCAGGTTTGGCTTTAGACAGGTTTACACATGATTCTAGTTTGTTCAGGTTTGGCTTTAGACAGGTTTACACATGATTCTAGTTTGTTCAGGTTTGGCTTTAGACAGGTTTACACAGGATTCTAGTTTGTTCAGGTTTGGCTTTAGACAGGTTTACACAGGATTCTAATTTGTTCAGGTTTGGCTTTAGACAGGTTTACACATGATTCTAGTTTGTTCAGGTTTGGCTTTAGACAGGTTTACACATGATTCTAGTTTGTTCAGGTTTGGCTTTAGACAGGTTTACACATGATTCTAGTTTGTTCAGATTTGTCTTTAGACAGGTATATACATGATTCTAGTTTGTTCAGGTTTGGCTTTACACAGGTTTATACATGATTCTAGTTTGTTCAGGTTTGGCTTTAGACAGGTTTATACATGATTCTAGTTTGTTCAGGTTTAGCCTTAGACAGGTTTACACATGATTCTAGTTTGTTCAGGTTTGGCTTTAGACAGGTTTACACATGATTCTAGTTTGTTCAAGTTTGGCTTTAGACAGGTTTACACATGATTCTAGTTTGTTCAGGTTTGTCTTTAGACAGGTTTATACATGATTCTAGTTTGTTCAGGTTTGGCTTTAGAAAGGTTTATACAGGATTGTAGATTGTTCAGGTTTAGCCTTAGACAGGTTTACACATGATTCTAGTTTGTTCATGTTTGACTTTAGACAGGTCTATACATGATTCTAGTTTGTTCAGGTTTGGCTTTAGACCGGTTTACACATGATTCTAGTTTGTTCAGATTTGTATTTAGACAGGTATATACATGATTCTAGTTTGTTCAGGTTTGGCTTTAGACAGGTTTATACAGGATTGTAGTTTGTTCAGGTTTAGCCTTAGACAGGTTTACACATGATTCTAGTTTGTTCATGTTTGACTTTAGACAGGTTTATACATGATTCTAGTTTGTTCAGGTTTGGCTTTAGAAAGGTTTACACATGATTCTAGTTTGTTCAGGTTTGGCTTTAGACAGGTTTATACATGATTCTAGTTTGTTCAGGTTTGGCTTTAGACAGGTTTACACATGATTCTAGTTTGTTCAGGTTTGGCTTTAGACAGGTTTACACATGATTCTAGTTTGTTCAGGGCTGGCTTTAGACAGGTTTATAAATGATTGTAGTTTGTTCAGGTTTGGCTTTAGATAGGTTTACACATGATTCTAATTTGTTCAGGTTTGTCTTTAGACAGGTTTATACATGATTCTAGTTTGTTCAGGTTTGGCTTTAGACAGATTTACACATGATTCTAGTTTGTTCAGGTTTGGCTTTAGACAGGTTTACACATGATTCTAGTTTGTTCAAGTTTGGCTTTAGACAGGTTTACACATGATTCTAGTTTGTTCAGGTTTGTCTTTAGACAGGTTTATACATGATTCTAGTTTGTTCATGTTTGGATTTAGACAGGTTTATACAGAATTGTAGTTTGTTCAGGTTTAGCCTTAGACAGGTTTACACATGATTCTAGTTTGTTCAGGTTTGGCTTTAGACAGGTTTACACATGATTCTAATTTGTTCATGTTTGACTTTAGACAGGTCTCAACATGATTCTAGTTTGTTCAGGTTTGGCTTTAGACAGGTTTACACATGATTCTAGTTTGTTCAGGTTTGGCTTTAGACAGGTTTACACATGATTCTAATTTGTTCAGGTTTTGGATTTAGACAGGTTTATACAGGATTCTAGTTTGTTCAGGTTTTGGCTTTAGACAGGTTTACACATGATTCTAGTTTGTTCAGGTTTGGCTTTAGACAGGTTTATACATGATTCTAGTTTGTTCAGGTTTGGCTTTAGACAGGTTTACACATGATTCTAGTTTGTTCAGGTTTGGCTTTAGACAGGTTTACACATGATTCTAGTTAGTTCAGGTTTGGCTTTAGACAGGTTTACACAGCATTCTAGTTTGTTCAGGTTTGACTTTAGACAGGTATACACATGATTCTAGTTTTTTCATGTTTGGCTTTAGACAGGTTTACACATGATTCTAGTTTGTTCAGGTTTGGCTTTAGACAGGTTTACAAATGATTCTAATTTGTTCAGGTTTTGGCTTTAGACAGGTTTATACAGGATTCTAGTTTGTTCAGGTTTTGGCTTTAGACAGGTTAACACATGATTCTAGTTTGTTCAGGTTTGGCTTTAGACAGGTTTATACATGATTCTAGTTTGTTCAGGTTTGGCTTTAGACAGGTTTACACATGATTCTAGTTTGTTCAGGTTTGGCTTTAGACAGGTTTACACATGATTCTAGTTTGTTCAGGTTTGGCTTTAGACAGGTTTACACAGCATTCTAGTTTGTTCAGGTTTGACTTTAGACAGGTATACACATGATTCTAGTTTTTTCATGTTTGGCTTTAGACAGGTTTACACATGATTCTAGTTTGTTCAGGTTTGGCTTTAGACAGGTTTACACATGATTCTAGTTTGTTCAGGTTTGGCTTTAGACATGTTTATACATGATTCTAGTTTGTTCAGGTTTGACTTTAGACAGGTTTATACAGGATTCTAGTTTGTTCAGGTTTGGCTTTAGACAGGTTTACACATGATTCTAGTTTGTTCAGGTTTGGCTTTAGACAGATTTACATGATTCTAGTTTGTTCAGGTTTGGCTTTAGACAGGTTTATACATGATTCTAGTTTGTTCAGGTTTGGCTTTAGACATGTTTACACATGATTCTAGTTTGTTCAGGTTTGGCTTTAGACAGGTTTAAACATGATTCTAGTTTGTTCAGGTTTGGCTTTAGACAGGTTTACACATGATTCTAGATTGTTCAGGTTTAGCCTTAGACAGGTTTACACATGATTCTAGTTTGTTCAGGTTTGGCTTTATACAGGTTTACACATGATTCTAGTTTGTTCAGGTTTGGCATTAGACAGGTTTACACATGATTCTAGATTGTTCAGGTTTCGCCTTAGACAGGTTTACACATGATTCTAGTTTGTTCAGGTTTGGCTTTAGACAGGTTTATACATGATTCTAGTTTGTTCAGGTTTAGTCTTAAACAGGTTTACACATGATTCTAGTTTGTTCAGGTTTGGCTTTAGAGAGGTTTATACATTATTCTAGTTTGTTCAGGTTTGGCTTTAGACAGGTTTATACAGGATTCTAGTTTGTTCAGGTTTGGTTTAGACAGGTTTACACATGATTCTAGTTTGTTCAGGTTTGGCTTTAGACAGGTTTACACATGATTCTAGTTTGTTCAAGTTTGGCTTTAGACAGGTTTACACATGATTCTAGTTTGTTCAGGTTTGTCTTTAGACAGGTTTATACATGATTCTAGTTTGTTCAGGTTTGGCTTTAGACAGGTTTATACATGATTCTAGTTTGTTCAGGTTTGGCTTTATACAGGTTTACACATGATTCTAGTTTATTCAGGTTTGGCTTTAGACAGGTTTACACATGATTCTAGTTTGTTCATGGTTGGCTTTAGACAGGTTTATACATGATTCTAGTTTGTTCAGGGTTGGCTTTAGACAGGTTTATACATGATTCTAGTTTGTTCAGGTTTGGCTTTAGACAGGTTTATACAGGATTCTAGTTTGTTCAGGTTTGGCTTTAGACAGGTTTATACATGATTCTAGTTTGTTCAGGTTTGGCTTTAGACAGGTTTATACAGGATTGTAGTTTGTTCAGGTTTAGCCTTAGACAGGTTTACACATGATTCTAGATTGTTCATGTTTGACTTTAGACAGGTCTATACATGATTCTAGTTTTTTCAGGTGTGGCTTTAGACAGGTTTACACATGATTCTAGTTTGTTCAGATTTGTCTTTAGACAGGTATATACATGATTCTAGTTTGTTCAGGTTTGGCTTTAGACAGGTTTATACATGATTCTAGTTTGTTCAGGTTTGGCTTTAGACAGGTTTATACATGATTCTAGTTTGTTCAGGTTTGGCTTTAGACAGGTTTATACATGATTCTAGTTTGTTCAGGTTTAGCCTTAGACAGGTTTACACATGATTCTAGTTTGTTCAGGTTTGACTTTAGACAGGTTTACACATGATTCTAGTTCGTTCAAGTTTGGCTTTAGACAGGTTTACACATGATTCTAGTTTGTTCAGGTTTGGCTTTAAACAGGTTTATACAGGATTGTAGTTTGTTCAGGTTTAGCCTTAGACAGGTTTACACATGATTCTAGTTTGTTCATGTTTGACTTTAAACAGGTTTATACATGATTCTAGTTTGTTCAGGTTTGGCTTTAGAAAGGTTTACACATGATTCTAGTTTGTTCAGGTTTGGCTTTAGACAGGTTTATACATGATTCTAATTTGTTCAGGTTTTGGCTTTAGACAGGTTTATATATGATTCTAGTTTGTTCAGGTTTGGCTTTAGACAGGTTTATACATGATTCTAGTTTGTTCAGGTTTGGCTTTAGACAGGTTTATACATGATTCTAGTTTGTTCAGGTTTGGCTTTAGACAGGTTTAAACAGGATTCTAGTTTGTTCAGGTTTTGGCTTTAGACAGGTTTACACATGATTCTAGTTTGTTCAGGTTTGGCTTTAGACAGGTTTATACATGATTCTAGTTTGTTCAGGTTTGGCTTTAGACAGGTTAACACATGATTCTAGTTTGTTCAGGTTTGGCTTTAGACAGGTTTACACATGATTCTAGTTTGTTCAGGTTTGGCTTTAGACAGGTTTACACAGCATTCTAGTTCGTTCAGGTTTGACTTTAGACAGGTATACACATGATTCTAATTTTTTCATGTTTGGCTTTAGACACGTTTACACATGATTCTAGTTTGTTCAGATTTGGCTTTAGACAGGTTTACACATGATTCTAGTTTATTCAGGTTTAGCTTTAGACAGGCTTACACATGATTCTAGTTTATTCAGGTTTGGCTTTAGACAGGTTTACACATGATTCTAGTTTATTCAGGTTTGGATTTAGACAGGTTTACACATGATTTTAGCTTATTCAGGTTTGGTTTTAGACAGGTTTACACATGATTCTAGCTTATTCAGTGTTCGCATTAGACAGGTTTACACATGATTCTAGTTTATTCAGGTTTAGCTTTAGACAGGCTTACACATGATTCTAGTTTATTCAGGTTTGGCTTTAGACAGGTTTACACATGATTCTAGTTTGTTCAGGTTTGGCTTTAGACAGGTTTACACATGATTCTAGTTTGTTCAGGTTTGGCTTTAGACAGGTTTACACAGGATTCTAGTTTGTTCAGGTTTGGCTTTAGACAGGTTTACACAGGATTCTAATTTGTTCAGGTTTGGCTTTAGACAGGTTTACACATGATTCTAGTTTGTTCAGGTTTGGCTTTAGACAGGTTTACACATGATTCTAGTTTGTTCAGGTTTGGCTTTAGACAGGTTTACACATGATTCTAGTTTGTTCAGATTTGTCTTTAGACAGGTTTATACATGATTCTAGTTTGTTCAGGTTTGGCTTTACACAGGTTTATACATGATTCTAGTTTGTTCAGGTTTGGCTTTAGACAGGTTTATACATGATTCTAGTTTGTTCAGGTTTAGCCTTAGACAGGTTTACACATGATTCTAGTTTGTTCAGGTTTGGCTTTAGACAGGTTTACACATGATTCTAGTTTGTTCAAGTTTGGCTTTAGACAGGTTTACACATGATTCTAGTTTGTTCAGGTTTGTCTTTAGACAGGTTTATACATGATTCTAGTTTGTTCAGGTTTGGCTTTAGAAAGGTTTATACAGGATTGTAGATTGTTCAGGTTTAGCCTTAGACAGGTTTACACATGATTCTAGTTTGTTCATGTTTGACTTTAGACAGGTCTATACATGATTCTAGTTTGTTCAGGTTTGGCTTTAGACCGGTTTACACATGATTCTAGTTTGTTCAGATTTGTATTTAGACAGGTATATACATGATTCTAGTTTGTTCAGGTTTGGCTTTAGACAGGTTTATACAGGATTGTAGTTTGTTCAGGTTTAGCCTTAGACAGGTTTACACATGATTCTAGTTTGTTCATGTTTGACTTTAGACAGGTTTATACATGATTCTAGTTTGTTCAGGTTTGGCTTTAGAAAGGTTTACACATGATTCTAGTTTGTTCAGGTTTGGCTTTAGACAGGTTTATACATGATTCTAGTTTGTTCAGGTTTGGCTTTAGACAGGTTTACACATGATTCTAGTTTGTTCAGGTTTGGCTTTAGACAGGTTTACACATGATTCTAGTTTGTTCAGGGCTGGCTTTAGACAGGTTTATAAATGATTGTAGTTTGTTCAGGTTTGGCTTTAGATAGGTTTACACATGATTCTAATTTGTTCAGGTTTGTCTTTAGACAGGTTTATACATGATTCTAGTTTGTTCAGGTTTGGCTTTAGACAGATTTACACATGATTCTAGTTTGTTCAGGTTTGGCTTTAGACAGGTTTACACATGATTCTAGTTTGTTCAAGTTTGGCTTTAGACAGGTTTACACATGATTCTAGTTTGTTCAGGTTTGTCTTTAGACAGGTTTATACATGATTCTAGTTTGTTCATGTTTGGATTTAGACAGGTTTATACAGAATTGTAGTTTGTTCAGGTTTAGCCTTAGACAGGTTTACACATGATTCTAGTTTGTTCAGGTTTGGCTTTAGACAGGTTTACACATGATTCTAATTTGTTCATGTTTGACTTTAGACAGGTCTCAACATGATTCTAGTTTGTTCAGGTTTGGCTTTAGACAGGTTTACACATGATTCTAGTTTGTTCAGGTTTGGCTTTAGACAGGTTTACACATGATTCTAATTTGTTCAGGTTTTGGATTTAGACAGGTTTATACAGGATTCTAGTTTGTTCAGGTTTTGGCTTTAGACAGGTTTACACATGATTCTAGTTTGTTCAGGTTTGGCTTTAGACAGGTTTATACATGATTCTAGTTTGTTCAGGTTTGGCTTTAGACAGGTTTACACATGATTCTAGTTTGTTCAGGTTTGGCTTTAGACAGGTTTACACATGATTCTAGTTAGTTCAGGTTTGGCTTTAGACAGGTTTACACAGCATTCTAGTTTGTTCAGGTTTGACTTTAGACAGGTATACACATGATTCTAGTTTTTTCATGTTTGGCTTTAGACAGGTTTACACATGATTCTAGTTTGTTCAGGTTTGGCTTTAGACAGGTTTACAAATGATTCTAATTTGTTCAGGTTTTGGCTTTAGACAGGTTTATACAGGATTCTAGTTTGTTCAGGTTTTGGCTTTAGACAGGTTAACACATGATTCTAGTTTGTTCAGGTTTGGCTTTAGACAGGTTTATACATGATTCTAGTTTGTTCAGGTTTGGCTTTAGACAGGTTTACACATGATTCTAGTTTGTTCAGGTTTGGCTTTAGACAGGTTTACACATGATTCTAGTTTGTTCAGGTTTGGCTTTAGACAGGTTTACACAGCATTCTAGTTTGTTCAGGTTTGACTTTAGACAGGTATACACATGATTCTAGTTTTTTCATGTTTGGCTTTAGACAGGTTTACACATGATTCTAGTTTGTTCAGGTTTGGCTTTAGACAGGTTTACACATGATTCTAGTTTGTTCAGGTTTGGCTTTAGACATGTTTATACATGATTCTAGTTTGTTCAGGTTTGACTTTAGACAGGTTTATACAGGATTCTAGTTTGTTCAGGTTTGGCTTTAGACAGGTTTACACATGATTCTAGTTTGTTCAGGTTTGGCTTTAGACAGATTTACATGATTCTAGTTTGTTCAGGTTTGGCTTTAGACAGGTTTATACATGATTCTAGTTTGTTCAGGTTTGGCTTTAGACATGTTTACACATGATTCTAGTTTGTTCAGGTTTGGCTTTAGACAGGTTTAAACATGATTCTAGTTTGTTCAGGTTTGGCTTTAGACAGGTTTACACATGATTCTAGATTGTTCAGGTTTAGCCTTAGACAGGTTTACACATGATTCTAGTTTGTTCAGGTTTGGCTTTATACAGGTTTACACATGATTCTAGTTTGTTCAGGTTTGGCATTAGACAGGTTTACACATGATTCTAGATTGTTCAGGTTTCGCCTTAGACAGGTTTACACATGATTCTAGTTTGTTCAGGTTTGGCTTTAGACAGGTTTATACATGATTCTAGTTTGTTCAGGTTTAGTCTTAAACAGGTTTACACATGATTCTAGTTTGTTCAGGTTTGGCTTTAGAGAGGTTTATACATTATTCTAGTTTGTTCAGGTTTGGCTTTAGACAGGTTTATACAGGATTCTAGTTTGTTCAGGTTTGGTTTAGACAGGTTTACACATGATTCTAGTTTGTTCAGGTTTGGCTTTAGACAGGTTTACACATGATTCTAGTTTGTTCAAGTTTGGCTTTAGACAGGTTTACACATGATTCTAGTTTGTTCAGGTTTGTCTTTAGACAGGTTTATACATGATTCTAGTTTGTTCAGGTTTGGCTTTAGACAGGTTTATACATGATTCTAGTTTGTTCAGGTTTGGCTTTATACAGGTTTACACATGATTCTAGTTTATTCAGGTTTGGCTTTAGACAGGTTTACACATGATTCTAGTTTGTTCATGGTTGGCTTTAGACAGGTTTATACATGATTCTAGTTTGTTCAGGGTTGGCTTTAGACAGGTTTATACATGATTCTAGTTTGTTCAGGTTTGGCTTTAGACAGGTTTATACAGGATTCTAGTTTGTTCAGGTTTGGCTTTAGACAGGTTTATACATGATTCTAGTTTGTTCAGGTTTGGCTTTAGACAGGTTTATACAGGATTGTAGTTTGTTCAGGTTTAGCCTTAGACAGGTTTACACATGATTCTAGATTGTTCATGTTTGACTTTAGACAGGTCTATACATGATTCTAGTTTTTTCAGGTGTGGCTTTAGACAGGTTTACACATGATTCTAGTTTGTTCAGATTTGTCTTTAGACAGGTATATACATGATTCTAGTTTGTTCAGGTTTGGCTTTAGACAGGTTTATACATGATTCTAGTTTGTTCAGGTTTGGCTTTAGACAGGTTTATACATGATTCTAGTTTGTTCAGGTTTAGCCTTAGACAGGTTTACACATGATTCTAGTTTGTTCAGGTTTGGCTTCAGACAGGTTTACACATGATTCTAGTTTGTTCAAGTTTGGCTTTAGACAGGTTTACACATGATTCTAGTTTGTTCAGGTTTGGCTTTAGACAGGTTTATACAGGGTTGTAGTTTGTTCAGGTTTAGCCTTAGACAGGTTTACACATGATTCTAGTTTGTTCATGTTTGACTTTAGACAGGTTTATACATGATTCTAGTTTGTTCAGGTTTGGCTTTAGAAAGGTTTACACATGATTCTAGTTTGTTCAGGTTTGGCTTTAGACAGGTTTATACATGATTCTAGTTTGTTCAGGTTTGGCTTTAGACAGGTTTACACATGATTCTAGTTTGTTCAGGTTTGGCTTTAGACAGGTTTACACATGATTCTAGTTTGTTCAGGGCTGGCTTTAGACAGGTTTATAAATGATTCTAGTTTGTTCAGGTTTGGCTTTAGATAGGTTTACACATGATTCTAATTTGTTCAGGTTTGTCTTTAGACAGGTTTATACATGATTCTAGTTTGTTCAGGTTTGGCTTTAGACAGATTTACACATGATTCTAGTTTGTTCAGGTTTGGCTTTAGACAGGTTTACACAGGATTCTAGTTTGTTCAAGTTTGGCTTTAGACAGGTTTACACATGATTCTAGTTTGTTCAGGTTTGTCTTTAGACAGGTTTATACATGATTCTAATTTGTTCATGTTTGGCTTTAGACAGGTTTATACAGGATTGTAGTTTGTTCAGGTTTAGCCTTAGACAGGTTTACACATGATTCTAGTTTGTTCAGGTTTGGCTTTAGACAGGTTTACACATGATTCTAATTTGTTCAGGTTTTGGATTTAGACAGGTTTATACAGGATTCTAGTTTGTTCAGGTTTTGGCTTTAGACAGGTTTACACATGATTCTAGTTTGTTCAGGTTTGGCTTTAGACAGGTTTATACATGATTCTAGTTTGTTCAGGTTTGGCTTTAGACAGGTTTACACATGATTCTAGTTTGTTCAGGTTTGGCTTTAGACAGGTTTACACATGATTCTAGTTAGTTCAGGTTTGGCTTTAGACAGGTTTACACAGCATTCTAGTTTGTTCAGGTTTGACTTTAGACAGGTATACACATGATTCTAGTTTTTTCATGTTTGGCTTTAGACAGGTTTACACATGATTCTAGTTTGTTCAGGTTTGGCTTTAGACAGGTTTACACATGATTCTAATTTGTTCAGGTTTTGGCTTTAGACAGGTTTATACAGGATTCTAGTTTGTTCAGGTTTTGGCTTTAGACAGGTTAACACATGATTCTAGTTTGTTCAGGTTTGGCTTTAGACAGGTCTATACATGATTCTAGTTTGTTCAGGTTTGGCTTTAGACAGGTTTACACATGATTCTAGTTTGTTCAGGTTTGGCTTTAGACAGGTTTACACATGATTCTAGTTTGTTCAGGTTTGGCTTTAGACAGGTTTACACAGCATTCTAGTTTGTACAGGTTTGACTTTAGACAGGTATACACATGATTCTAGTTTTTTCATGTTTGGCTTTAGACAGGTTTACACATGATTCTAGTTTGTTCAGGTTTGGCTTTAGACAGGTTTACACATGATTCTAGTTTGTTCAGGTTTGGCTTTAGACATGTTTATACATGATTCTAGTTTGTTCAGGTTTGACTTTAGACAGGTTTATACATGATTCTAGTTTGTTCAGGTTTGGCTTTAGACAGGTTTACACATGATTCTAGTTTGTTCAGGTTTGGCTTTAGACAGATTTACATGATTCTAGTTTTTTTAGGTTTGGCTTTAGACAGGTTTATACATGATTCTAGTTTGTTCAGGTTTGGCTTTAGACAGGTTTACACAGGATTCTAGTTTGTTCAGGTTTAGCCTTAGACAGGTTTACACATGATTCTAGTTTGTTCAGGTTTGGCTTTATACAGGTTTACACATGATTCTAGTTTGTTCAGGTTAGGCTTTAGACAGGTTTACACATGATTCTAGTTTGTTCAGGTTTGGCTTTAGACAGGTTTACACATGATTCTAGTTTGTTCAGGTTAGCCTTTAGACAGGTTTACACATGATTCTAGTTTGTTCAGGTTTGGCTTTAGACAGGTTTACACATGATTCTAGTTTGTTCAGGTTTTGGCTTTAGACAGGTTTATACATGATTCTAGTTTGTTCAGGTTTTGGCTTTATACAGGTTTACACATGATTCTACTTTGTTCAGGTTTGGCTTTAGACAGGTTTATACATGATTCTAGTTTGTTCAGGTTTGGCTTTAGACAGGTTTACACATGATTCTAGTTTGTTCAGGTTTGGCTTTAGACAGGTTTACACATGATTGTAGTTTGTTCATGTTTGGCTTTAGACAGGTTTATACATGATTCTAGTTTGTTCAGGTTTTGGCTTTAGACAGGTTTACACATGATTCTAGTTTGTTCAGGTTTGGCTTTAGACAGGTTTATACATGATTCTAGTTTGTTCAGGTTTGGCTTTAGACAGGTTTACACATGATTCTAGTTTGTTCAGGTTTGGCTTTAGACAGGTTTACACATGATTCTAGTTTGTTCAGGTTAGCCTTTAGACAGGTTTACACATGATTCTAGTTTGTTCAGGGTTGGCTTTAGACAGGTTTATACATGATTCTAGTTTGTTCAGGTTTGGCTTTAGACATGTTTACACATGATTCTAGTTTGTTCAGGTTTGGCTTTAGACAGGTTTACACATGATTCTAGTTTGTTCAGGTTTATCTTTAGACATGTTTATACATGATTCTAGTTTGTTCAGGTTTGGCTTTAGACAGGTTTATACATGATTCTAGTTTGTTCAGGTTTGGCTTTCGACAGGTTTATACATGATTCTAGTTTGTTCAGGTTTAGCCTTAGACAGGTTTACACATGATTCTAGTTTGTTCAGGTTTGGCTTTAGACAGGTTTACACATGATTCTAGTTTGTTCAAGTTTGGCTTTAGACGGTTTTACACATGATTCTAGTTTGTTCAGGTTTTCTTTAGACAGGTTTATACATGATTCTAGTTTGTTCAGGTTTGGCTTTAGACAGGTTTATACAGGATTGTAGTTTGTTCAGGTTTAGCCTTAGACAAGTTTACACATGTTTCTAGTTTGTTCAGGTTTGGCTTTAGACAGGTTTACACATGATTCTAATTTGTTCAGGTATGGCTTTAGACAGGTTTATACATGATTCTAGTTTGTTCAGGTTTGACTTTAGACAGGTTTACACATGATTCTAGTTTGTTCAGGTTTGGCTTTAAACAGGTTTACACATGATTCTAGTTTGTTCAGGTTTGGCTTTAGACAGGTTTACACAGGATTCTAGTTTGTTCAGGTTTGGCTTTAGACAGGTTTATACATGATTCTAGTTTGTTCAGGTTTGGCCTTAGACAGGTTTACACAGATTCTAGTTTGTTCAGGTTTGGCTTTAGACAGGTTTGTACAGAATTCTAGTTTGTTCAGGTTTGGCTTTAGACAGGTTTACACATGATTCTAGTTTGTTCAGGTTTGGCTTTAGACAGTCTTATATATGATTCTAGTTTGTTCAGGTTTTGGCTTTAGACAGGCTTACACATGATTCTAGTTTGTTCAGGTTTGACTATAGACAGGTTTACACATGATTCTATTTTTTCCAGGTTTGGCTTTAGACAGGTTTATACAGGATTGTAGTTTGTTCAGGTTTGGCTTTAGACAGGTTTATACAGGATTCTAGATTGTTTAGGTTTGGCTTTAGACAGGTTTACATATGATTCTAGTTTGTTCAGATTTGGCTTTAGACAGGTTTACACATGATTCTAATTTGTTCAGGTTTGGCTTTAGACAGGTTTACACATGATTCTAGTTTGTTCAGGTTTGGCTTTAGACAGGTTTACACATGATTCTAGCTTGTTCAGGTTTGGCTTTAGACAGGTTTACACATGATTCTAGTTTGTTCAGGTTTGGCTTTAGACAGGTTTACACATGATTCTAGTTTGTTCAGGTTTGGCTTTAGACAGGTTTATACATGATTCTAGTTTGTTCAGGTTTGGCTTTAGACAGGTTTACACATGATTCTAGTTTGTTCAGGTTTGGCTTTAGACAGGTTTATACAGGATTCTAGTTTGTTCAGGTTTTGGCTTTAGACAGGTTTATACATGATTCTAGTTTGTTGAGGTTTGGCTTTAGACAGGTTTACACATGATTCTAGTTTGTTCAGGTTTGGCTTTAGACAGGTTTATACATGATTCTAGTTTGTTCAGGTTAGGCTTTAGACAGGTTTATACATGATTTTAGTTTGTTCAGGTTAGGCTTTATACAGGTTTACACATGATTCTAGTTTGTTCAGGTTTGGCTTTAGACAGGTTTACACATGATTCTAGTTTGTTCAAGTTTGGCTTTAGACAGGTTTACACATGATTCTAGTTTGTTCAGGGTTGGCTTTAGACAGGTTTACACATGATTCTAATTTGTTCAGGTTTTGGCTTTAGACAGGTTTACACATGATTCTAGTTTGTTCAGGTTTGGCTTTAGACAGGTTTACAAATGATTCTAGTTTGTTCAGGTTTGGCTTTAGACAGGTTTACACATGATTCTAGTTTGTTCAGGTTTGGCTTTAGACAGGTTTACACATGAATCTAGTTTGTTCAGGTTTGGCTTTAGACAGGTTTATACATGATTCTAGTTTGTTCAGGTTTGGCTTTAGACAGGTTTACACATGATTCTAGTTTGTTCAGGTTTGGCTTTAAACAGGTTTACAAATGATTCTAGTTTGTTTAGGTTTGGCTTTAGACAGGTTTACACAGGATTCTAGTTTGTTCAGGTTTGGCTTTAGACAGGTTTATACATGATTCTAGTTTGTTCAGGTTTGGCCTTAGACAGGTTTACACATGATTCTAGTTTGTTCAGGTTTGGCTTTAGACAGGTTTGTACAGAATTCTAGTTTGTTCAGGTTTGGCTTTAGACAGGTTTACACATGATTCTAGTTTGTTCAGGTTTGGCTTTAGACAGGTTTATATATGATTCTAGTTTGTTCAGGTTTGACTTTAGACAGGTATACACATGATTCTAGTTTTTTCAGGTTTGGCTTTAGACAGGTTTATACAGGATTGTAGTTTGTTCAGGTTTGGCTTTAGAAAGGTTTATAGAGGATTCTAGATTGTTTAGGTTTGGCTTTATAAAGGTTTACACATGATTCTAGTTTGTTCAGGTTTGGCTTTAGACAGGTTTACACATGATTCTAGTTTGTTCAGGTTTGGCTTTAGACAGGTTTACACATGATTCTAGTTTGTTCAGGTTTGGGTTTAGAAAGGTTTATACATGATTCTAGTTTGTTCAGGTTTGGCTTTAGACAGGTTTTCACATGATTCTGGTTTGTTCAGGTTTGGCTTTAGACAGGTTTACACATGATTCTAGTTTGTTCAGGTTTGGCTTTAGACAGATTTACATATGATTCTAGTTTGTTCAGGTTTGTCTTTAGACAGGTTTATACATGATTCTAGTTTGTTAAGGTTTGGCTTTAGACAGGTTTATACATGATTCTAGTTTGTTCAGGTTTGGCTTTAGACAGGTTTACACATGATTCTAGTTTGTTCAGGTTTGGCTTTAGACAGGTTTACACATGATTCTAGTTTGTTCAAGTTTGGCTTTAGACAGGTTTACAAATGATTCTAGTTTGTTCAGGTTTGTCTTTAGACAGGTTTATACATTATTCTAGTTTGTTCAGGTTTGGCTTTAGACAGGTTTATACAGGATTCTAGTTTGTTCAGGTTTAGCCTTAGACAGGTTTACACATGATTCTAGTTTGTTCAGGTTTGGCTTTAGACAGGTTTACACATGATTCTAGTTTGTTCAGGTTTGGCTTTAGACAGGTTTATACATGATTCTAGTTTGTTCAGGTTTGGCTTTAGACAGGTTTACACATGATTCTAGTTTGTTCAGGTTTGGCTTTAGACAGGTTTACACATGATTCTAGTTTGTTCAGGTTTGGCTTTAGACAGGTTTACACAGGATCTAGTTTGTTCAGGTTTGGCTTTAGACAGGTTTATACATGATTCTAGTTTGTTCAGTTTTGGCCTTAGACAGGTTTACACATGATTCTAGTTTGTTCAGGTTTGGCTTTAGACAGGTTTGTACAGAATTCTAGTTTGTTCAGGTTTGGCTTTAGACAGGCTTACACATGATTCTAGTTTGTTCAGGTTTGGCTTTAGACAGGCTTATATATGATTCTAGTATGTTCAGGTTTGACTTTAGACAGGTATACACATGATTCTAGTTTTTTTCAGGTTTGGCTTTAGACAGGTTTATACAGGATTGTAGTTTGTTCAGGTTTGGCTTTAGACAGGTTTATACAGGATTCTAGATTGTTTATGTTTGGCTTTAGAAAGGTTTACACATGATTCTAGTTTGTTCAGGTTTGGGTTTAGACAGGTTTATACATGATTCTAGTTTGTTCAGGTTTGGCTTTAGACAGGTTTACACATGATTCTAGTTTGTTCAGGTTTGGCTTTAGACAGGTTTACACATGATTCTAGTTAGTTCAGGTTTGGCTTTAGACAGGTTTACACAGCATTCTAGTTTGTTCAGGTTTGACTTTAGACAGGTATACACATGATTCTAGTTTTTTCATGTTTGGCTTTAGACAGGTTTACACATGATTCTAGTTTGTTCAGGTTTGGCTTTAGACAGGTTTACACATGATTCTAATTTGTTCAGGTTTTGGCTTTAGACAGGTTTATACAGGATTCTAGTTTGTTCAGGTTTTGGCTTTAGACAGGTTAACACATGATTCTAGTTTGTTCAGGTTTGGCTTTAGACAGGTCTATACATGATTCTAGTTTGTTCAGGTTTGGCTTTAGACAGGTTTACACATGATTCTAGTTTGTTCAGGTTTGGCTTTAGACAGGTTTACACATGATTCTAGTTTGTTCAGGTTTGGCTTTAGACAGGTTTACACAGCATTCTAGTTTGTTCAGGTTTGACTTTAGACAGGTATACACATGATTCTAGTTTTTTCATGTTTGGCTTTAGACAGGTTTACACATGATTCTAGTTTGTTCAGGTTTGGCTTTAGACAGGTTTACACATGATTCTAGTTTGTTCAGGTTTGGCTTTAGACATGTTTATACATGATTCTAGTTTGTTCAGGTTTGACTTTAGACAGGTTTATACATGATTCTAGTTTGTTCAGGTTTGGCTTTAGACAGGTTTACACATGATTCTAGTTTGTTCAGGTTTGGCTTTAGACAGATTTACATGATTCTAGTTTTTTTAGGTTTGGCTTTAGACAGGTTTATACATGATTCTAGTTTGTTCAGGTTTGGCTTTAGACAGGTTTACACAGGATTCTAGTTTGTTCAGGTTTAGCCTTAGACAGGTTTACACATGATTCTAGTTTGTTCAGGTTTGGCTTTATACAGGTTTACACATGATTCTAGTTTGTTCAGGTTAGGCTTTAGACAGGTTTACACATGATTCTAGTTTGTTCAGGTTTGGCTTTAGACAGGTTTACACATGATTCTAGTTTGTTCAGGTTAGCCTTTAGACAGGTTTACACATGATTCTAGTTTGTTCAGGTTTGGCTTTAGACAGGTTTACACATGATTCTAGTTTGTTCAGGTTTTGGCTTTAGACAGGTTTATACATGATTCTAGTTTGTTCAGGTTTTGGCTTTATACAGGTTTACACATGATTCTACTTTGTTCAGGTTTGGCTTTAGACAGGTTTATACATGATTCTAGTTTGTTCAGGTTTGGCTTTAGACAGGTTTACACATGATTCTAGTTTGTTCAGGTTTGGCTTTAGACAGGTTTACACATGATTGTAGTTTGTTCATGTTTGGCTTTAGACAGGTTTATACATGATTCTAGTTTGTTCAGGTTTTGGCTTTAGACAGGTTTACACATGATTCTAGTTTGTTCAGGTTTGGCTTTAGACAGGTTTATACATGATTCTAGTTTGTTCAGGTTTGGCTTTAGACAGGTTTACACATGATTCTAGTTTGTTCAGGTTTGGCTTTAGACAGGTTTACACATGATTCTAGTTTGTTCAGGTTAGCCTTTAGACAGGTTTACACATGATTCTAGTTTGTTCAGGGTTGGCTTTAGACAGGTTTATACATGATTCTAGTTTGTTCAGGTTTGGCTTTAGACATGTTTACACATGATTCTAGTTTGTTCAGGTTTGGCTTTAGACAGGTTTACACATGATTCTAGTTTGTTCAGGTTTATCTTTAGACATGTTTATACATGATTCTAGTTTGTTCAGGTTTGGCTTTAGACAGGTTTATACATGATTCTAGTTTGTTCAGGTTTGGCTTTCGACAGGTTTATACATGATTCTAGTTTGTTCAGGTTTAGCCTTAGACAGGTTTACACATGATTCTAGTTTGTTCAGGTTTGGCTTTAGACAGGTTTACACATGATTCTAGTTTGTTCAAGTTTGGCTTTAGACGGTTTTACACATGATTCTAGTTTGTTCAGGTTTTCTTTAGACAGGTTTATACATGATTCTAGTTTGTTCAGGTTTGGCTTTAGACAGGTTTATACAGGATTGTAGTTTGTTCAGGTTTAGCCTTAGACAAGTTTACACATGTTTCTAGTTTGTTCAGGTTTGGCTTTAGACAGGTTTACACATGATTCTAATTTGTTCAGGTATGGCTTTAGACAGGTTTATACATGATTCTAGTTTGTTCAGGTTTGACTTTAGACAGGTTTACACATGATTCTAGTTTGTTCAGGTTTGGCTTTAAACAGGTTTACACATGATTCTAGTTTGTTCAGGTTTGGCTTTAGACAGGTTTACACAGGATTCTAGTTTGTTCAGGTTTGGCTTTAGACAGGTTTATACATGATTCTAGTTTGTTCAGGTTTGGCCTTAGACAGGTTTACACAGATTCTAGTTTGTTCAGGTTTGGCTTTAGACAGGTTTGTACAGAATTCTAGTTTGTTCAGGTTTGGCTTTAGACAGGTTTACACATGATTCTAGTTTGTTCAGGTTTGGCTTTAGACAGTCTTATATATGATTCTAGTTTGTTCAGGTTTTGGCTTTAGACAGGCTTACACATGATTCTAGTTTGTTCAGGTTTGACTATAGACAGGTTTACACATGATTCTATTTTTTCCAGGTTTGGCTTTAGACAGGTTTATACAGGATTGTAGTTTGTTCAGGTTTGGCTTTAGACAGGTTTATACAGGATTCTAGATTGTTTAGGTTTGGCTTTAGACAGGTTTACATATGATTCTAGTTTGTTCAGATTTGGCTTTAGACAGGTTTACACATGATTCTAGTTTGTTCAGGTTTGGCTTTAGACAGGTTTACACATGATTCTAGTTTGTTCAGGTTTGGCTTTAGACAGGTTTACACATGATTCTAGCTTGTTCAGGTTTGGCTTTAGACAGGTTTACACATGATTCTAGTTTGTTCAGGTTTGGCTTTAGACAGGTTTACACATGATTCTAGTTTGTTCAGGTTTGGCTTTAGACAGGTTTATACATGATTCTAGTTTGTTCAGGTTTGGCTTTAGACAGGTTTACACATGATTCTAGTTTGTTCAGGTTTGGCTTTAGACAGGTTTATACAGGATTCTAGTTTGTTCAGGTTTTGGCTTTAGACAGGTTTATACATGATTCTAGTTTGTTGAGGTTTGGCTTTAGACAGGTTTACACATGATTCTAGTTTGTTCAGGTTTGGCTTTAGACAGGTTTATACATGATTCTAGTTTGTTCAGGTTAGGCTTTAGACAGGTTTATACATGATTTTAGTTTGTTCAGGTTAGGCTTTATACAGGTTTACACATGATTCTAGTTTGTTCAGGTTTGGCTTTAGACAGGTTTACACATGATTCTAGTTTGTTCAAGTTTGGCTTTAGACAGGTTTACACATGATTCTAGTTTGTTCAGGGTTGGCTTTAGACAGGTTTACACATGATTCTAATTTGTTCAGGTTTTGGCTTTAGACAGGTTTACACATGATTCTAGTTTGTTCAGGTTTGGCTTTAGACAGGTTTACAAATGATTCTAGTTTGTTCAGGTTTGGCTTTAGACAGGTTTACACATGATTCTAGTTTGTTCAGGTTTGGCTTTAGACAGGTTTACACATGAATCTAGTTTGTTCAGGTTTGGCTTTAGACAGGTTTATACATGATTCTAGTTTGTTCAGGTTTGGCTTTAGACAGGTTTACACATGATTCTAGTTTGTTCAGGTTTGGCTTTAAACAGGTTTACAAATGATTCTAGTTTGTTTAGGTTTGGCTTTAGACAGGTTTACACAGGATTCTAGTTTGTTCAGGTTTGGCTTTAGACAGGTTTATACATGATTCTAGTTTGTTCAGGTTTGGCCTTAGACAGGTTTACACATGATTCTAGTTTGTTCAGGTTTGGCTTTAGACAGGTTTGTACAGAATTCTAGTTTGTTCAGGTTTGGCTTTAGACAGGTTTACACATGATTCTAGTTTGTTCAGGTTTGGCTTTAGACAGGTTTATATATGATTCTAGTTTGTTCAGGTTTGACTTTAGACAGGTATACACATGATTCTAGTTTTTTCAGGTTTGGCTTTAGACAGGTTTATACAGGATTGTAGTTTGTTCAGGTTTGGCTTTAGACAGGTTTATAGAGGATTCTAGATTGTTTAGGTTTGGCTTTATAAAGGTTTACACATGATTCTAGTTTGTTCAGGTTTGGCTTTAGACAGGTTTACACATGATTCTAGTTTGTTCAGGTTTGGCTTTAGACAGGTTTACACATGATTCTAGTTTGTTCAGGTTTGGGTTTAGAAAGGTTTATACATGATTCTAGTTTGTTCAGGTTTGGCTTTAGACAGGTTTTCACATGATTCTGGTTTGTTCAGGTTTGGCTTTAGACAGGTTTACACATGATTCTAGTTTGTTCAGGTTTGGCTTTAGACAGATTTACATATGATTCTAGTTTGTTCAGGTTTGTCTTTAGACAGGTTGATACATGATTCTAGTTTGTTAAGGTTTGGCTTTAGACAGGTTTATACATGATTCTAGTTTGTTCAGGTTTGGCTTTAGACAGGTTTACACATGATTCTAGTTTGTTCAGGTTTGGCTTTAGACAGGTTTACACATGATTCTAGTTTGTTCAAGTTTGGCTTTAGACAGGTTTACAAATGATTCTAGTTTGTTCAGGTTTGTCTTTAGACAGGTTTATACATTATTCTAGTTTGTTCAGGTTTGGCTTTAGACAGGTTTATACAGGATTCTAGTTTGTTCAGGTTTAGCCTTAGACAGGTTTACACATGATTCTAGTTTGTTCAGGTTTGGCTTTAGACAGGTTTACACATGATTCTAGTTTGTTCAGGTTTGGCTTTAGACAGGTTTATACATGATTCTAGTTTGTTCAGGTTTGGCTTTAGACAGGTTTACACATGATTCTAGTTTGTTCAGGTTTGGCTTTAGACAGGTTTACACATGATTCTAGTTTGTTCAGGTTTGGCTTTAGACAGGTTTACACAGGATCTAGTTTGTTCAGGTTTGGCTTTAGACAGGTTTATACATGATTCTAGTTTGTTCAGTTTTGGCCTTAGACAGGTTTACACATGATTCTAGTTTGTTCAGGTTTGGCTTTAGACAGGTTTGTACAGAATTCTAGTTTGTTCAGGTTTGGCTTTAGACAGGCTTACACATGATTCTAGTTTGTTCAGGTTTGGCTTTAGACAGGCTTATATATGATTCTAGTATGTTCAGGTTTGACTTTAGACAGGTATACACATGATTCTAGTTTTTTTCAGGTTTGGCTTTAGACAGGTTTATACAGGATTGTAGTTTGTTCAGGTTTGGCTTTAGACAGGTTTATACAGGATTCTAGATTGTTTATGTTTGGCTTTAGAAAGGTTTACACATGATTCTAGTTTGTTCAGGTTTGGGTTTAGACAGGTTTATACATGATTCTAGTTTGTTCAGGTTTGGCTTTAGACAGGTTTACACATGATTCTAGTTTGTTCAGGTTTGGCTTTAGACAGGTTTACACATGATTCTAGTTTGTTCAGGTTTGGCTTTAGACAGGTTTATACATGATTCTAGTTTGTTCAGGTTTGGCTTTAGACAGGATTCTAGTTTGTTCAGGTTTGGCTTTAGACAGGTTTACACATGATTCTAGTTTGTTCAGGTTTGGCTTTAGACAGGTTTACACATGATTCTAGTTTGTTCAGGTTTGGCTTTAGACAGGTTTATACAGGATTCTAGTTTGTTCAGGTTTGGCTTTAGACAGGTTTACACATGATTCTAGTTTGTTCAGGTTTGGCTATAGACAGGTTTACACATGATTCTAGTTTGTTCAGGTTTGGCTTTAGACAGGTTTACACATGATTCTAGATTGTTCAGGTTTAGCCTTAGACAGGTTTACACATGATTCTAGTTTGTTCAGGTTAGGCTTTAGGCAGGTTTATACATGATTTTAGTTTGTTCAGGATAGGCTTTATACAGGTTTACACATGATTCTAGTTTGTTCAGGTTAGGCTTTAGGCAGGTTTATACATGATTTTAGTTTGTTCAGGATAGGCTTTATACAGGTTTACACATGATTCTAGTTTGTTCAGGTTTGGCTTTAGACAGGTTTACACATGATTCTAGTTTGTTCAGGTTTGGCTTTAGACAGGTTCACATATGATTCTAGTTTGTTCAGGGTTGGCTTTAGACAGGTTTACACATGATTCTAATTTGTTCAGGTTTTGGCTTTAGACAGGTTTACACATGATTCTAGTTTGTTCAGGTTTGGCTTTAGACAGGTTTACAAATGATTCTAGTTTGTTCAGGTTTGGCTTTAGACAGGTTTACACATGATTCTAGTTTGTTCAGGTTTGGCTTTAGACAGGTTTACACATGATTCTAGTTTGTTCAGGTTTGGCTTTAGACAGGTTTATACATGATTCTAGTTTGTTCAGGTTTGGCTTTAGACAGGTTTACACATGATTCTAGTTTGTTCAGGTTTGGCTTTAGACAGGTTTACAAATGATTTTAGTTTGTTCAGGTTTGGCTTTAGACAGGTTTACACAGGATTCTAGTTTGTTCAGGTTTGGCTTTAGACAGGTTTATACATGATTCTAGTTTGTTCAGGTTTGGCCTTAGACAGGTTTACACATGATTCTAGTTTGTTCAGGTTTGGCTTTAGACAGGTTTGTACAGAGTTCTAGTTTGTTCAGGTTTGGCTTTAGACAGGTTTACACATGATTCTAATTTGTTCAGGTTTGGCTTTAGACAGGTTTATATATGATTCTAGTTTGTTCAGGTTTGGCTTTAGACAGGTTTATACAGGATTGTAGTTTGTTCAGGTTTGGCTTTAGACAGGTTTATACAGGATTCTAGATTGTTTAGGTTTGGCTTTAGAAAGGTTTACACATGATTCTAGTTTGTTCAGGTTTGGCTTTAGACAGGTTTACACATGATTCCAGTTTGTTCAGGTTTGGCTTCAGACAGGTTTACACATGATTCTAGTTTGTTCAGGTTTGGGTTTAGACAGGTTTATACATGATTCTAGTTTGTTCAGGTTTGGCTTTAGACAGGTTTTCACATGATTCTGGTTTGTTCAGGTTTGGCTTTAGACAGGTTTACACATGATTCTAGTTTGTTCAGGTTTGGCTTTAGACAGGTTTATACATGATTCTAGTTTGTTCAGGTTTGTCTTTAGACAGGTTTATACATGATTCTAGTTTGTTCAGGTTTGGCTTTAGACAGGTTTATACATGATTCTAGTTTGTTCAGGTTTGGCTTTAGACAGGTTTACACATGATTCTAGTTTGTTCAGGTTTGGCTTTAGACAGGTTTACACATGATTCTAGTTTGTTCAAGTTTGGCTTTAGACAGGTTTACAAATGATTCTAGTTTGTTCAGGTTTGTCTTTAGACAGGTTTATACATTATTCTAGTTTGTTCAGGTTTGGCTTTAGACAGGTTTATACAGGATTCTAGTTTGTTCAGGTTTAGCCTTGGACAGGTTTACACATGATTCTAGTTTGTTCAGGTTTGGCTTTAGACAGGTTTACACATGATTCTAGTTTGTTCAGGTTTGGCTTTAGACAGGTTTATACATGATTCTAGTTTGTTCAGGTTTGGCTTTAGACAGGTTTACACATGATTCTAGTTTTTTCAGGTTTGGCTTTAGACAGGTTTACACATGATTCTAGTTTGTTCAGGTTTGGCTTTAGACAGGTTTACACATGATTCTAGTTTGTTCAGGTTTGGCTTTAGACAGGTTTATACATGATTCTAGTTTGTTCAGGTTTGGCCTTAGACAGGTTTACACATGATTCTAGTTTGTTCAGGTTTGGCTTTAGACAGGTTTACACATGATTCTAGTTTGTTCCGGTTTGGCTTTAGACAGGCTTATATATGATTCTAGTTTGTTCAGGTTTGGCTTTAGACAGGTTTATACAGGATTCTAGTTTGTTCAGGTTTGGCTTTAGACAGGTTTATACAGGATTGTAGTTTGTTCAGGTTTGGCTTTAGACAGGTTTATACAGGATTCTAGATTATTTATGTTTGGCTTTAGAAAGGTTTACACATGATTCTAGTTTGTTCAGGTTTGGGTTTAGACAGGTTTATACATGATTCTAGTTTGTTCAGGTTTGGCTTTAGACAGGTTTACACATGATTCTAGTTTGTTCAGGTTTGGTTTTAGACAGGTTTACACATGATTCTAGTTTGTTCAGGTTTGGCTTTAGACAGGTTTATACATGATTCTAGTTTGTTCAGGTTTGGCTTTAGACAGGATTCTAGTTTGTTCAGGTTTGGATTTAGACAGGTTTACAAATGATTCTAGTTTGTTCAGGTTTGGCTTTAGACAGGTTTACACATGATTCTAGTTTGTTCAGGTTTGGCTTTAGACAGGTTTATACAGGATTCTAGTTTGTTCAGGTTTGGCTTTAGACAGGTTTACACATGATTCTAGTTTGTTCAGGTTTGGCTATAGACAGGTTTACACATGATTCTAGTTTGTTCAGGTTTGGCTTTAGACAGGTTTACACATGATTCTAGATTGTTCAGGTTTAGCCTTAGACAGGTTTACACATGATTCTAGTTTGTTCAGGTTTGGCTTTAGACAGGTTTACACATGATTCTAGTTTGTTCAGGTTTAGCCTTAGACAGGTTTACACATGATTCTAGTTTGTTCATGTTTGGCTTTAGACAGGTTTACACATGATTCTAGATTGTTCAGGTTTGGCTTTAGACAGGTTTACACATGATTCTAGTTTGTTCAGGTTTAGCCTTAGACAGGTTTACACATGCTTCTAGTTTGTTCAGGTTTGGCTTTAGACAGGTGTATACATTATTCTAGTTTGTTCAGGTTTGGCTTTAGACAGGTTTATACAGGATTGTAGTTTGTTCAGATTTGGCTTTAGACAGGTTTATACATGATTCTAGTTTGTTCAGGTTTGGCTTTAGACAGGTTTATACAGGATTCTAGTTTGCTCAGGTTTGGCTTTAGACAGGTTTACACATGATTCTAGTTTGTTCAGGTTTAGCCTTAGACAGGATTACACATGATTCTAGTTTGTTCAGGTTTGGCTTTAGACAGGTTTACACATGATTCTAGATTGTTCAGGTTTAGCCTTAGACAGGTTTACACATGATTATAGTTTGTTCAGGTTTGGCTTTAGACAGGCTTACACATGATTCTAGTTTGTTAAGGTTTGGCTTTAGACAGGTTTACACATGATTCTAGTTTGTTCAGGTTTAGCTTTAGACAGGTTTACACATGATTCTAGTTTGTTCAGGTTTGGCTTTAGACAGGTTTACACATGATTCTAGTTTGTTCAGGTTTAGCCTTAGACAGGTTTACACATGATTCTAGTTTGTTCAGGTTTGGCTTTAGACAGGTTTATACATGATTCTAGTTTGTTCAGGTTTAGCCTTAGACAGGTTTACACATGATTCTAGTTTGGCTTTAGACAGGTTTACACATGATTCTAGTTTGTTCAGGTTTGGCTTTAGACAGGTTTACACATGATTCTAGTTTGTTCAGGTTTGGCTTTAGACAGGTTTACACATGATTCTAGTTTGTTCAGGTTTGGCTTTAGACAGGTTTACACATGATTCTAGTTTGTTCATGGTTGGCTTTAGACAGGTTTACACATGATTCTAGTTTGTTCAGGCTTTGGCTTTAGACAGGTTTACACATGATTCTAATTTGTTCAGGTTTGGCTTTAGACAGGTTTACACATGATTCTAGTTTGTTCAGGTTTGGCTTTAGACAGGTTTATACATGATTCTAGTTTGTTCAGGTTTGGCTTTAGACAGGTTTATACATGATTCTAGTTTGTTCAGGTTTGGCTTTAGACAGGTTTATACATGATTCTAGTTTGTTCAGGTTTGGCTTTAGACAGGTTTACACATGATTCTAGTTTGTTCAGGTTTGGCGTTAGACAGGTTTATACATGATTCTAGTTTGTTCAGGTTTGGCTTTAGACAGGTTTATACAGGATTCTAGTTTGTTCAGGTTTGGCTTTAGACAGGTTTACACATGATTCTAGTTTGTTCAGGTTTTGGCTTTAGACAGGTTTACACATGATTCTAGTTTGTTCAGGTTTGACTTTAGACAGGTTTACACATGATTCTAATTTGTTCAGGTTTGGCTTTAGACAGGTTTATACAGGATTGTAGTTTGTTCAGGTTTGGCTTTAGACAGGTTTATACATGATTCTAGTTTGTTCAGGTTTTGGCTTTAGACAGGT
Source organism: Bathymodiolus brooksi (assembly GCA_963680875.1). Classification (NCBI taxonomy): domain Eukaryota; kingdom Metazoa; phylum Mollusca; class Bivalvia; order Mytilida; family Modiolidae; genus Bathymodiolus; species Bathymodiolus brooksi. Next base: position 83,895,478 of record OY804583.1, on the reverse strand, counting down.
TTATACATGATTCTAGTTTGTTCAGGTTTGGCTTTAGACAGGTTTACACATGATTCTAGTTTGTTCAGGTTTGGCTTTAGACAGGTTTACACATGATTCTAGTTTGTTCAGGTTTGTCTTTAGACAGGTTTATACATGATTCTAGTTTGTTCAGGTTTGGCTTTAGACAGGTTTACACATGATTCTAGTTTGTTCAGGTTTGGCTTTAGACAGGTTTATACATGATTCTAGTTTGTTCAGGTTTGGTTTTAGACAGGTTTATACATGATTCTAATTTGTTCAGGTTTGGCTTTAGACAGGTTTATACATGATTCTAGTTTGTTCAGGTTTTGGCTTTAGACAGGTTTACACATGATTCTAGTTTGTTCAGGTTTGGCTTTAGACAGGTTTACACATGATTCTAGTTTGTTCAGGTTTGTCTTTAGACAGGTTTATACATGATTCTAGTTTGTTCAGGTTTGGCTTTAGACAGGTTTATACATGATTCTAGTTTGTTCAGGTTTGGCTTTAGACAGGTTTATACATGATTCTAGTTTGTTCAGGTTTTGGCTTTAGACAGGCTTCACTGTATATACAGTCTAATATAAAAATTAACAACATATGATAATTATGCTTTTTTAAATTTAATCTCGTCATAACAACGTTCAATCTAATTGAACTGCTTTTATATATAATAATATGATATGGTAAAAATTGACAAAATATGATACTTGTACATGTATTTTCACAAACATACACACAATTTCAAAAATTGATTCGTTGTTCAACAATTTTTTTCATTCTCTAAAATGCCTAAAACTGAAGGGAAAACAAGAATATATCACTGATTAATCTTAAAACAGAAAATCTGTTGGTTCTAATTTAATTATTTTTTTGGGTTAGGGTTATGATGTTTAACGCCACTTTCAACAATATTTCAGTTATATTGTGGTGGTCAGTTTTATTGGTGGCATAAACCGGAGAGCCCGGAGAAAACAACAGACCTGCCGCAAGTCACTGACAAACTTCATCACATAATGTTGTATCAAGTAAGCCTCGCCATGAAAACAGGGTTCAAACTCACAACTTTAGTGGTGAAGGGCACTGATTGCACAGGTAAATCAACTACCATACGATCACTAACACGACGGCCCCCTATTTTGATTTTGGAAGAACATGAATTTAACATACATTTTGTAAATAAAAAATATTTGCCTTTCAATGTGCCCTGAGTTAGACATTTGAAAGTATAAAAAATACATACACTGAACCATTCGTATGCACCATGAGAATAAATAACATAAATGACATAATACAATCTAGTTATATAAATATACAAAAACAAAAACAATAAAAACATTATCAACACATTTAAAATACTTGAGAGTTTTTAAAAAAATATACATTTATCCAGTCATTGCACTTTGAGTATAAATATGAATGTTAAAATGACATAATACAATATTTTTATTTTAAAATAAAAATATACAAAAAAAAACAAAAAACAAAAACAAAAACAAAAACTGATCCATTCGTATGCACCATGAGATAAAATAATATGAACATTAAAATGACATAATACAATACCGGTATTGTTATTTAAAGATCTACGAAAAAAAAAAAAAAAAAAAAAAATATCACAAATTAAAAATCAAAATATGGCACTCAACATGCATTTAATGCATCTAAAATAAACAATCTGATATACATGTAGGTATAAGGGTAGACTAATCTGTGTCTGTATCAATCATCTGTTTCACCGGAATCAATTCTGAAAGTAGTATGGACATCTCTCTTGTTTTAGTATTTGTAAATCATAGTTCCATGGAGTGCTATATTAATCTAAATTTTAAAGTCCCGCAGTAATTATTTCAAATACTGGTATCTAATTTACATTTCAAATTTCCAACTTCCATTTAAAAAATCTGAAATAGTTTTCTGGTACCTGTTTCATGTTGAGCGAAGGTATGAACTGGTAGCAGAATAAAGGCAGACATCAAATAGGACATCATCAAAAATGATTAAAATGACACTTTTTTCTGCTCCTTTTAGACAATTTGGCAGTTGTTTTGGGTTTTTTTGACATTGCAGGATGAACACAATATACATACATTGCTGGCAAATATCAAATTCATTTGCACTCGCTGTGAAAGAGGACTAAATTATACATTTTTATATATGTGTATAAATATGACTGCAATATTCACATTAAAGTACAAAATTGTGTATTCTACAAATTTTTACACCATTATTCAATGACAAATGACAGACTGACAATAGATGTTGATGCTGGGTCCTGTCAGGAATTTAATCTGAGATTCAATTTAATTCTTTATTTCTACAGGAATAAAAGAATGATTGTCTTCTATTGTAGAGATCGGAATGTACAAGTCATTTAACAATAGTAAATACAACAAAAAACTTGACCTTCATATTCAACATATAAATAAAATTTATACAATATCATGATGTATAATATAGTATCAAATATTTCATGTAGATTTCTTTGTAAAATAAAAATGCAATATTTGGCGATATATTTACTGGTCTTCCTTTATAAATATACCTAAAATGTAGAGCATTTGCGATGAGTTAAAAATATTGCATCTTGAACGATATTGCATTCCATACTTTCTCCTTAAAGTTTGGTACACACTAGAGAGGTTCCGAGTAAAACGATATTTGCGAAAAATGATTGTAAAAATGTATGTCATAATTAACCGACAATAAGGATCAGAGCCTTCACTGATTAGCTGACAACAGGTATCACTACCTATACTGTTTAGCCAACAATAAGGATCAGACTCTATATTCTTTTGTCGACAAGGATCAGAACAAATACTGCTTAGCTGACAATGAGGATCAGAACATACTGCTTAGACGATAGATAAACAAGATGACGGAAATATATTGAACACATGTTGCAAAGAAATATGATGAAATGTAATTGTCACAGACTGAATTATCTGGTACTATATTATAAACAGGTTATTACACTAATATTGTCATATAACATTTTTCAATATTTAAACTTAACAATCAAAACAACTAGTCAACGGTCACCATTGGGACAAAGTAAAAATAAACGGGTAAAACAAGTGACTGCTTATTTATGATTGGTCAATCCGGATTGTCAGTTCTGGTCCATAATGATTTGCATATTACTGTTACCGAAAGATCAGGTAATTATTAGGAAAAAATAATTGCTGAGTAATGCTGTGGTATTTTTATAACAATTTACAGTTAATTAGTTAATAAGTCATTAATTGTATAGCTTATTAATACTAAGTGATTAATGATGTTTTTTAAACCGAGAGGACATTTCTCAGTCATCTCTCATCGAAGGGTGAAACCCTGAGATGAGAGATGACTGAGAAACGTCTTCGAGTTTTAACAAACTTCTTTAAATATTTTATCGCTATGATAGTATGTTTATCAAGGATTTGGTAATGTGACGTCATTATAACGTCATATTGGAAAACAGCGATATTACTACGCGTCCTTGACAACACTTAGCGATTAGCGATAATTTGAATCTTCTCAGCGCTTACGTGATATGAAACATATTGGTTTTTAGGGAAAGTATTCAAAATAGCGATAAAATCGTGTACAACTGAGAACGCCTCAAAATTTAATCACTGATGAATTTCAAAGTCTAGAATGAAAAGTGACAGGTAAATATTGGTAAACTAAAATGATGGGATAAACTTTGAGTAACCGTTGATCATGTTAATGAGGTGACCGCTTATTTGAGTTAAAATAACAAGTAAATCACATCAAGAGGATTTTAAACCTGCCATTTACAGCAAGGTGACCGTTAAGGCATGTTTGATTGTATATTCATTCATAGTAACCATCTAATATAAAATAATAAACACTAGGGATCTAAAACAGATTTATCTCCCTTTCCTAAAACAGATTTACCTCCCTTTCTTAATTATAGATAATAATAACAATACACAAACTGTCAACAAATATTTGGCTAAGATAACAAATAACATATGTAACAAACAAATTCTGAGAGATTTACTTCAAAGTTTGCTTAAAGCTAGTTTCTTATATTTAAATTAACAGTGCTACTGGGTTTTTTTTACCAAATTTTTTGGCACAAAATTATCTACTGTACTTTTAAAAAGCTTTAAAATAATACCATAAATACAATTTGAAATTCTATAAATAGACATACAAAAATTAGTGTATTGGCTTTATTCTATTTCTAGTTGAAAGATAGATAAAAATAGAGGTACACCAGCCTGCACGGTCATAAAACTTTTGAGTAAGACTGATCCAATCAGAACGTCATATTCAATAAATACAGCATTCTGATTGGACAATTTAGGAGTTTCATGCATGCGAGACATGGCTCCAAATTTTCTATTGAGTATTTGTGAAACAAAGCTAAATAAACAAATGTACCATAATTCAAAACTTGTGAAGGACCATCCAATGATCACTTACGTATAATTTAGATGCACTCAGTGCTGTTATGTTTGAGAAGATTTGCCCCTCATGTCCTAAAAAATTTGTTGCTGCATTTTTTGGCATTATATTTCATTTATTATTATTATTACAAGGCATTTTTATAGCGCATTATATAACAATACAATTACTCTAAACTCTAAAACATGTTTAAAATATATACAAATTTGTACATAAATAAGAAAAATAAGTGAAGTAAGAACAATACTTAAAAGCATGCCCAATTTAATCAAATACCAGTATAAAAACTTTAAAACTCAAAAAGCTTAACCAAATTGAATTAAAAAGAAGAAAATTGCATATTATAAGAGAATTAGGGAAAACCTATCTAAAAATAGTAATTAAAATAAAGGTATAAAAATGGACAAGAAATTGAACAATAAATAAACTTAGTTATCGAAATCAGTGAATGTAACTAAAAATTAATAAAAATATATTACGCAAAGACAATGAATCACAGTAAGAATTGAAAAGTAATACTCAACTGTACAAAAAGACAACAAATTAAAATCAAAAGTATAAAACAATCTTGTAGCAGAACAGCACCAGTTAAAACAGTCAATCACAGATCTAAATCTATACTCATTTCACAAAAGCGATGTTGAATAAATGAGTCTTTAGTCCCTTTATAAATGCCTCAAGAGAAAGAGATTGTTCATTTCGAAGACTTGCCGGCCGCCACATCAAACCTCCGCTCACCATATATTTTAGTTCGTTTTTTGGCATTTCAATTAACGCAGCACTTTGAGATCGCAAGGATCACGCCGGTTTGTAAAAATGTACGAGTTCCCCAAGATAAGAAGGAGCAAGTTCATGCAAGGCTTTGAATGCGTACAGTAACAGTTTATACTGGCATCGGAATTTAAATGGTAACCAGTGAAGACCCACAAGTGTGGGAGTTATATGTTCATACTTCTTTTTGCGAGTTACTAGCCTGGCAGCAGTGTTCTGAACACACTGAAGTTTGGATACAATTGGGGCATTCACACCATACATTAATGCATTACCATAATCCATTCTGGACATAACAAGAGAGCATACTAAAGTTTTGCAAGCATCCACCGTTATATAGGATCGAATCCTTCGTATGTTCCGAATCTGATGAAAACAGGATTTGGTAATTGCAGAGGCATGTTGCTCCATACTGAGGGTTTGGTCGAAAATAAATCCTAGATTTCGAACACAGGACGATTCACTAAGTATAGCTCCATTGAAATTAAATTGTAACTTAGTAAGATTTTTGATTTTGCCTTTTGGAGCAAAAACGATCAATTCGGTCTTATCTTGGTTTAACTTTAACATATTCGTACACATCCAAGATTTAATATCAAATAAACAAGCCTCCAGACGATCGGAAATGTCATCCCAGTTATCTAATGGTTTGATGACTTGGTAAACCATGTTTCTAATAGATGCTACCAACAGGTTTGGAAAACATGGAATCAAATCTCAGATCATGCACGGATCCCTATGGAACGCCATGTTTCAGAACCATATTGTCCGAGTGAACAGATCCAATGGAAACACACTGTGACCTATCCATCAAGTACGAGCGAATCCAAGACAACGCTGAACCAGATATACCAAAAGAATACTGAAGACTATTTAAAATTACAATTCCAACCCCCCCCCCAAAAAAAATTATCCAAAACCAATTCTTGTTCGATTTTGATAAAAGGAATCAACAAAAGCAGAATTAAATGTAGATTTACCCTTATAAAATTTTTTGCATAATTAATTTATAGGGTACACGTAGAATGTGTGATCTGGATAAACAAAACTAAATATGGTCAGTGGATCATTAAAAGAAGGCCAAAATTAAGGTCTTGTGGCATGTGCTTCTGATCAAACTAAATCAAGCTGTCGTATGAATGAATAGTTGTTTGGAACAACTATCATATCACATAAAAAATTGACACCATAAAAAATGTCGTCACCATCACAATGAGAACATTTATTGATTGGTGTTTAACGCCAACGTTAGCAGTATTTCAGCTATATCGTTGGGTGAACAAATTTTACAAATAAATACAAGTAAAAAAAAATTAAAAGGAAAAAAAAACATATTATTTAGAACTTATGTTATCCATTGATATAAAAGTAACACCTATGTCTTACTTTCAGTGATTATCATCAGTCAAGACAAAAACAAAAGTTGATGCAACAACAGTTTAAATTTCAAACACATCCACTTAAAAATGCAGAAGATTTTGCCATTTACAGAAATTCATATTTTTCTAAAATTACGCCCATTTTAAATCATTTTTGAGATAGGTGGATTAAGAAATAATTCTCGGATGCCGGGCTCTATGCTGATTTTAACATGGGTAGGCATTATATTTGTCATTATTTTACACCTCGCTTACGCTCGGTGTAAAACCTTGACAAATATAATGTCTACCCATGTTAAAATAAGCATAGAGCCTAGCATCCGAGAATTATTTCGATTCTAACAGGGCATTTACGGTAATTTTATGCATTCAAGCATACCTATACAGAGGTTATTTTTGGGTGCTGCTCCAATTACCTCCCGCTATTATTTACAAGAATATATAACGCTACAGAAGCTATTCCAATTACCTCCCGCTATTATTTACAAGAATATATAACGCTACAGAAATGTTATAAAAATTGACAACGATCAAAAATTAGTTTCATCTGATTTTTTTTGCAAAATACGCTGTCGATTAGATATGCCTTCTGCGCATGTGCTAGGGTGTTCTGTGCTATTTAGAGCTCTCTATTGTTTTCAAAGCGAAAGTAGCACACCATGTTAGAATAATAAGTAGAAACCTCTTTGGTAAAGAATATTTTTTTTAAATTGGCTAAGTTTTCTCATAAGAAAATTTAAAGGTCTAAAGTTAAAAAAACAATGAATATGCAGTGAAATTTCTTGTTCAGATAGCCATGTTCATTTTGCATTAATGAATATGCAGTGAAAATTGTTTTGTTTTTCAGACAGACAGCCATGTTCATTTTGCAATCTTGCCAACTGCCTTTCATTTGAAAGGCAAGGACTACTAAAATGATATGTATAACATCCTTTTCAATTGAAGAATTTTACCACCTTTTATATAAAATAAAATATTTATCAAAATAAATGCTGCCTGGAGAATTATTTTATAAATGTAAAAAAATATATTAATTCCTTGTGTGAATAACTGAATACACAAATATGATGTACACATGTATTTATAACATGATATTTAAGTATTGATATTATTTTTGATGTGTATTGATTAGAAAAAATTTGAAATTTTTAATCAGTGGTTTTAATATGCTAACTAGTTACCTGGGTATTGCTAAATTAACACTTTCATGCATCAACAAATTCTTCATATTTGGCATAAATAAAACCTTCAGGACTGATCATTTTCATAAATTTGGCATAAATAAAACTGTCTGAACTGTATATTTCATCATTTTCATAAATTTGGCATAAATAAAACATTCAAAATTGTATAATTCACCATTTTCATAAATTTGGATGAAATAAAAACTTTCGATCTACATATTTCACAGTTATCATAATATAATTGTACATACATATTCAATACTATAAAATTATTTTATCGAACACATCTTTTAATTCTTTTACCGCTTTAAAACCTTCCCAACTGCATACAAATTTCACCCTTAAAGGTGCATACATTTTCAATACTATAAAACTATTACATTGACCAATCACTGAATTCTTATACCTCTTCAGAACATAACAGCATACAAAAATCCGCTGATCACAGCAGTTGCGGGGATAGTCAAAAACCAAAATAACAGTATTTTACAAAACAAGGACCAGTTTAAGGTTTTATCAACCAGTCCAATGGCTGCCATGGCAACTACTTTACAATAAGTAATGCTAACAGGTACAATGAACAGGTGGGAATAAGTAAATATGGTAAAAACTGCACACATCTCCACACAAAAACCACTGAAAAATGAAGTAAAAAGGAATTGTTATGGTTAGGTTTGATATTGATTATACATGTATATAAGTACTGATGTCTTTACAACTACCAGTGCAATCAGTGCCTATCACCACTAAAGTTGTAAGTTTAAATCCTGCTTATGGCGAAATGTACTTGATACAACATTATGTGATCAAGTTTGTCACTAAGTTAACTCCAGTTTTCTACACCAATAAAACTGACCACCACGATATAACTGAAATATTGTTGAAAATCCCGATCATGTCGAAGTGTACTTGATACAACATTTTTTATGTGATAAAGTTTATCAGTGACTTGCGACAGGTAGGTAGTTTTCTCCAGGTACTCTAGTTTCCTCCACCAATAAAACTGACCACCACGATATAACTGAAATATTGTTGAAAGTGGCATTAAACACCCTCAGCCTAACCTCTTATGTCTTCAAAGGGAACAAATGGCTTAGCCTTTATCAATCTTTGGATTTTGAGTGTGTCTGATGAAAGTTATTTCAGAAACACGTCGTGTGCACTGAATTTGATATCTACGTTTTTATTAAATCATTTCATACTGTAACAAAGTGCAGTTCCATGTAAAAATCAGCTAATTCCATTATCAGTATTTGATTTGCACATGTGATAAACAAAACTATGATGTAAATTGCTTTAATATAATATATAGTTCATATTAAATGTCTGTTTACATAGCACAACTTCCCATCTGATTTTTAAATGATTCTGTAAAGTACGCTCATGTAAATCGCTCAGGAAAGTGTTTACACAACATTATTTTCTGTTTGATTTTTTTACTATTTTCATTATTGGAACAATATCCCATTTGTGCATTTCGCAGCATGTGAGGTGTACTCGATACAACATTATGTGATAAAGTTTGTCAGTGACTTGCGACAGGTCGGTGGTTTTCTCCGGGTACTCCGGTTTCCTCCACCAATAAAATTGACCTCCACGATATAGCTGAAATGTTGTTGAAGGCGGAGTTAAACATCATACTTCCGTCATGGTGCTTGAAAATAATCCCCGGAAGTGGGTGTGGTTGAATGATTGTGAGCTTCATTGACTGCCATGATATAACTGAAATATTGTTGAAAGTGGCACTAAACACCATAAACCAACCACAGCATGCCTTAAGTCATTTTGTCGCATGAAAATAGGGATAAAAATTTTGACATCCAATCTTCCCCGATTACACAGCATGACTTTTGTTTGTTGAAAGTGACGTTTCATTTCAAAAGAAAAGCAGAGATCTAACAATTAATCTTGATAAATATGTGATGATATTTATTGTGTAAAGTTACACGTCTGACCCTGTGCATATTATCTTTTGGTGTAAAACGGAGACCCTTGGTTTAACCTGGACGACCAAAGTACATTGTTAACAGGCGATGATGAGTAAAGCTATATGATTGCTAAAAAAGAAAAAAAAATCTTGTTACCTACCCAATAGGTTTCAGAGGGGCTAAATCTGCCACAGTTTTCAGGACAATTTTGCCAAACAACCAGACGCCCAACGATATCATACAAAATCCTTGTAATAACAAGATAATAGAGATTCTCTCCTCACAGATGTCTAAAAGTTTACTAAGATTGTCCAGCTTCATCATAACAAATATATAGCCCACCGAATTACTGTAAATATATAATAACAACAATTAATGAATTAGTCAAATATCTTTGGGGATCGTCGTGGTCGTGATCGTATGGTAGTTGAATTTATAACTACCCATGCAATTAGTGCCTATCACCACTAACGCTCGTTGAGATTAGGATTTCGAAGAAATTTTGAATCCTAATCTCAACGAGATTAGGTTTCACTCTTACCATTACCAGCCTTACTTGCCATACTGGCATGTACTATTTCAACATCGTTAATGGATGACGATTTTGATTTCTTACTTGCACCTGTGACAGCGTCATTATTATCACCCTTTCTCTTTACAAAGTTTGATCATTTCAACTGCTGGGACATTTTCACATGTTTACGTATGCACATGGCACATTAACAAAGATCAATATCAATTTTATGTTTTAAATTACTTCAATTTCACTTTACTTTCAAGCGCAAAAATGACGATCACTAAAATCAAATCAATGACGGAAAATTATCCAGAATTTCCGGTCGCCAACCTCATTTACGCTGGTGGTCATGCTGGCCACCAGATTTAAATTGTAGGTCGCCAAAAACGAAATTTGGTCGCCTAGGCGACCATTTTAGTAGACAAAATTGAGCCCTGCTGGAGACAGAGCAAGGACTTGCTGGCTCGGAATCACGATAATGTGTCTGAGTGGGGTGACATGTCTATCCTAGGACTGTTATTTTAGTGAACTAGCACTATAAAAATCCAAGTAAGTGTGTTGGTCTAGTACAAAGCAGACCTCATCATCATCTCACTGAAAATTAACTTGTTCCTGCCATGATATAGCTTAAAAATTGCAGAGTTGGCATTAAACAACAATCACTTACTCATTCAAGTTACACAAGTTTGTCTGTATCCCTATATCTTCTTATTAAACAACAATCACTTACTCATTCAAGTTACACAAGTTAGTCTGTATCCCTATATCTTCTTATTAAACAACAATCACTTACTCATTCAAGTTACACAAGTTAGTCTGTATCCCTATATCTTCTTATTAAACAACAATCACTTACTCATTCAAGTTACACAAGTTAGTCTGTATCCCTATATCTTCTTATTAAACAACAATCACTTACTCATTCAAGTTACACAAGTTAGTCTGTATCCCTATATCTTCTTATTAAACAACAATCACTTACTCATTCAAGTTACACAAGTTTGTCTGTATCCCTATATCTTCTTATTAAACAACAATCACTTACTCATTCAAGTTACACAAGTTAGTCTGTATCCCTATATCTTCTTATTAAACAACAATCACTTACTCATTCAAGTTACACAAGTTAGTCTGTATCCCTATATCTTCTTATTAAACAACAATCACTTACTCATTCAAGTTACACAAGTTAGTCTGTATCCCTATATCTTCTTATTAAACAACAATCACTTACTCATTCAAGTTACACAAGTTAGTCTGTATCCCTATATCTTCTTATTAAACAACAATCACTTACTCATTCAAGTTACACAAGTTTGTCTGTATCCCTATATCTTCTTATTAAACAACAATCACTTACTCATTCAAGTTACACAAGTTTGTCTGTATCCCTATATCTTCTTATTAAACAACAATCACTTACTCATTCAAGTTACACAAGTTAGTCTGTATCCCTATATCTTCTTATTAAACAACAATCACTTACTCATTCAAGTTACACAAGTTTGTCTGTATCCCTATATCTTCTTATTAAACAACAATCACTTACTCATTCAAGTTACACAAGTTATTCTGTATCCCTATATCTTCTTATTAAACAACAATCACTTACTCATTCAAGTTACACAAGTTTGTCTGTATCCCTATATCTTCTTATTAAACAACAATCACTTACTCATTCAAGTTACACAAGTTAGTCTGTATCCCTATATCTTCTTATTAAACAACAATCACTTACTCATTCAAGTTACACAAGTTAGTCTGTATCCCTATATCTTCTTATTAAACAACAATCACTTACTCATTCAAGTTACACAAGTTAGTCTGTATCCCTATATCTTCTTATTAAACAACAATCACTTACTCATTCAAGTTACACAAGTTTGTCTGTATCCCTATATCTTCTTATTAAACAACAATCACTTACTCATTCAAGTTACACAAGTTTGTCTGTATCCCTATATCTTCTTATTAAACAACAATCACTTACTCATTCAAGTTACACAAGTTTGTCTGTATCCCTATATCTTCTTATTAAACAACAATCACTTACTCATTCAAGTTACACAAGTTAGTCTATATCCCTATATCTTCTTATTAAACAACAATCACTTACTCATTCAAGTTACACAAGTTAGTCTGTATCCCTATATCTTCTTATTAAACAACAATCACTTACTCATTCAAGTTACACAAGTTTGTCTGTATCCCTATATCTTCTTATTAAACAACAATCACTTACTCATTCAAGTTACACAAGTTAGTCTGTATCCCTATATCTTCTTATTAAACAACAGTCACTTACTCATTCAAGTTACACAAGTTAGTCTGTATCCCTATATCTTCTTATTAAACAACAATCACTTACTCATTCAAGTTACACAAGTTAGTCTGTATCCCTATATCTTCTTATTAAACAACAATCACTTACTCATTCAAGTTACACAAGTTAGTCTGTATCCCTATATCTTCTTATTAAACAACAATCACTTACTCATTCAAGTTACACAAGTTAGTCTGTATCCCTATATCTTCTTATTAAACAACAATCACTTACTCATTCAAGTTACACAAGTTAGTCTGTATCCCTATATCTTCTTATTAAACAACAATCACTTACTCATTCAAGTTACACAAGTTTGTCTGTATCCCTATATCTTCTTATTAAACAACAATCACTTACTCATTCAAGTTACACAAGTTAGTCTGTATCCCTATATCTTCTTATTAAACAACAATCACTTACTCATTCAAGTTACACAAGTTAGTCTGTATCCCTATATCTTCTTATTAAACAACAATCACTTACTCATTCAAGTTACACAAGTTTGTCTGTATCCCTATATCTTCTTATTAAACAACAATCACTTACTCATTCAAGTTACACAAGTTTGTCTGTATCCCTATATCTTCTTATTAAACAACAATCACTTACTCATTCAAGTTACACAAGTTAGTCTGTATCCCTATATCTTCTTATAATTTAATTTGATGTGAATTTATAACTGTATAACCTGGTTTGGAACAGTTTACGCTTTTCATAAAACCGCTTTGCGGTTTATTACGTGTAAACTGCCTCAAACCAGGTTATATCATATAACCTGTTCAAAAATTTCAAATATTCCTTAAATAGAACATTTATTACATCAAATTACCTGACATCGTGACCACCATATGCAAGACAGCTAAAAATAACAACCATCTGTGTCAATCTGGTAAACCATCGAGCACGAAGTTCCTCAGGTTCTGTATTTTCTGGTCTAATATTCTAAAATGACGAGTCAAATCTGCTTTAGTGACCACTTCTATTATGCAACAACTTGCATAGACCTTAATTCTAATATCCATTCACAGTGCTTTTCATAATAATATTATTTAAACCTGTATTAAGTGACCACCTGAATTATCTGGACATATTTTATTAACTACCTCTATTAAGCAATAACTTGTATAGTGTGACCTTAATTTTAGTATCTCTTCACAGTGCATTTCATATTAATTAAACCTGTATATAGTGACCACCTGAATTATGTGACCTTTTCTTAGTGACCACCTGTATTATGCAATAACTTGCAGTGTGACCTTAAGCTTAATATACCTTCACAGTGCATTTCATATTAATTAAACCTGTATTTAGTGAACCCTATTTAAGTGGTCCTTTGAAAGGTCACATAAGACAGGTTTGACAGTATGTAAATCTATAACATGCAAAAGTATAGGAGTGAATGTCACAAACTAATGGTGATATGCACTGATTTCAAAGGTAATTTTATAAATTTGTTGCCATGGTGACTAGTTGGACCAAAGCTTTAAATATTTTTCAACCCTTACTTCACTTTTTACAGGAGGTAATTTGTATTAAAATTTGAACATTTTTTTCAGGAATATATTATACTCATTAAAATCAGGAAGTACCAAATACCATTTTAAAAAGGCAAAAGTACCAGGTATCGCCCCTTATTGAAAAGCCTGGGTTAATAATATAGGTCAACCAGGCAACTCAACATGGTGTGATACTTAAAACTAAGACAGGGAGTTCACCATGATGTGATACTTAAAACTAAGACAGGGAGTTCACCATGATGTGATACTTAAAACTAAGACAGGGAGTTCACCATGATGTGATACTTAAAACTAAGACAGGGAGTTCACCATGATGTGATACTTAAAACTAAGACAGGGAGTTCACCATGGTGTGATACTTAAAACTAAGACAGGGAGTTCACCATGATGTGATACTTAAAACTAAGACAGGGAGTTCACCATGATGTGATACTTAAAACTAAGACAGGGAGTTCACCATGATGTGATACTTAAAACTAAGACAGGGAGTTCACCATGATGTGATACTTAAAACTAAGACAGGGAGTTCACCATGATGTGATACTTAAAACTAAGACAGGGAGTTCACCATGATGTGATACTTAAAACTAAGACAGGGAGTTCACCATGATGTGATACTTAAAACTAAGACAGGGAGTTCACCATGATGTGATACTTAAAACTAAGACAGGGAGTTCACCATGATGTGATACTTAAAACTAAGACAGGGAGTTCACCATGATGTAATACTTAAAACTAAGACAGGGAGTTCACCATGATGTGATACTTAAAACTAAGACATTTGTAATCTTACTATTTCTATTTCAGGATTGTCATCTCTAACATCTGAAATAATCAAACATATTTTTAAATCTATGTCATAAAATGACATTAACAAACACATATGTAGTAAAACTGCTTTAGTGACCACCTCTATTATAAAGCAATAACTTGTATTGTGTGACCTTAATTTTAATTTCCCTTCACAGTGCATTTCGTATGAATTAATCCTGTATTTAGTGACCACCTGTCTTATGTGACCATATTTCAACCTTCCCTAAATGGAAGGTCACATTAGACAGGTTGGCTGTATTATTCAAAACAGTTTTGTTGAGGATTTTTCATGTTGCTTGTAGGTATTACAATAAGGTTTGGTTAGTGGAGCAAGGAACTGCATACCCTTCCGGAGTACCTGACTTCATCCTCAGATTTTATTGGGGTTCGTTAGTTTTCTGTGTAGTGTTTTGTAGATCATTGTTTGTCCTTTTGTGCTTTTTCTTCTGGCCATTGTACTGTCTTTTTGCTGATTAACCCTTTGGTATCTTTAAACTTTTCTTATATTGGGGACATAAAGAATAACAGCAGTTGTGAAAGCCGAGACAGACATTATCACTAGTATAGGAGTGAGTTCAACACTAGTGATAATGTTTGTCGATATCTTTGAAATCATGCTATCATTTTTATCGGTAACGTCATAACGTGTTTGATGTCACACTGACCGATAATTTGCAGTATCAGAGTGAGTAAGATCAAATGAAAAATCTACTATTCATGTTAGTGTGTTTATGCATGAGTACACATTTGTATATGAGTATATAAAACTAGTCAGCTTAGCTCTTAATACAGTAGTTCCCCTCTGATAAGGCCAAACACATCGGTGGTAAAATGGTTTGTGTGCTCACCTAGAGTGTGAGTCAGTGAGTGATTGTTGTTTAATGCCAATTCAGCAATTTTTCAGCTATATCATGGCGAGAACAAGTTAATTTTCAATGAGATGACCATGAGGTCCACTTTGTAATAGACCAACACGACGAGCTGGATTTTTATAGTGCTAGCTCACTGAAACTAACAGTCTGTGGGTACACATGTCGTTCCACTCGGACACATTATTCTGATTCCGACCCAACCAGTCTTTGCTCTTTCTCCTTAATGCTGCGTGCTTAGCAGAGAATCAACAAATACCAATTTTATAGTTCTTGGTTTGACCCGATCGGGGATCGAACCCACGACCTACCGCACTCAAGGCGAGCATGCTAAACAATACGCCACCGATGTGGTTACCAAGAGTGTGTTAGCTCGTGGGTTCGAGCCCCGATTGGGTCAAACCAAAGACTATAAAATTGGTATTTGTTGCTTCTTAGCTAAGCATGAAGGAGACAGAGCAAAGACTGGCTGGTTTGACACAAACATGTTCAACTGTATTTAAAGCTTACCATCTTGTGTAGGTTGATTACAGTTCGGTTCCGTTGAAGTTTGCTTGAACAGAGAACGGAGCAAGAAGTACTTGTTACAGGAAACATAGATGTTACATACACAGCAGTTCAATGAATTCCCTGAAACAATAAATAACATGTAAATACTTCCCGGTCCTTTCCTCATTCATGACTTATAACGGAGTTTGTAACTAGATTAACACGACGGGTGCAACTAGTAGAGCAGGAACTGCTTACCCTCCCATAGCACTTGAGTTCACCCCCAGTTTTTAGTGGGTTCATGTTACTCGATCTTTAGTTTTTTATGTACGTTTTGTAGATAGTTGTTTGTCCTTTTGTACTTTTTCTTTTGCCCATTGTGTTGTCTGTTCTTCTTTGATTTACAGATTCTGATTACCCCTTTTGTATCTTCAAACTCTTCTTACATGGTCGCAGGGCATTTTGTAGGGTTCATACACTCCATCTTTCGGAGACCAATTTTTGTGGATGGGCAGAAACTGAAATGTTTGTTGACATTTGAATTCATGGTTTTTAAAAAAAAATACCTATTATTATTCAATTATTTCTTGTTAATAGACAATATGTAAAAGTGTTGGCTTCATTCTTTTCACTAAGTACATAGTATATTTTTGATTCAAATCATCAGTAAATTACTTATCTGAGTTAGGGGCCATCGTGTACTCTGGTTTCCTCCACTAATAAAACTGACCACCACGATAAAACTGAAATATTGTTGAAAATGGTGTTAAACACCATAACCCTACGCACCCCCTATTTATTACAAAGGATTGGATAAAACAGGATTAACTAAGAGTAAAAATTAATAACATTGGGACTGGAAAACAGTCGCAGATGTCAGAAGTGACACGCTTTCATAATACCAAAGTTTTTTTTAACAAAGAGTGTTAAAGAAGTACTTTGGGACCAAAAATTTTTGTTGTATGTTACAGGATGTCAGAATAATCAGGTATCGGACTGCCTAAGTACACCTGTAATTACGGGCCCGTCGAGGTCATGATCGTTTGGTAGTTGGATTTACAACTACCAGGGGTTTCAAAGTTTTTCATAATAGGAGGTACTTCTTAAATTTTAGGAGGTACCTAAAAAATTAGGCTGAGGGCTGAAAGGGGTCCAGGGAGCGGAAGCTCCTGAAATCTAGCATTTTGTGGACCAAAAAATGTACTTCAGAGACTGCAAAACATTAAGTGTTTTTGAAAGAAAAATCCCATTAACTTTAGAGTTCAGATTTCACCAAGAGTGAGGACCATGCATAATGCCTGGATTTTCGCCCCCAATTTCTTTATTGAATATTTCAGTTTACTGACATCAGCCAAGATTATTCATAGATAGTCTGCCATATCCTAAAAAAAACCAAAAGGACCACAAAGAGCTACGGTTCCGCAGCTAGGCTTAACCAAGCCATTGTTATCAAAGCTTAAACTTCTCAAAATTCTTTTGTTGGCTTTGTCCTTTTCTTTTTCACAATACCTTGGCTTGTGTTTTTTTTTACTTTATTACCAGTAATTAAACTCATCAAAGACCATTGGCAGGATCAAGACATATAAGTGTCATAATTAATGAAACCAAGGACGTATATAGAATACGTCCTTGATGAAACATATAAATTTAATTTGCAATCATCAATCTTTAATAAAATTTATAATTTTTTAATTGATCAATACAAATATAATTAAACAAAAACAATATATATTGTTACTTTCACGACTTATGTGCAAACAAAATGTTCGAACAAAAACGATTCGCGGGAAGACATTTATTAACATTTGAATCACAAAAGTTAAATTATTTTGGAAAAAAAGGGGGGCCGGCGTTTTGACATTACAATGTATTTGAGCCATGTCCGGTCCTTTTTCAAGATTTCTAGTAATTTCCTATCCCTTATCTCCTCGTACCCCCTTTTAAAAATGTTTTTCAGCACACTTTCATTTCTGTGAACAACCGCGGTAGGGCCCCGTCAAAATATGTAAATAAATTAGCCATAGGTTTTTATTTTTTTATACCGGAAGTTAAACAATATGGACGGAGTTAAACAACAAGACAGTACGCCCCAGAATGATTCGACCCTGGGTTTTAAATGGATAAAATAAATCGCACAAAATATTGTGTAGTCATAATACACAATGATCATACTTATATTACTGGAGATTACACTAAATTGTGTTTGAACATAATTTGTAATCGGTCATTTTTTT
The DNA here is from genome assembly GCA_963680875.1 of Bathymodiolus brooksi. Classification (NCBI taxonomy): domain Eukaryota; kingdom Metazoa; phylum Mollusca; class Bivalvia; order Mytilida; family Modiolidae; genus Bathymodiolus; species Bathymodiolus brooksi. The sequence goes on along the minus strand of OY804583.1, from coordinate 83,877,032 downwards.
ATTTTGAAATGATGTCAGCTTTGTTCCGTTCCGAGTTTTACACAAGGATGAAAAGATATTGGGGCGAAAACATATCTATTAACCGCATGCGCAAACTGCTATTTACGATTCTAAGTTAAAGTTATTTTTAAAACAGGGAATATCCCATCAACTTGGTCGTGACGCAGTTGTTCGATTTGAATGCGAGAATTCAGCAAATGACGTGATCATTATTTTTTTAATGAAAAATATTCCACAAGCCTATCGACCATCGTACTTGTGGTTTTGACCAACGCTAATTTTGGGGGGTTCAGTAATTTCTGCCGGTACTATGCACGAGCTCAGGCGGGTAAAAGTACCGGGTACCGGCCCACTTTGAAACCCCTGAACTACCTGTGCAATGAGTGCCTATCACCACTAACGTTGTGAGTTCGAACCCCCCTTCATGGCGGGGTGTACTCGATACAACATTATGTGATAAAAGTTTGTCAATGACTTGCGACAGGTCGGTGGTTTTCTTTGGGTACTCTGGTGTCCTCCATCAATAAAACTGACCGTCACGAAATAACTGAAATATTGTTGAAAGTGGCGTAAAACAACATAACCCTAATCCTAATTACCTTGGTCAGAAACAGGTGCTGTATTTCCTGGTTCCTCTACTTGAATGTTAGACTCCTCAGTTTTAAAGTCATCACAATTATGCTTCCATGAACACATACAAAAACTAGCCCGTTTTAACATGAAAAATTTCTTTAAAGTCTTCACAATCTGGCTGCTGAATGAATCTAGATCAGATAAAAGAACATAAAAGCATTAGATAAAATCTAGATCAGACAAAAGAACATAAAGCATTAGATAAAATTTAGATCAGACAAAAGAACATAAAGCATTAGATAAAATCTAGATCAGATAAAATAACATAAAGCAGTAGATAAAATCTAGATCAGATAAAAGAACATAAAGCATTAGATAAAATCTAGATCAGACAAAAGAACATAAAGCATTAGATAAAATCTAGATCAGACAAAAGAACATAAAGCATTAGATAAAATCTAGATCAGATAAAAGAACATAAAGCATTAGATAAAATCTAGATCAGACAAAAGAACATAAAGCATTAGATAAAATCTAGATCAGATAAAAGAACATAAAGCATTAGATAAAATCTAGATCAGATAAAAGAACATAAAGCATTAGATAAAATCTAGATCAGACAAAAGAACATAAAGCATTAGATAAAATCTAGATCAGACAAAAGAACATAAAGCATTAGATAAAATCTAGATCAGATAAAAGAACATAAAGCATTAGATAAAATCTAGATCAGACAAAAGAACATAAAGCATTAGATAAAATCTAGATCAGATAAAAGAACATAAAGCATTAGACAAAAACATAGATATCTAATTTAGCGAACACAACACATTTCTGGAATAACCTTAAAAAAATTGGAGGCCGTCGTGGTCATGATCGTATAGTAGTTGGATTTACAACTACCTGTGCAATCAGTGCCAATCACCACTATATAAAGTTGTGAGTTCGAACCCCGTTCAAGGCGAGGTGTACTCGATACAACATTATGTGATAAAGTTTGTCAGTGACTTGCAACAGGTCAGTGGTTTTCTCCACCAATAAAACTGACCACCGCGATATAACTGAAACATTGTTGAAAATGGCGATAAACACCATAAACCCTAAACCAAACCTCTAAAGATTGGAAAACCAAATAATATTAAAATCTTTTGGAGCAATAAAACCAAAGATTTCTTGTATTTTTCTGTGAAGCATTGTGGGGTGTACTCTTTCAACCTGTTAGAATATCCTCCAAGAGCTCAGGCCCCACAGACCACTTAATTGGGGTGGGGGGATGGATTTGTAAAAATGTTAATCTATACAAATATTTCATAATCTGATTAAAATCAGCTGTTATAATATCCCACACTTCCCCCCTAACATCTGACATTACTCAACTAGAGGTAATTTGGCCTTGAAATCTGAACGATATACATTTCTATAGGAATTGACATCAAAATGTTTGTTTCCTTCCCCTATTTCCATAAAACAGCTGCCATGTTTAAAAATTCACAAGTTGACTGTTTAGTATTGAAAAAACTACAAATAACTCACGCTTTGTTAAAATAATTAAAATATAACACAATCCAACAACCAATTTGGTACATTTTGTATATTTATAGATTTCAGATTTAATTTTCACCGATAATTTCGTCAGAACAAATTTAGAAGTTTGTCATGATTCTTTTGTCTCAACAAATTAAACTTTCTTTATTGCTGGAATAAAATCTTTTTCTCTTAATTCTTATGCTTTGTCAATCAGCTTTACCATAAAATGAAGATTATTTACAAGAAAGGTGCAACTTCGAAAAAGAAACAAGGCTACTTTAATTTCACTTTGGAGTCAAGGGAGGGCAACTTCAGCCGATATAGAACAAGAATTTCGCCCACTTCACCTGGTTTGATGAGTGCTGCACTGAATGATGGTAGGAATGTCTATTGTCTTACCTGTCCCCATCAGTGACTTCCTGCTCCTCCCCCACACATAAAACATTAACAACCCCAGGGGAATCCTAACCATTGGTGGTAGTATACTGTACATAGGCTTCTTGTCAAAATTTATCACTGAAAAATGAAATAAAATATGTTGTCATGACTACATGTACAACATATAGCATTAATAATCGACAATAAATAAAATTATCTTCTTATAGGGAAAAGGGTTATGGTGTTTAACACCACTTTCTACAATATTTCAAAGCTTTATATCGTGGCAGTCAGTTTTATTGGTGAAGGAAACTCTTCGTATATGATTTACTTAAATGAAAAACAAATCAATTTCAAACTGGTGAGATTTTAATGGTAAACAATATCATACACCAATCAAAGCACAAAAATAGGAAAATCTTATAACCATCTCATACCCCTTGATCTTACTCTTGTGTTTCTTGAGATTTCCCCCGATTCTCTTTTTCCAAGAAGAGTTTGAAGATACTAAAGGGGTAATCAGAATCTGTAAATTAAAGAAGAACAGACAACACAATGGCCAAAAGAACTAAAGGCCTACATTGCTCACCTGATGTGAAAACAGACGACGGACGACAAGTGATGGCAAAAGCTCACATTGCCTTTGGCAAGGTGAGCTAAAAAGTACAAAATATATACTTTTCACCTTTTGCACAAGCTATATTGCTAAGGAGATTAAAACTCCATAATTCTTGACAAGAAAAATGCAAAAACTTTGAATTATCATCAATAAATACATTTGTAACAATACTGTATTTGTACTTATTTCTGTGTGTACAAAATGTACTTATTTTCACTATTATGGTAATACCTTAAAGTTCGTGTGTATTTAAATTCGCAGTAATTTGAAAATTTCAATAGCTGAAAAACGGGTCATTTTCTACATTAAATTATGTTGTATATGCACGGCTGGTAATCGGCACAAGCAGAACAGTTGGTTCTGCAAAGAAATTCGTGAGGATAACTTCCGGTTTTGGTGGAGGAGAGTTCACGAAGACGCTTCGCAAGGTATGTACATGTCAAAAATTGAAATTTGCTTTTTTACTGCTCGAATATTGCAAAATTAGAGAATGCTATGCTGTGGCGAATGCTTTCACGATTAGAAACATGTATTGTTTATTGTTGTATATGAAGTGTAGCTCTCGCAAAATCAATCGTCCCACGAAAAACATGACGAAAATTGTGACACTCTTACATTTCTAAGTTGTTCTTTACAAAGATGCAATTTAAATTTTCAATATTTTTTCATCATGGGAGTCTAAATGTAATCGGGGATAAATTCCGATTCGTCAGAAGTAAATTGAAGTCTAGATAAATCTACAAACTGTCAATTTTCTCGTTTTCCTGCTTGAGGAGATCGGTTCTGATAGAGCACATTGCGAATGCATGAGGAGATTTGCTAGTTTTGTTAATTGTTTTCTGCAAAATTCATAAATTGACACTTTTAAACATAAAACTGATAAATACTCTGTCCACTTTCAGGAGATGCCAGGATTCAAGGGAAAGAGGAAAAGGGGACTGACATAGACTCTTTACAAAAAAACCATTTCGATATAGATTGCCTGTATCACCACCAAGGAAACGAACAAAAACAAGAAGCAGTACACCAATTTAAAATCCCCATCAATCAGGACACCAAGTTTATTAAAAACATCTCTTTCAATTTCAAAATATTTATATCCTTTCAAACGGGTTTCCACACCTAATCGGCATTGAAGATCCTGTTAAAATGTCACTTTCATTTTTTGGGCCAGACAAAAACCAAATGAATCGACCACCAAATAACTTTCTCCCTAACCAAAAAAATTGGAGAGTTGATGGCGAATATCTCATTTCGACGTGATTCATCTTTGTCAAACCATTCTACAATGTCCAAAAACAACTCAAATGCAATGCTATGCAAAGGGAATTTCCATCTTGTACTAATTTAAAGAATTTCAACAGCTTGTCCTTTTTCCCAACATCAGAAAGTTTGTCAAGAACATCTTGAAAAACTTCAACTACTGAAGCTTCTTCCTTCGGGTTAACTTCTAGCTTGCCTATACTTTCATCAAGATTCATCAAGGAAACATTTTGTAGATCTGCGGTGAAGTTTCTGTCATCTTTAGTAAAAAGGTTGCGCCGAATAAGTGTGGAAACCCGTTTGAAAGGATATAGATATTTTGAAATTGAAAGAGATTTTTTTTAATAAACTTGGTGTCCTTATTGATGGGGATTTTAAATTTGGTGTACTGCTACTTGTTTTTGTTCGTTTCCTTGGCGATGATACAGGCAATCTATATCGAAATGTTTTTTTTTGTAAAGATTCCCCTTGAATCCTGGCATCTCCTGAAAGTATTTATCAGTTTTATGTTTAAAAGTGTCAATTGATCAATTTTGCAGAAAACAATTAACAAAACTAGCAAATCTCCTCATGCATTCGCAATGTGCTCTATCAGAACCGATCTCCTCGAGCAGGAAAACGAGAAAATTGACAGTTTGTAGATTTATCTAGACTTCAATTTACTTCTGACGAATCGGAATTTATCCCCGATTATATTTAGACTCCCACGATGAAAAAATATTGAAAATTTAACTTGCATCTTTGTCAAGAACAACTTAGAAATGTACGAGTGTCACAATTTTCGTCATGTTTTCCGTGGGACGATTGATTTTGCGAGAGCTACACTTCATATACAACAATAAACTATACATGTTTCTAATCGTGAAAGCATTCGCCACAGCATAGCATTCTCTGATTTTGCAATATTCGAGCAGTAAAAAAGCAAATTTCAATTTTTGACATGTACATACCTTGCGAAGCGTCTTCGTGAACTCTCCTCCACCAAAACCGGAAGTTATCCTCACGAATTTCTTTGCAGAACCAACTGTTCTGCTTGTGCCGATTACCAGCCGTGATATGGGCAGTTTCAAAATAAATGGCTCCTACTGCTATAGCTGTCTAATTTACTCATTTTTATGATTTTATTGGATCTAAATAGTTCAAAAGATCTGTAATGATTTGATGTTTGTTACTGCAAAAAATCTTTAAGATATCTAGAATAACAACAAAAATATGTCCAAAAAACATGTCAAAATTGTCAGGAGTGCAACACTTTTTTGTGACACTTTAAAAAATCCTTAATTTTCAACAACCTACCACAGTGCTAAATCAAACAATATGTTATCAAAATCTATTTCATCACAAACTTTGATATGTTGACATACTTTAAGATAGCAATAGATCATGCTCCACATTTATTATTGCATAAAAATATGGCTTTGTAAAAAAGATGTACTTAGTCAGGAGTGCAACAAACATTTATGCAAGTTTTCCTAAATTACATTGTAGAAATGTTGTCTTTTAGTTTTCAAAGATATGGGGTATAAATAAATCTTAATACATCATTGCTGCTTCAAAACCATAGTTAAAGGATACACTAAAATCAGTAAGGCCAAGAATGTCACATTAAAGGTAGCACCCTCAAATGTCAGGAGTGCAACATTTGATATTTTCTTAGACATATTTTCTTTTAAATGTAACTAATATCACATTTGTCTTTCTATTGCAACAGAGACTGACCAAGAGAACAGATAAAACCCATTTACCTGTTTGAGATACATAACATATCTCTCACAGAAGCATTTGATTCATGTCAGGAGTGCAACTAGTTTTAAGTGATCTTCTACAGTCTAAATTATAGCTTTTTATATGGATGATTTAAATAAAATGAGATTCTGTTAAGTCTAGAATAATGTTTGAAAAAATTAATAGTGCCAATAGCATTTTATGTGCTTTTAATTTTATGTAATAAAGCATTTTTGTTCATTTTAAATGGTCTCATGCTTTAATATCTATTAGGTATTAATACTAAAGACATTCTCTGACAAGGGAACATGTTTTCTAGGTTCATTAGCTCTTGGAGATTATTTGACTTTATAAAGTTTATGATAAATGCATTTATCTATTTTCTTATAGATAATTTATGGTTGACCATGTAAATGTTGCACTCCTGACATAAATATTTAAAAATCATTGAAATTTGATATAATCAATTTTCTAAGTATCCAAAAAAACTTGCAATTGTACATCAAACATCTATTTTCAATATTAATTTAGATTAATACATGTTTTAAATGTTTTTGTATAGTATATTTCAAAAATAAGTTGGAGTTTTCGAGAAGTATGGCTGTAAACAAGTTACAAAAACTAGAAAAATGTTACTTTAAGAAACAATTATCATTAAAACTTGGTAAAACTAATGCTTGAAAGAACACCAACTGATTTTTTCCCCTGTGAATTGTTTTTAAGTTAATAACTCTTCTTTTTCTTGATGGCAATATAATGTCAGGAGTGCAACATATCCTGATAAAATAGTACCATTGATAAAATAATGATAATTTATAATAAATTGCCTTTTCTAGCCTATAAAAATATTCTAATTATTTCTTTATGATTTATCTAATATATTAGTGGTATAATACAAATTTTCAAACGTGATTAAAAATATTGCTGCTAAAACTGGGTATTAAAGAAGTGGGTATGGCAAAAAATTGTTACAAATTTCCAAATACTGTCATTTCTGTACAAATATTTCATTGAAACAGGTAAAGATTATTGTATGAGTTAACAGTAACATCACTGTTCAATGTTGGCATTTTAAAATGTGATATTTTCTTTTTTTTTTCTTTATTATAAAATGTCAGGAGTGCAACAAAAATAGATAAAATGTTTTTTCTACAACCAATTATTTTGCGATCGTTCAAAGAATCAATGTGATTTTTTTTTACAAATGGCTACTTATCTTTAAAGTTTGAAAATTTTGCTGTCTTAAGTAAAAATATTCGTTATTATTTTGATAATAAAAACTTTATCAGGTAGATTGGACAAAAATATTGAGAATTTTTCATAAAAAATAGCTTTTAAGAAAAACTACAACTACCAATAACCCAATATTTTGCACAAAAAGTCATTTATTTCAGTTGCATTGTTTGAGAAACCATTATACAAAATAATTGAGACTACAGATTGTTTAACTGATATAGAATAAAAATGTATTGCTTATCTGTTCATAGTTTCTTTCTTGTTTCATTTACTTCAATGTATACAACATTGAAAATTATCTGCAGAAAGTTTTTAGGAGTGAGTTTAATTTGAACATTTTTTTCACATGTTGGAGCCATTTTTTTTTAAACAGCCCATATGAGAAAGACTTTAGCAGTAATTATAAACGAGGAAATTTTCACCTTGGGACGATCTTCATTTATTTCAAATTACATGTAGATAAATATGTGCTAAAATTTCGTGAATGTGAATATTTTCAGCATGATGCATTATACATGTACAACAAACTACACCATTTGTCATTTTTAATCATAACTATGTAAATATTTATATAATACAGATATACATAGCCATAAAAAATAAAATAATATCATAATACAGAAAAAAAACTTGGCATAACGCCATCATCTGTGCAGCAAGATTACAACCTTATAACGAACTTGTTGATAGATCAAGTCACGTCAAAACTGTTGTAAATGTTCGGTACTATCATCCAAAAATATATAAAGCATAAATTTTGTCTTCAGTGAATTAGGGTAATTTGCAGAGTTCACAAAACTCGTCAGTCCTGTCAGACATGACCGGCAAAATTTAGGCAGACAGATTTTGCTAAGGACTGACATAAGATAGGTATTTTGCAATAGAATACTTAGTAACAATGAGGACTGACATTTTCTTCACTAGGACCACCAAATCCATAATTATGCAATTTCATGAACCCTGAATTTGAAAAAGCATCTAGTCACAATCCTTGGATTTAATGATCACAATTTAATGTTAATAAACCACATGACCATGGGCATGGCATGTTCCTCTTAGTATGAACGATACTTCTATGTTGTTGTTTTTTGGTTTAAACAATATTTATTAAAGTAAAACATAAATGATACAATCAATACAGAATGTGGATTTGGAAACAATCATGCAAACTTATGCTTATATGTCTCTAAGAATACTTATATAATTATCGAATTGTACGTCTTGGTTGGTTTAATGCCACTTTCAACAACATTTCAGTTATATTGTGGAGGTCAGCTTTATTGGCGGAGGAAACCGGAGTACCCGGAGAAAACCAAAGACCTGTCGCAAGTCCCTGACAAACTTAATCACATAATGTTGTATCGAGTACACCCTACCATGAACGGGGTTCGAACTCACAAATTTAGTGATGATAGGCACTGATTGCACAGGTAGTTGTAAATCCAACAACCATACGATCATGACCATGACAGCCCTGATCACATTGTAAGATTATAACATGCTCAAGAACAATATTAACAAATTAGCTTCATATAAAGACAACGTTTTACTTTAAACTGGAAAAACTTAAATTATGTTTGTGTGTGTCTATGTGTAAAAAAGGAGGGGGTTCACAAACAAAGATTGAAAGTGTACAGAATTAGAATTTCATTTTTATTCTATTTGGGGGGGGGGGGGGGGGGGGGGGTCCCATGGTAATTTTAACATGTCAAATATTGGCCACTCTTCATATTTTTTTTTGTATAGATATATACTTACATGCACTTGGAGTATAGGTTATGAAAACAAACATTGTACTCAATACACAAATCTCTAACATATGTGAAGTCCACCATTTCAACCTTTGGTTCTCTGACGTTATCTTCTGCAGTCTCGTCGCCATCCAGCTGTAAAGTAGGTAAGCTAGGACTGTCGTCAATAATGTGAAAAATATCAGTACAACTGTACCAAGAAATATAACTGTAATAAAAAAAAACCAATAAAGGTCAAACTCCACTAAATCATCCAATCAGGACCTGCCATTACAGTAATAAAATAAATAAGGGGCTATGCCAGAAGCAGCATATATCTGTATCAAGTCAACAATTTTTTTATATGGAAATCTGCTGATTGATTATTGCTTATCGTCCAGCTAGCAGTCTTTCAGCTATATTCAGAAAGAGAACAATATATACATACAATCCAGATAGAAAAGAGGGAGGGATGGGCAAACTGGGGTGACCGCGTTTGACTTCTGCTGGAAAAATATGGAGATTTTGGCAGGGATGGAAAATTTAGTCTTTTGTAACGGCAACAAAGTGCATACTATTTATCGAAATCTACAATAGAGCTTTTTAATTTGCAGGGAGCGTGGCCCCTCTCCAAACACTTTACCCACTATGGTTCACAATCAGGCTTTCCGTATTATAATCTGACAACCCAATATGTAATTGGATGGTTTGGATTATGGTGTTTAACACCACTTTCAAAAATATTTCAGCTATATCATGGTGGTCAGTTTTATTGGTGGAGAAAACCAGAGTACCTGGAGAAAACCAAGGACCTGTTGCAAGTCACTGACAAATTTTATTACATGGTGTTGTATCGAGTACACCTCGCCATGAACAGGGTTCAAACTCACAACTTTAGTGGTGATAGGCACTGATTGCACAGATATGATCACAGCCACGACAGCCCCCCATGTAATTGGACAACATGAACTACAGATTGGCCTTTTATATGTAAACCTTACAATGCTTTGTAAAATATGCCCAGTTAATATTTGATATGCCTTTTTTCTGTACATGGTAACCAAGCTCTGCTCCTATAATACTGTAACTGGCTGACACTGGAATTCCTCTTATTGTACACATCATTAACCATACTGTTGATCCTAGAAAAGAAAAAATGTCAACAGTTTATGCTGGTTACACTAACAAAGATTTCCTACATTTGGAATTTATCTAAAGTCCAGTTTATTCATGGTTATCTTAGGCAGGTTTCACTAAATCAGATTTTTTTTTTCCGTTTTAGGTGGTTTTTCACAGTTATTTCTAAGACAAATCATGAAATGTAAAGTTTCACCTTGCATTTAACATGCTGATTGAAAGCAAATCACTTGATATGATATTGTAATAAGAAATCTAATCATACAAAACCAATCATCAATAGTATAGATGCACAAAATAAAACAACCAGTATCCATGTTGATAAAATAATATTAACTTCTGATAATCTCTGTATTTCTCTTCTAAGGATAAGCATGAAATAATTTGTTATTCCTGTAAACAAACTGATCCATCAAAACTGCAGTTTCTACCTAAATCTTTGACATCAACACACATGTAGTTAGACTTGACAATAAAAGTCAAGATAGTGGTTGAATTAAGACTATTCAAGTCCAGATTTTGACATCCACTCTCAAGATCAATTCACATTGTGAATTTATTGTACTCCTAAACCCCACTGGCTATGGGGCTGATCAATAATAAAAAAGACATTGCTTTAAAAATATTATTAGCAAGTTGCTTTGCAATAAAGTAAATTTTTTTCTGATACTTGTTAAAAAAAAAAAAGAATTAAAAAGGACAAAACGACAAAGAATGATCTACAAAACACTATACAGAAAGCTAAAGATCGAGAAACATAAACTCAACAAAAAAACTGGTGGTGAACTCAGGTGCTCCGGAAGGGTAGGCAGTTCCTACTCCACATGTGGCACCCGTCATGTCATGGCAAAAAATCATGAATGAGAAAAGGACCAGATTGTGATTACGACAACCAGAACAATTATCCGTGATCATTTGTGACACAGACATTCCGTAACGGCTATAGTGGCGAGTTCAACTTAACCACTTTGTTCAGTAGCTTCCCTGTTGGCAGCAGCAATCTCTCAAGGAAATCATGACAGGAGCCACAAGCAATGAACATCGAGTCAACTGAGAGATATATACTCCATATATGCAGGTCCTGCTGGGATGTTGCTTCATAAAAATAGAAAGTTCACAATGGGAAAATTGAAATCATCTCTTTCGTCGACTCATGGTAAAGTTTCGTTCTTAACTTATTTGCCTATCAACACCGTACCTACTTTTGAAATTACAAAAAATGCAAGTAAAGTTACAGAAAATCAATATTTTTCAAAATGGTGTTAAGTACCTGTCAGTATTACAATGCCTTTTTCCATCAGCTCAATTTTTGTACCATTAAACTCCAAACAGGTACCACCCATGGCAGATTCAGGTTTCAGTTTGTAAAGTTGGAAGCCTAGAGAGAGAACAAGACAGAGTATTACATATAATTACTGTAGATTCATATACAGTCAAACCTGTATTAAGAGGTCACCTTTGGGACAAAGAAAAAAGTGGTCTTTTAAGACAGGTGACTTCATACAAGAGGTTAAATCCATATGAAATTTTCTATGAAAGGACTAGAAAAAGGTGACCTTTTAATACAGGTGACTGCTAAACAGAGGTGACCACTTGGGCAGATTTGACTGTATTATGTATCTAATATGGAAACAGCATCTCTGGTATAAAGCATGGCAGATTGTGGGTATACTATATATTTGTAATATACTGGCCTATTTTATTTTCATACATTTTCTTAATGGTATTCAAGTCACATTACCTAAAATCGGTCAATCATAAAATAGTCATGTGGCATGCTATCAGGTCATAATCATTTGTATTCTTATTTAAAGAATATAGGGCTATGCAAGAAAGCATGATGCGACTGCAGCATTTCGACAAGGGTTATGGTGTTTAATGCCACTTTCAACAATATTTCATTTATATTGTGGAGGAAGCACTGATTGCATAGGTAGTTGTAAATCCAACTACCATACAATCACAATTATGACGGCTTCTGTCGACAAGGGAAAGCTGAACAAGTGCTTATCAAAAGCAAGTGTGGACATATTACTTTGCTTGACAGTTTATAGTTGGACACAATAATGTGTTGGAAACATATGTAGAGTATATTTTATCTCCAACAAATGTAATGTCCCCAATGGGATTTGATCCCGAGACCTCTCGCATTGTAGGCCACCACTCTACCAACTGAGCTAAAGGAGATCTCCACTAACGCAGTGGGTTATGAACCTACTTACATTAATAGTAACGGTTCCTATAAACTTAGGTAGGAGAGAATTCCCATTACACTACCCCACCTCAAGTGTCATCATGATGATATTGACCAACATTCAACCTGGCCATTTTTCCTGTTCTGACCATTGTCAGTTATTTAGTTGGGTGCCAATGTAACAGTAGAGCATATTTCATATGAAAAAAAATGTAATGTCCCTGGTGGAATTCCATCTAATGACCTCTCCCATTGTAAGCTACCGCTCTACCAACTTATCGCTTCAACATTTTAAACTAGTATTTGTAAGTACATATGTATATAAAACAGCAATAAAATTTGATATTATTATAATTAAATATCTGACAATAAGCTCAGAGCAATTTGAAATTGATGCAAAATTCCAAACAACTTTACATTTTGAAAGGAAAGAGGCTAAAACAAAAAATAAATATATGAAAAATAAGAATTTTAAGAAATTAAAATATGTGCCAGGAAACCCCCAGAATGCAGGATTTTACACCATTTACCCTATAGCTTCAAGGGGTCTAGGCGGCCCCAGAACCCCGGCCTAATTTTTTTCGTCTCGCTTCGCTCTGTGTTCTCCACTTACTTTTTCAAAGTAGCCTTCTACTTTTGAAAGTGTTGAAAGCCCTGGTTAAACCTGAGGATTTCTTATTGTTTTTACTTTAGTGTACAGTATACCAATAAACACCGATAGCATAAACCCTGTGGTGACAAAAACCCTACTATTATCGAAAGATCTTGTTAGTGTCGAGGGAGTGAACTCATCACAGGTCGATGTAGACTCTGGAATACCACAGGGATCAGTACTTGGACCATCCCTCTTCATCTATTATATCAATGACCTCCAAGACCGGCTACGATCCACTATTCGACTATTTGCGGACGACACTATCGCCTACCTCACTATAACATCTGAGGATGATGCAGAACACCTCCAGGAAGACCTCGACAAACTCGCACAATGGGGAGAAGACTGGTTCATGCAGTTCCATCCAGCAAAATGTACAGTCCTCACCGTCACCAACAAGCGGAACCCCATAGTGACAGAGTATACCATTCGAGGACAATTACTTGCAGCAGTGATATCAGCCAAGTACCTGGGGGTTACCATCACCGACAAAGTGAACTGGAGCCAACACATCGATTCCATCACAAACAAGGCGAATAGGACTCTAGGCTTCCTACGCAGAAATCTGAAGATCTCATCAATATCGATCAAGGAGCAAGCATACAAGACCCTAGTCCGTCCACTCGTGGAGTATGCCAGCCCCGTATGGGATCCTCATCATCAGACAGACATCAGAAAGCTGGAGTGGGTACAACGAAGGGCAGCAAGGTTCGTCTTAAGTAGCCAACACAATAGGTCTAGCGTCACTGCCATGATCCAACGCCTTGGTTGGAGGTCATTAGAGGACAGGAGAAGGGACGCTAGACTTACCATGCTCTATAAGATCGACCACGAACTAGTCGCCATCTCCAAGACAGACCGCCTCGACAGACCAACAAGAAGACTACGACAATCTCACGACAATGCCTATCAAGTACCACACTGTAGGATTGACGTCAGGAAGATGTCATTCTTCCCAAGAACTGTCCGAGATTGGAACGCCCTGCCACCTGACAAAGCCAGCCTGGACACACTTTTGTCCAATAAACCGCCTCGACTGCTTTTATCTTTTAACCTGTTTTTAACTTATCCCGATGCGAGACTTCCCTTGATGCATAGCACCTATCTAAATCACTGCATGATCTTCGACACGACGAAGGAGGCAGTTAATCGGCATAAGCAGAAGTGTTTAAATCAATATATGTTATTATTATTACGTACTCATGACAAGTGTTCCAATAACTCTCGTTATTAATAAAATAATGTTGATCTTCCTAAAAGACATGGATTTTGTACCATACACAACACCACAGACATTAGCAGTGTTATTTGCTCCAATGCCCAGTCCTAGAATCATAGAAATTCCAATTCCTACATAGAACATCCATGCGGACTCATCAGATGACATTGACATCCTTTCTGGTTGACTTAAATAGAAAAAAGATATGGATATTTGTTTTGTTTTTCAACTTTCCATGACTTCTAAAATGTCTTCAACACATTGAAGTTTAGTAGTATCTTCTCCTGTAGATGAACTTTCATTTCGCCAACTATTTTTAGCTCTATGCTACCGCGCATGTGAAGGAAATACTTTACTGGGTCACTCGTCGCAACATCAGCTGATTGCCGATTGTTTACTAGATAAGATAAGATAAGATAAGATTTTATTGGTCCAAATTAAAGGGCCCACGAAGGGGCATATAAACATAATAAAACATAAGGTGATTGCATAAAATATCATATAAATTATAAATACAAGAATGAGAGACATGACTAGTGTTAAAATATGCGATACCAGCTATCCAAAACAGTGACTTTTTAACAGGAAATCACACATGCATATTAAAGTATCTTTACTTTCTGAGTTTAAAAGCCATATAAATTTATCCCCAAATGATAATTTTTCAAGGTTTACTGGGTTACACTAATGACCTAAAAATTGACCTGAAATTGACCTGAAAATATATGATCGTCTATATCTTTTTTACTACTCGATAGAATCGATTCAAATTTTGGTCAGTTTGAGATATGAGTATACACTTTACAAAAAATAAAAAAATATTGTGTATTAGGGGAGAGTGGTGTTATTTCGACCACACGGGAAATTCGACCGGTAGATTGTTTGTCATTAATAAACATAAACTAGTTGTTGTCTTTCTTACCAAAATAAACGTATTACTGATCCAATTAAAGAGTAAATAATATTCGAACCTATTACTGTCTTTCCAAATTTATTCGGAATAAAATATCGCGTGATTTTGTGGTATTCTCGGTTATAAAGTTACAGCGGCGGTAAATTCCAAATACAAGCTGAATAGAGAAGTGTTATGTATCCATTAAATCCTCATGATTCAATTTGTTTCATTTAAAGCAAATTACAAAACACTGAAATGTTATGTCATTGAGATGTATTTTATGCAAATATTTAATAAAATATCATTACAACTCCAGAATATTTATAAAGTTAAAAGTGGTCCAAGATACCTATACAGATAAATTGTATCCTGTGTAATTTTCGACCACCTACTTTATGTTTTGATTGAAGTTATAATTAAACGATGACATCAATAGTTCAATGTAGGATAAACAAAATTAACGAAAATTGTCTATCCTACATCGATTTTCCTATTACTATGCATTCATTTAGTTACATTTAAGGGGGAAGAGGTGGTGGCTTAGTTAAGAAACGAAAATGTTGATGTTGTCCCTAAACATTAACGGGCCCCTTTCTTTAAAAAGAAAAGAAAACGGACTGAATAATACTGATAAAAGAAGTGCAGATGTAAAATAAAGCTTTTGACGGTTTTCGGTAAACACTGGTATTTGCTGAAATAGGAAAAAATGGTGCGGTCGAAAATACCCAGGATGGGGTCGAAGTTCCCCCAAACTGGCCGATTGGCTGTTTTTATGCGTATTACCCGCAATACTTCAGATTTTTTCCAATATTCAAGTGAAACATCTAGTTCCGAATGTCCTCGTGACTGGTTTTTATAACTTACAGCGGTGCAGGCAACCAGTGATGCAATCAGGGGCTTTTGGATACGTCCAGGTTTTGGGTGGTCGAAATTTTACCACTCTCCCCTAGTGGAGATATCTTGACCTGAAGGACTACAAATCGCGCGATTGCATGATCTGAAAATGGAAAGAAGCACTATAGTTGGCGATTTTTTTTTATTACTGGACAGAATTAATTCAAATTTTGGTCAATTTGAGGTATGTGTATATACTTTACAAATAATATTAAAAAAAATATATATTGTGTATTAGTGGAGATATCTTGACCTGAAGGACTACGAATCGCGCGATTGCATGACCTTAAAATGGAAATACAGACTTATAATCGGCTATATTTTTTTTTATAACTAAACACAAGGACGTATATATACACTGTGTACAAACTGACCCGGTAAAAAATGTTTGGACTCGTGCATATCTAATTCCGGAACGGAACCGGACTGGAAGAAGGCAAGAAGAAGGTAAGAATTCTGTTTATTTATTTGTTTTTTGCATGAACTTGGGGAAAATAAATGCTTTATTAACCATTTCCTGCTGTCAGATGAAACATTTTGGCTATGTCATCGTATATTAATTGAGAAATAAGCGATAGTGTGCCGCAAAATGACGATCAGCTTGACCCCAACCCCGAATTTCGCTCAGTTTCTCTTTAAATTCTCACATTGAATGGAACGAAATGTATTGAAGGAACGATTGATGAATAAAAATGACAAGAATCGTCACTTTGTGCTTTTAATTATTGATATAAGTAAGCACGGGGCGAAAGAAATGTGTCATTTCAAAATGGCAGGACCCGGTTTCGTGAATAATGTAACAAAAATACAAATGATTATAGATTGTACAAAATTTCGAAATTCGAGGTTTGAACTTAATGATATTGCAGAGCAACAAATGGAACAGAATTCAAGAATAATGTGTTACGCCTTGCACTGCATAAGATCAAGGTCAATCACTTGCCACAGGAGAAAGTCAGACAAGATGAAATAGTAACTGATATCAAATCATGGCCGGGGTGAGAGGGGGGAATATTGACTCAGTGTTAATAGAAATATATAGTGTGAATGACATTTCCATGAATGTAGATAGATATGTACATATATGTTCACGGTGATGGATTCCAAGGATGTACATAGTTAATATATGCATGAAAATGGTATTGATCACCCAATGGTGGAGGACAGATGATAGGGATTATGGTGACTGGATATGGTTATATACTACACTCATAGTGAGGTTGTCCTGACGGACGGTTAAAGATTCAACGGTAAGGTAAGGTAAGTTACAGCATGATGACCCGGTTTTGTTCCAAAAAAAATTACGAACAAACAGGAACCAAAGCCTTTATTTTCTCTGGAATAAAATTGAAATTATGGCTTTTGTAACCATAATGTCCACTAGATGGATTCAGTTCAAGGTATTTAACTTTCAACATTAGTGAGCCGTGGTTTTCCGTCGAGTGTTTTATTATTTCTTCAAATAGGACGAAGGTTGTTTTGCAGTAATAACAATGGTACGGATGATTTTCTCTAGAATGTTTTATTAAGTCATCGAATTGTGGAAATGTTGTATCACAGTATACACAATGGTGGCTGTGGGTTTCTGTTGCTTTGGTTCCTGTTTGTTCGTAATTTTTTTTGGAACAAAACCGGGTCATCATGCTGTAACATCATTCACGAAACCGGGTCCTGCCATTTTGACATGACACATTTATTTCGCCCCGTGCTTACTTATATCAATAATTAAAAGTACAAAGCGACGATTCTTGTCATCTTTATTCATCAATCGTTCCTTCAATACATTTCGTTCCATTCAATGTGAGCAATTCAAAGAGAAACTGAGCGAAATTCGGGGTTGGGGGTCAAGCTGATCGTCATTTTGCGGCACATTATCGCTTATTTCTCAATTAATATACGATGACATAGCCAAAATGTTTCATCTGACAGCAGGAAATGGTTAATAAAGCATTTATTTCCCCCAAGTTCATGCAAAAAACAAATAAATAAACAGAATTCTTACCTTCTTCTTGCCTTCTTCCAGTCCGGTTCCGTTCCGGAATTAGATATGCACGAGTCCAAACATTTTTTGCCGGGTCACTTTGTACACAGTAATGTACGTCCTTGCTAAACAGAATTGAATCAAAGTTTGGTTAATTTTAGATATGAATATATATTTTATAGCTAATTATTTTTTTTTAAATAATATGTATATGTGGAGATATCTTGACCTGAAGGACTCCGATTCGACCGACCTGAAAATTAAAAATTAAAACGAAAGGTCTAAAATTGACTGTTACTTTTTATTACCTTATGAATTTCACTGAATTTTGAGTTAGTTTGCGATATGAATATATATAAAAAAAAAATTAATTAACTATGAATATGCAGTGCTAAATAAATCTAGACCTTAACAGCCCTGACTTGCCTGACCAAAATTGACATGAGATCTTAAAACGAAAAAGAAAACAAAAGTATGTTGTATTTTTTGTTTACAATTATTGTTCTACTTATTTTTCTTTTTACTTAAAATATTTTTTTAAAGAGCTTCAAATATGTTATGATGTACACGTTATGGCTAATAAAGATAATTTGTTTATTTATATCTTACATATATAGTTAAAGGGAAAAACCCATTATCAAACGAAAAGAAATACACATATATATATATATATATATAAACATCTGAAAAAGTAGCCAACGTATAAATCTACGAGATGTCGGATCGGAAACAAGTGTTAACGATACTGTGCAAACAAACAAAAATGATAAATAAACGTCTAAAATGTTAGCACAACGATATCAAAAAAAATATGTTAAAATGTAACAAGAATAACTATAAGTCTACAAAAAGACTATTTCATTATAATTCATCGGTCAAGCGAAATATCCGTCGATTTCATTATAATTATAGTCTTTTTGTAGACTTATAGTTATTCTTGTTACATTTTAACATATTTTTTTGATATCGTTGTGCTAACATTTTAGACGTTTATATATATATATATATATACGTCTGAAAATTAAACCAAACAGTGTTAGAATTAGATTTTAGAGCTGTCAAATTTTTGTTCTTCCCTCGACGGGATTTGAACCCACATCATTGTTACACTGCAGCACCATTCGCTTAGCCTTACGTCCAGCGCCCTAGACCACTCGACTACATCCACTCCCTAAAAAAGGAGCTTCAATAGTCGTAGTGTTACCTTGTCTCGTAAGGCAAATCTAGGGATAGGCGTAAGACATGTGTATAAGCGTGTGTAGATGGTACATATATACTTAATATTATAATTTGACAGCAATCTATATATATATATATAAATAGATAAGATAAGATAAGATAAGATTTTATTGTCCAATCAAGGTCCCAGGAAGGGGCAGAGTCATTACAGTGATTTATATTACACAAAAAAACAATAAACATTCTAATACATAAATGTAATAAACAGTATACAAACAAGCAATTTGCAGAAATTAGAATGGTACATAAGTACTAAACATATCTATGTCTCTGATGAGTATAATATTTGGAAGAGTCCACTGTGCAATTACAAAAAAAATAAAAAATAATAAATATATATCATTTGTTGATATTTAATAAGTTATTAACTTCTTCTGAACACCGAAATAGAAATAAACCCTTTTATATTTACAAGGGGTTAATTCAGTGACAGGAGGCAGATCCAGCGTCCTCCCCCATGACCAATATACATGCATGAGAGCAATGCCATTCATATACAGAGGTCATCAAGGCCGGTGCCTAAAGGACATTTAGACTGGAAATGATTAAACGAAATGAAATTAAATGAAATTAAAGTCCTCCTCATGGCCAATGTACATGGAGGAAATTTGCATCATCCAGATACAGAGGCCATCAAGGGCAAGTGCATTAGGACCAATTTTCATCATTATATTCTTAAATGCATCAAGTGCCCAGTGGACCTCGCAACAGCTGTAGAAGAGAGAAACATCTCCCAACTTGATATTAAACTTCAGGAGAGAAGATTAAATATGTTTTAAAAAAGTACAGAGAGCACAAAGAATAGCAATATTTTCATTGTTTAAAAGCCATACAAGTTTTGCATCTATATTAAGTAAGGGACCGACCATTTAACTGGAAAGGGGGGGGGGGGGGTTATGGTTTTTTGCTTCGTTCAGAACACGAGAGTTAGAATATTTTTTTTTGTCGCGCAAAGCGCGAATTTTTTTTTCAGAATTCAACATTAGGTTATATGACCAACACTCTGAATCAGTCAGATTATTATTTTTTTTCCTCCACCAAAATCAGAATATTTTTTTCAGGTACATTTGGGAATCAGAATATTTTTTTTAGAAAAAAACCATAACCCCCCCCCCCTTCAAGTTAAATGGTCGTTCCCTAATGAAAAGTTTTTACAATTTTCATTGATAATGGACATTAAGGCTTCTCTTTCCTGAGTGTGATAGGTACAAGAAAATAGGAAGTGTCTCTCATCCTCTACAGTATTATCCATGCATCGTGTGCAAATTCTGTCGTGTCGGGGAATTCCCTTGTATCTGCCAGTTTCTATGGCTAACTTATGAGTAGAGATTCTAAATCTAGTCAAAGTTCTCCTCTGTTCAAAATTCTTAATTTTGTCAAGATATGTTTCAAAACCAAAGTTGTTTTTTACAGTTATATAAGTGCTCAATTTGCCATCTGAGAATTTTTCTTTATTTTTGTTCCATTCATTAATGAAAAACTTATTTAAAATTGCATTACTTATCTTATTGTTTTTCAGATCCAAAGATTGAGCTATTTTATTGCTAATAAATTTTATTGAAGAAAACCAGGAAGCATGATTTGAATCATCAATTGATATAGATTCTTTATATGTTGCATGTAAAAGAGGAAACATTTCATAATATCTAATCATTGTTTTAATGACATTAAAATGAAGAGGAAATCTACCAAGTTCTGATAGAACAGCAAAATTTGTTGATTTTTTGTGTAGACCTAGTATGTACTTGCAGAATTTCTGGTGCAAAAGTTCAGCTTTTTGCTTACAATAAATATGCTTTCGAAGCTTTATTATAAAGTTCCTCTTGTGCATGCATAAATGAACCTGAAGAACAAAAAGTTAGACCCAAATATTTGTACCTGTGGACACATGGCAAGTACAGTATTGTTGAGTTTAAATTGCACATTTGATAGTCTGCCTGCATTGTTAAAAACCATTATTTTTGTTTTTTGAATGTTAACTGTTAGGGAACGACCATTTAACTTGGGGGGGTTATGGTTTTTTTCTAAAAAAATATTCTGATTCCCAATGTTGCTGAAAAAAATATTCTGATTTTGGTGGAGGAAAAAAAAATAATCTGATTCAGAGTTTTTGTCATATAACCTAATGTTAAATTCTGGAAAAAAAATTCGCGCTTTGTGCGACAAAAAAATAAATATTCTAACTCTGGTGTTGTCCGAAAAAAAAATTCTGAACGAAACAAAAAACCATAACCCCCCCCCCCCCCCCCCCTTCAAGTTAAATGGTCGGTCCCTTAGACACCAGTCATCACAAAATTTGCCAAGAATACCTATTTTTTCTTGTAGTCCTGGTGCGGACGTTGAGAGCAAAATAATATCATCTGCATACATTAAACAGTGTATAGGTTTATCATTAAGGATAACTGGATCAGAAGACTTTTCCAAATATTTAGGAAGTTCATTTATAAATATCTTGAATAAGTTGGGCTAAGATTGTCACCTTGTTTAACCCCTAATTGTGTAGGGGGAAAATCACTTAATGTGTCATCAATTTTAACACAAGATTTACTTACAGCATACATATTTTTTATTATGTTGTAGAATAATGATCCACTACCTATTTCTAATAGTTTTAGTTTGATTCCTTCATGAATTACTGTGTCGAAGGCCTTTTTTAAATCAACAAAGCAGGCAAATACCTTTTTGTTTTTTGCAATACAATACTTATCAATAATGGTTTTAAATAAACGATAAATATCGCCGTGGAAACAGGACAACTCGGACCAAAGACAACTTGGACCAAGACAACTCGGACCACTTTTAAGACAACTCGGACCACCTTATGGACAACTCGGACCACTTTTTAAGGACAACTCGGACCACCTTATGGACAACTCGGACCACTTTTTAAGGACAACTCGGACCACTTTTCTAGGACAACTTGGACCAATATTTAGTGTAAAATCAGACCACTTTTTAGGTCAGCTCTGACCACTCTGCAAAGACAACTCTGACCACCTTATGGACAACTCGGACCACTTTTTAAGGACAACTCGGACCACTTTTCTAGGACAACTCGGACCAATATTTAGTGTAAAATCAGACCACATTTTAGGTCAGCTCTGACCACTCTGTAAAGACAACTCGGATCACTTGTCCAGGACAACTCGGACCATTACTAAGTGTAAAATCGGACCCATTTTTAGCCACTTTTAGGTCAGTTCTGACCACTTTGTAAAGACAACTCGGACCACTTTTCGTGGACGACTGGAACTAATATTTAGTGTAAAATTGGACCCATTTTTGGTCAGCTCTGACCACTTTGTAAAGACAACTCGGAGCACGTTTTGAAGACAACGCCGTACATCGATATCTGTTTTTCCCGGGTCCTATGGTGCTGTTAAGACGGGTGCGTATCATTGCTCCGACAGCCCGTTATTCCGACGGCCCATTATTCCGACGACTCATTATTCCGACAACCCATTATTCCGACAGCCCATTACTCCGACGGCCCATTTTTCCGACAATACAAAATAGAACTCAATCCACAAATCCATGGTTTAACCAGGTGTATCCAACAGGATGGTCCGTCGGTCAGGCTAATCTTGACGGACCATGGCCTAGACAGAATGTTCTGGAAAGGAAAAGGAGCTTTTATTCTAGGCTGTACATCCCCGCTCAAGGCAATTGTGATCGACCGACCTGTTATGGGGAAAGTTAAAAATTGAAGAAAAAGTTGTGCACATTGCACAAAGGAACCAGAAAAGAGGAGTGAAGAAAAAAAGTGTGAACCGGGAGAAGCATGAGAAAGACAAAATAACGGAAGATAGCAATATGCATGGAAGCGAGGAGAGTTACTAATTGAAGAAGGACGTATATAGTAGAAAAGGAGAGAAAGGGAGCACAATGTACATGCAGAAGAATGGAAAAAGTTCCGAAGATAGGTAGACAGTTCCCTTGTTCAGGTCCATTCTTCTGTTGAAGCACGATTGGCAACCAACATATGCGGCTAATAGAACGCCGTCCATATGCATTATGCCGCTTCCACAAACGTTCATTTATTCTGCGTTCCCACGTACGTTTAATGCGAATTGAATGTGCATCCAACACGGTTAATGCCTTCACACGTACGTCAAAGCGTTTGCGATTTCCATTATTTACGTGAAAATATTTACATTTTCTCTACATGCAAAAAATAGTATTATTACAGCCGTAACTTATGCCAACTGAAAACTCCTTGCCATAGGTGTGAAGCGCTTAGAGCATGCGATGCGCATTTAATGGGCATTAAATGTACATGTGAAGGAAGCATTCATCGGTTTACAATGTATCTAAAGCGTATTAGAAAACGCAATACGGTTGAACAGCATAAGGCAGTGTCTCTCCGGTCACAAATTGTGGGAGTCTAGACGTGATACTCCCGACAACAACCGAATTTTGCTTAAAATTAAATCTTTATTATTTAATTTTAGTCCCCCTCCTGGAGTTTATGGAAATATTTTATTGTATTAATCATAATGTACGGTAATGGCATTTTGTTTCTCCAGATCCAGGATCAAACTAGACTAGCTCACTTACAATAGTTACCTCCGCCCTCTGTATCCTAAATGCAACCGTTAATGTCAGAACAAACCTTTATAAATATTTCATGCACATCTACATATGGTGTACTCCTTTGTGTAATGTTTAATAAACAAAAATACTTTGGACGGTTTTGAAGGGTTACAAGGTTTGTGGACGGACGGGGGCAGGGGCTGGGATTTTCATCCGGACAGATTTTTTTTTCGGTAAAAATTAGGGCAAGAAATTATGACATTTGACTTTGACCCCATATTTACCCTTTAGTTTAATACAGAAACAATCCGCCCAGTGAGTATAAAGATTAAAGTCAGTCTTCCGTTAGGTATAGAAGAAAAACAACAGGTTTTAAGATAATTATACTATTTTTGACCATTTTTGACGGAATAATGGGTTGTCGGAGAAATGGGCTGTCGGAATAATGACCTGACCCCGTTAAGACGGCCCTGGATACAGCAGACACATTACCGAATCACTTTGCGTTAAACAGCAATCCCTCTATCACCCCAATTACTTTTCTGTTAATTGGATAATCTAACATTGGAATAAAATTCTGTATACAAAGAGGGTGAATAGAGAATTCGAAGTGATTCCACTATCCCCCACCATGAAAAGTCTCGACCGACCATAAGAAGATACCACACTAATTATAGCCCGGTGACCAACTACGCAAAAGTCGCATATTAACAGAGTTTAATTTCACTTCATACTATACGGCTAAAAATTGGCATACTTGTAGGAAAAGGATTTTACTTTGATATTAGACTGGTCATCAAAAAGTCGTATGGTGCAGTTTTCTAAAATTCTATGTATAGTTAGCAAAATTTACTTAAATTTGGGCCTCGAGTGGTTAATAGTTTTGCTCCGGTATTTAAAAACTGTATAGAACTATATTTCTTTCGCATTGGATTCAAAGTTTACATATAATGTTTTATTCATTAAGCGAAAAAACTAACACAATAAACCTATTATTGAAAAATGATAACAATAACAAATATTGTAAATTTTGTAGTTTCACCAGATTATAATTCTGTACAATAATGCGTCAGTTGATAAATAGTTAAGTAACTAGTAGAAATTAAAAATATAATCATTATCCTATTTAGTGACACACTTTTTTTTTATCAAAGTTTCTTTAATGGGATTTCATATACCACCCAAAATATAGACTAACAAATCTTTACCTTATTTAATTTTTCGGAAAGTTGTGTCCGGTCCCGGTAGATCTGAATACTTTGTTCACCATATTGATCTTGAACTTCGAGTGCACCTTATGTTCGATTAATTTACGTTAACTATGGATTTATTTCTTTTGTATTTGTCGATGTGTCTTTGTTCTTTTGACTTTTAAATGTTGTTTGTTCGAATTTGAGGTTGTGGTGATGGTTATTTTTCATTTTTGTTCATTCTAAGAGGCAAATTTAGTTATTGAGTTGTAAGTTATTTCAATCGCCATATTCTTAGACTTGGTGGTTTTCACAGTTTGTCTTGTTTCTTATCTTCGATAGGGAAACTTTGGGCCGATGGCGGTCTTCGTGATCTTTTGGTTGATTCTGGCGTGTATGTTGGAAATACAGCTGAGCTTATGTTGGTTGGCAAAGAATTTAACAGGGATGTCAGGGGGTTCACACTTATTTGAAGCCCTACAAGTTCTGTTTATCGCAGTATTCATACACTGGTGTAGGACTAGCTGCAATAATGTAGCTCCTGTGACAAACTTGTGTCTCCTTGCGAGTAAGCGGGCATTTAGGGTTTTATTATTAGAACTAGTGTAGGACCTTTGACTACATCGATCAAATACCATCAGCGTTCTGGAATGCGCTGTTTGAATTTCATATACGTATCTGTGATCAGACGATTGAAACATCAGTACTACTAACTAAAGTTGAAGAATTGTTTGAAGACCATGTACAGCCTCTAATCGGTAAGTTTAGAAAATGGTGATGCGATGCACCACCTACATTCAAATACTGGGATATGTTTCTGGTGGCGGTTCAAATTATATTGTCAAATGTACGAGCAGAACGGGAGAGTGATTGGTCGGCACATCTGATGTCTTCATAAAAAATGTTGCCCTATTTCTTCATTACTAACCGTACAAATTATTCTAGATGATAAAATCAACTTTTGAAAAAGGCGAGTTTTCCATTAGACAAACATCCGGCAGCTTCAATGGTATTTGGAGCGATATGGGCACTGACAAAACCATCATGAAAGATTCGAAGGGCTCAGGTGGTATCGTAGGAATAACGAATCAGAAATCTGCCGTTGTTAGATGGACACTCACTAGACATTTCCTATCATCATTTAGTAGTGCAATGAACGACAGGGCAGGTATTACAAGCACCAGCAATACCTCACATGAAGAAATGAAGCAAACAGCTTTGAAGCGAGATGAGGAACAAGTCCAAGCAATAGTAAACCATTTGAACGAAACCATGACTGACCCCTTTGATATAGAGGCCCACCCTCCTTGACTCATGAATATTTCTACAGGCATGCATGCTACCAGAGAAGTACAGGATTCTTTGCTGTTTACTGTCAACGAAGGTGAAAAAAGTGCAGAAACTTTGTTAAGGGTGTTCTCTCTGTAGGACAGTCTGTGAATTTTTATAGCCCTATCTCAAAGTCAAAATTGAAAACATTTGAACACATGAATGCCAAAACATCCCTGAAATGCAAATCTGGTGAAATCATAACCGGTCATATCAATCCAGAAATTGTTTTCAGACGCTCTGGTTTTGGCTAGTAGCAGAGATGATGTCACGATTGACAACATTCTTTCACATCCTGTAGGGCCTATCCCGGTGTCCATGTTCCATGAAGATGGTACAATGAGGAAATCTTGTAAATTAGATGTAGAGAAGCAGTTCGAAAATGAAGATTCTCCAGTTCTTTCGTTGCCGGATTTTGACCCTTCGTTGACAACTTACATCAGAGATAGCATGGCACTAGTTCAGTGCATGGATGCAAAGAAGCATAGAACTTTTGGAGACCTTGCTACCGACTACTGCAGACAGTTGACATCATGCTTTGCAAAAGCACATACAGTAGCAGATGTATTTGACCGGTATGACGTTAAAAACTCCATCAAGTCGGCTGAAAGAGAGTGTCGTACCAAAGTGACTGCCCATACAAAGGTGTTCCAAGTCATAGAAGGCAGAAATATTCCTGACTGGAAGAAATTTCTATCTGTCAAAGAAAACAAGCAGGCACTCATAAACTTTTTTGGTGACTTCATTGTCAAATTCAATCAAAGTAACCCATTGGTGCCCCCTGGAAATCTGTATTACATTGCCGGTTCATTTGGAAATCCGGAAATTGTGAAAGTTGTTTCAGACCATGAATTCTTTGATTGTCCTGACTTGTACAGCACTCAAGAAGAGGCAGACACCCGTATGATCCTCCAGGCTTTACATGCTGACAAAAGGCTCAAAGAATTGGGAAAGTAAGGAAGGATCATTATCAAAACCTCTGATACAGATGTGATTGTTCTCTGTATTTAATTTGATAAGCAGATGACAAACACCAGTGAACTGTGGGTCCAAATGGGAAACGTTAGTAGTGTTAAGGACGGTCGTAGGTTTTTACCTATTCATGAACTATGTTCTTCTCTCTCAGAAATCACATGTAGAGTTCTTCCTGGCGCACATGCTCTCTCTGGGTGTAACACTACCTCTTCCTTCTTTGGAAATGGCAAAAAGTTAGTGTACAAAATACTGAAAGATGCAGCATCAGATATCCATGATTTAGACAATTTGGGAGATCCCGACAAAGATGTTGCTATTTCATGCTCTTCACGGTTTGTAGCTAGGCTTTATGATCAGAAGTCTTTTGCATCCTCCCATCATAACATTAACAAACTTCGAGTAAAACTTGCTACAGGTCGGGATGCAAGTCTGGTTAGATTACCACCTCCAGAAGCGGCGCTTCGTCAGCATATTCTTCGTGTCTCATTCCAGACCAAAGTTTGGCATACTTCCTGTCTGGCAAAACCACCTCTGCCTTCACCAATGGAATACGGATGGCGAACTGTCAAGGATTCTTTGCTTCCAGTCTACTTTCAAGGAAACATGTCAGCAGAATTTCTCCGTGATCTAGTGTGTGTTCTTGCAAGGGGAAATCGCAATGTAAAAAGTCCTGTGTTTGTGCAGAGCAGAACCTTGCATGTACTGACTTATGTTCTTGCCAAGGATCAGAATCATGTAAAAACGTCCATTCATATATCCTTGCAGAAGACGTTTAATGTGTTAACAACATAATTTTGTACACCTTTTTGACGAGCTGCTTCATTGTTCTGCAAAGAGCTAGTTTCGCTTAAGTCTTTTGTAGAACAGCACCAATTTCCACATGGAAAAGGCAGTTTCAGTCACTCAGAATGCCTTGGACAGTTATTTTGCCTTATTTGTTGCTGATTTATATTCTGTTGATGCATTTTGTTGCATACAAGTAGTTGTGTTTTTGCTTTTAACCCACATATAAGTATGTTTTCTATGAGTTAATGTTGCCAATTGGTCATTTACCAACACAAATCTATGTGAACAAAACTTATATTCTTCATTATAATTTGGCTATTATTTATATATATTTTGTAGAATACATATTTTTCTATATTTTCATTACGTTGGATAAGTTTTAATGGCTTTACTATCGACAGTTTGGAAAATTACCAGGTTTTTAAGCGAAAACCCTCCCCCTTTTTGTGAAAACACATAAATTTGCACAGAACAATTATTTTTTGATGACATCCGACGTTTTAGATAGAAAATTGAATAAGGAAAACCAAATATGCAATTTTTCGTCTTTCTTTAATGAAAAAGGGATTCTAATTGAAATTTGGTATTCAATGAATTTTTGTGTGAAAAAAGTTTTTTGACCTTTGACCTTGATTTCTGAAAAACTGCACCATATTTTCTATTGACGACCAAATTATTTTGAAAGTACGAACATTGCCGAGTCGAATGATATATGACACAGCCGTATAGTATTCATGACGATTAAATTTTGGAAATGATGTCTCTAGTCACCGGGCTATTAATGTAATGAAATCAAATATATTTTATTACCAACAATAACAGCCCACAAGGGAAAAGTGAGTATATATAGTTACACATGTGATAGCAGTGTCTAACCGTAATTTATTTTCTGGTCAGCGTGTAGTTATCGCCAGCTACTTTCTCCCCATTGTGCTGATTTCACAGACGGGCGAATACTTTTAACCTGTATATTTTCTTCACATGTTCATTTGTCAAGAGTTAGTTCCCCTTTTTAACTGTTGTATTCTTTTTATACCAGATGCACAAGCTATATGTTGACAAATTATTGTACCTTTATAGCTTTGCCTTTAAAATATATTAAGCCTCATGATGGCATAATAATTCTTGTAACATGAATGCATTCTTTTCCTTTGATCGTTTTATGGTTTGAAATAACTAGTTCAAGTTGTTTCAGAAGATGAAATATGCAAAAGAAAGATTTCCACTTGTCGTAAGCACTTCCCGATCCTTTCCTCATTCATGACTTATCACCGGGTTTGTAACTAGATTAACACAACACTGCCTAACCTTTCGGAGCACCTGAGTTCACCCCCGGTTTTTAGTGGGGTTCGTGTAACTCGATCTTTAGTTTTATGTGTATGTTTTGTAGATCTTTCTTTCAAAATGGCCATTACGTTGTCTGTTCTTCTTCGATATACGGATTCTGATTTCCCCTTTGGTATCTTCAAACTGTTCCACTTGCCAAGGACTCCTGAACAGGTATACACTAATGTTGCCTACAGCAGGATATAAATAGATCAAGATTTTCATCAGCTTCTTTCTTGTGATTTCTGTGATTAGATGTGTAGGCTTGACAATAGAGTGGCTTTTGGATGGTTATATTTTTGGCTTATACTGTTTAACCTTTTGTTTTGTTTTTATCAAATAATAAACATTGCAACAACTCAATCTTTATCTTGATATCTAGAATTTGTTTTTTTTCAAATGCAAAACACTCTAACCAGTGCCATTTTTCCTTTGATCTCGGTGAGCGATGTAGGCAACATAAAGGAACTGAGTGATACTGAAAATTACGGTCAGTGTGACATTAAGCACATTATGACATTACCGATAAATACAAGAATGTCAGTTTTTAAGATCTCGACATACATTATGACTAACGGACTCGCTGTAATACTAGCGATAATGTCTTTCTTGACCTTCATAGCTGCCGTTATTCTATATATAACACTTGTTATAGTGAAAGAGAAAATTTTCATGAAAACTGAAAAACATTTTCTCGTCTTTGTTTACATCTGTCTGTCTAGATCCCTCCTTTAGGAGAAAAAAACAGCAGTGAGAAGCTTTTATTTGTTTTGTTGGAGATTCATGTTTTATTAATGTTTTTATGTGTACTGGTGTCCTATACGATTTCCATATCGTATTGGACACCAGTACACATAAAACACATTAATGTGAATGTCGTTTAATAGTAATACGACAGGTGGAGCATAAACTGCTATCCTTTCTGTAGCACTTGAGTTCACCCCCAGTTTTTAGTGGGGTTCATCATATTTAATCTTAAGTTTTCTATATAGTGTTTTGTAGATCAATCTTTGTCCTTATTATTTTGGCTATGATATTGTATGTTCTTCTCTGATTTATGCTTCTGATTACCCCTTTCCTTTGATATCTTTAATTTTTTCTTAAATAATGACTGACCGCATCGGTGGTGTAATGGTTAGCGTGCTTGTCTTGAGTGCGGTACACACAGGCACTTGTTTCATTCAAAAAATATATGCCCCCTCCTCTTCCTTACATTTTTTGAATGAAACAAGTGCCTGTGGCGGTACATCGTGGGGCCGAGTCCACTTCAGGTCAAACAAAAGACTACAAAATTGGTAATTGTTGCTTCTCCGCTAAGCACTCAGCACCAAGTGGTAAGGGCAAAGACTGGTTGGCTCAGAATCTGGGTTAGGGTTATGGTGTTTAGTACCACTTTCAACAATATTTCAGTTTTATCTTGGCGGTGAGTTGTATTGGTTGGAGGATATGGAGTACCTGGAGAAAACTATTGACCTGTCTCAAGTCACTGGCAAACGTTATCACATAATGTTAACAGTAAATTGTCCATGTACATACCACACATAGTTCTGGAATCTTACACATATAATCACTCACTCTAAATAATGAATGAAACAGGAATGGTATACAATTTTGCTGACAACAGAAGCACCATAGTACAACAGGAATGATCTGTATTCATGTACTTTCTAATACTTTCCAACACTTCCCTGTCCTTTCCTCATTCATGACCTATCACTGGGTTTGTAACAAGAGTCACACGACGGGTGTCAGTAGTGGAGCATGAACTGCTTATCCTTCTGTAGCACCTGAGTTCACTAACAATTTTCAGTGGGGTTGGTGTTGCTTGGTCTTTAGTTTTCTATGTAGTGTTTGTAGATCGTTGTTTGGCCACTGTGTTATCTGTCCCTCTTCAATTTACGGATTATGAAACTCCTTGGGTATCTTCAAACTCTTCTTAATTCAGTTAAAGATCGGGGTAGTCTAGACATTTCTGAGCTTAGTCAAACAGACCATATTTATTGATCTACATTGTATGAGTGAATATATATGGTATTTTATTTCCCAGAAAATTCCATTAAAAACCAAAGTTGTAGCAATAATTATTGTACTCCTAGTAGCACCCCATACATGTAATCTTTAGTATTCCCTTCAACAATATCAAATTGTGGGACAGGTATAAGCCAAGATGGTCATTTTACCCCACTTTAGTTTTAAAAGTCCATGTTTCCTTTTCTGAACAATATCACTAGAATCTCTGTGAATACCTTCTAAACATCATTCCTGCAATAAATAAACGATAGAGAATACCGAAGGGGCAATAAAAAATGGACAACCCAGAGAAATTGGCAACATATGGTACACAAGACGAAGAAAACCAAATCAAAAACACAACACAATATATGTTGGATACCACTATATGGAATGTTTGATTCCAATTGGTGAGGTAATTTCAGAGGAGTAGATTGTGTAAAAAGTTTAAGGGCAATGAGGGTCGTGATGGCATAAACTCACATGAGCCTTTGTCTCATGTGAGCTATGTATACAACATTATGTGATAAAGTTTGTCAGTGGCTTGCGGCATGTCGAGGGTTTTCTACACTGGTTTCCTCCACCAATAAACCGACCACCACGATATAACTGAAATATTACTGAAAGTGGCATTAAAAACCATAGCCCTAACCCTAACCAGAATGTTAGTTTGGATGTAGATCTGTATCTTGCGTGAGTAGTTGTACACGGATTTTGCTGTTTCTTTCACTAATATGACAGCCACAATATAACTGATATGTTGATTCCATTGGCGGTAGGTACACATGACCTTAGACAAAGTGTATTTGATGCAACATTATGTGATAAAGTTTGTCGATGACTTGCGCCAGTTCGGTGGTTTTCTCCGGGTACTCCGGTTTACTCCACCAATAACACTGACCGCCACGATATAACTTATATAAACGATATAAACACCATCACCCCTAACTTGTTTAAAGGAAATCAGTTTACAAATAAAACTTTGAAGATACCAAAATGGATAATCAGAAGTAGCAAATCGAAGAAGTACAGACAATGCAATGTCCAAAAAAGGATAAAAGGGCCAAAAATTATCAATAAAATACCACGCAGAAATTGAACAACGCAAGACCCATAAAAAACCAGGAATGTGTTATCTGTATTATACTGGAAGTTAACTCAGTCACTGAGCAAAAGTTATCCAGGTGCTCTGAAAGGGTAAATAGTTTCTGTTCTATTAATTGCACCCGTCGTATTACTGTTAAGCTACACGAACATATATACAGATATGGGAAATAATAGTATTTATCTCGGAAGAGTTTGAAAATAGCAAAGGGGTAATCGGAATCCGTAAATCGAAAAAGGACAGACAACACAATGGCCAAAAGAAAAAGGACAAACAACCATTTACAAAACCTTCACATAAAACTAAAAATCGAGTAACACGAACCCCACTAAGCATCGGGCTCCGGAACTCAGGTGCTCCGGAAAGGTATGCAGTCCCTGCTCCAGTAGTTTTCGGAATGATATATAAATATACAATACTGACACTTTGCATTGAAATCAACAAACGGAGGACAATCGAAAAGAAAACTCTATAGCAAACATGATGACTACACTTATCCATTCATCAGTATAAAGATTCCAGCAGCACCTGCGTATGAAATTTACATTTAACAAATCCGTTATTATAAGCCTATCATAGTGATTATCTTTACAGAGTTCAAATGCTGAAACAAACACTATTCAGACTAAAACCGCATCGGTAGTGATCGAATGCGGTAGATCGTGGGTTCAGATCGGGTCAAACCAAAGACTATAAAATAGGTATTTGTTGTATTTCCACTAAGCATACAGCACTAAGGAGAAAGAACCAAGACTGGTTGGTTCGAAATCAGAAAAATATGTCCGAGTGGGGCAACTTGTATAACCGCGGACTGCTGTTTCAGTGGGCTAGCACTATGAAATTTCAACTAGGCTTGGTGGTCTAGTACATAGCGGACATCTTCATCACCTCATTGAAAATTAACTTGCTCTCGCAATGGCATAGCTGAAAAATTACTCCGTCGGCGTTAAACATATATCACTCACTTGCTCACTGACTATTCAGACCTGACTACGTTGCTCCTAGGTTGATGTCATCACTACAAACATGCTGTGGCCGTCATCACGAACTGTTTTACAGTTACGTAATATCCAGTTCTGAAATGGCAATGCATCTGTTCTTTCTCAATCGCCGACAATACTTTTGTCGGACTTTATTATGAGTAACATGGTTGTAGTCTTATGATAAACAGGAACTTCTTACTCATATCGAGCACATGTATTCACCATTGATTTATGGTGAGGTTAGTGTTGTCCATCTTCTTAGTTTTCCTTGTTGTGTTTTTATTTTGTTTGTATTCGTTTTGGGTGTTGTGGCCAATGTTTCCTGTGTCTCTGGATTGTCCATTACTGATTGCCCCATCGGTTGTCTCTAGATTGTCCATTCCTGATTGCCCCATCGGTTGTCTCTAGATTGTCCATTCCTGATTGCCCCATCGGTTGTCTCTCGATTGTCTATTCCTGATTGCCCCATCGGTTGTCTCTAGATTGTCTATTCCTGATTGCCCCATCGGTTGTCTCTAGATTGTCTATTCCTGATTGCCCCATCGGTTGTCTCTAGATTGTCTATTCCTGATTGCCCCATCGGTTGTCTCTAGATTGTCTATTCCTGATTGCCCCAGCGGTTGTCTCTAGATTGTCTATTCCTGATTGCCCCATCGGTTGTCTCTGGATTGTCCATTCTTGATTGCCCATCGGTTGTCTCTAGATTGTCTATTCCTGATTGCCCCATCGGTTGTCTCTAATGTTTATTTAGTGAAGTAATTGTTTGCTTCAGAAACGCGTCGTCTGCACTAAAGTGAATAGCGGCGTATTTATTACCGAATCTTTACCCAGTTTTGTGCAGAATACACATAAAATTGACATTGATATTGTACGTTATTTTTCAGTCAGGTAGAGATTGTCTTCCCTTTATACTTTATGCATCGGAAGTGTTTAAATTTCCTTTAGAAAATGACCAACCACATCGGTAACCTTATCTTTACAAAACTTTAATGTTTCTTTTCTTACTAGTATATAAATATATATAATGTATGTAATTTTAGCTTGGAACTTCTTACACTGTTATTTGGATAAAATACTGATTGTGTGATCATGTGAAATGAAATGCATGCTTTAAAAAAAAAAATTACAACAAAACCGACGTACAGGACACTGGTGATGGTTTCTAGAGCACAACCAAGAGAGCTACACAGTGGCGGATACTGATGTACTCTCGAATGGGTGGTGTTTTCTGCTTACTATGTGGATAGCCCCACGTTGGTATAGTTAGTTCCGTGCTAGGAGAGTGACGCACATTGTACATTAAGTAAGTAATTTTGGTAGATTTGGAAGAAAAAAAAAGAGTACACGCATCTTAGACCAACAGGCTAATTTTTTTTGGTCCATACCCATCCATACAGATTTTTCCAATAGCAGGAAAAAGTCATTGACCTCGTTTTCGTCCTCATTGATGTTTGTTTGTAGATGTTGTAAAACTTGTTCTCGCCTTATATATACAATATTTTTGCCGATTGAGGTTAAACAACAGACAATTAATCATTTTTAGTTTTTTTTTTAATTATCTAGTATATCTTGTTTGTTTTCTTAGCTGTTTCTTGTACTCTTGGAGTGCTTCATGATTGCCCTAACTCATAAGGACAAAGGTATGACCCCATACAACTAGCTTAACCCCGTCACCTTTTATTTAAGTTCCTGTACCAATCCAGGAAAGTGGGGAAAGTGGGGAAAGTGGGGTGGTCATGTATGTCTCTGTTAGGGGTATCGATTTTGTCTATGTTTCAACAATGTTTCGCTTAGATTTTTGGAACAATTACTGTTCTAATGGTGTGGTATTTAGAAAAAAATATATTTATGTAAAGAGGACAATTACAATATTGTAATGTAAAGCTGTTAGACACAAATTATGTTTGAGCAAAAATTGTATTAAGATTAGGATTATGATAATTTTAAACCAGTCTTGACTTTCTTCCCATAACAGCCAGCATCCAACATTTGTTTAGCACACGGGTACATATTTTATATGCTAATAAGCTTTCAACTTGATGAAAATTAAGCAATGAAAAGGTCGTAGATAAATCTTGCTGGTGTTTTCGGTTAACGGTAAAACCCGAGGGAATACTAAAGTTGAACTGAACGACAAGTTAGATCTAGGTCTATCCGATGTTTATTGAAATGGGGTATATTTTGCGTTTGATTTCAATTAGATTGACACAGTTATGGACTCTATGATATTGTTCCGAATGAATCAATAAAAATAGCTTTAAACACGTCATTTATTCCTAAGGCTTATGGTAATCCATGCTCCAAATGAACAGTCAATTCCGAAGAGACTTAATTTTCGTCTTCTTATTTTGAAATAAACTTATACTTCAGCGTATAATTCTGCAACAGTCTTCTGGTTCTTGGAATCATCGCCAGATATGTCATGTGTTGTTGACTTTTCAAAGTCCACAATTTCCTTATCCCGCTCTCCTTAAAATAAAAGAAACCCTATTATTATACTGGTTTTGAGCTATAAATAAAGAGGTGTCGAGTAGAAATCTACTATGGTACCACAGAAATGTGGCTATGGTGGATGTATAAGAACTTAAAGCGTTTAATACCAGGTAAGCCTCTTATTGTATTTGTACCTCAATATTTGATTGTTTCTGCGTACATTGTTTCAATAAAAAAGTAGATATCTAATTTAGTGCGCACGAGGCGTGCCTGGTATAACCTTCATCAGGTACGCTCAAAGTCAAAAGGTTGGAAAACCAAATAATTTAAAAAGTTTTGGGAGCAATAAAACCAAAGGGCATAAACAGGATAGCCTAAGTCGACTAAGGTCAATTTTACAGTTAAAGACACGTACATGTATACTTCAGGTAATATATGTATATTGACAGCTTTCAACTCTTTCGTTTATCTAGAGACTATATTTCGGCCTTCCTGTCATAACAAAAACATCCATAGTTCCACTCTAGTGTCATATGTTTACCCATATCATTTATTTTCGACAACTTATTTCCTCGCCATGAATATAGCTGAAATACTACTCAATTGATTTTAAGCATCATAAAATAATCAAGATTTAACAGTTTGGTTGTTCACATGAATTACATAATGTTACTGTATAGTATGCACCTTTGTTATACCACCAGATTTTGGAAAACCAAGTTATATTTTGCCGAAAATCATGGATGGTCATATATATAGAGAGATATATATATTTACATAAAAACTTAAACAGTAACAAGAAAAGTTTGATAATACTAAAGGGATAATAACAAACCACAAATTGGTGATGAACAGAAAACACAATTGCCAAAATAATAAAGAACAAAAAAAACAAACAATGATCTGTAAAACACTACACAGAAAAGCAAAGATTCTGGAATAACTTTCATCTGGTACGCTCAAAGCCAAAATATTTGAAAGCCGAATGACTTAAACGTTTTCATGAGCAAGAACAATAAAGGTTCTGAACAGTATAGGCAAAATCGATTAAAGTCACCTATGCCTGAGGGAGGGGAACCTTAGTTTGAATAAAACAAACTAGGACATAGGTCGAGTACAAATATATAGACAGCATCATCTTCTCATGAAAAAGTAACTTGTTCTCACAATGATATAACTTTAAAAAGTATTCACATGGCACTAAGCAACAATCAATCACCCATAGTTACAGTCAGAGGAGTATGAATATATCAAAGGGGCAATCAGAAACCGTCAATCAGAAACCGTCAATCAGGAACCGTAAGTCTAACAAGGACAGACAACTCTATGTACAAAAGGACGAACAACGATCTACAAAGCATTACACATAAACCTAAAGATCGAGTAATACGATCCCCACTAAAAATCCGGGGTGAACCCAGGTGCTCCGGAAGGGAAAGCAGTTCCTGCTCCACTAATGAATATATTACATTATCTGCAGTCAACCAATAATAGACGTTGGAACAATGTTGTGCAAATTTGGTATTGTCATAAATTTATTTAGAAAACAAGGAATCACTAATCAATATATTATATACATGTAAAATTATATGTTTGTCATCGGAAATGATGATATGTTGAGATAAACCCCTCCACTCTTTACTAAAGGGCCTTTGTCAAGCCATGCTAGGCCAATATAAGTCAGATGTCATGTATGTGTAAGCAGTATTCAATTTGTCTCTTTCTACCATTTTCCTATTGGATTTTGTAACTGTACCGACAGTGTGGTTATATTTAGCTTTTTCATTATATTACAATTACAAATCTACAAAAAATACAAAAAATAAATCACAGATTGACTTTTGTTTATTTTGTTATTGGTCAGACATTGATTACAGAAAGCCGTCAACATAGAACATAGTACAGTGAAACCTGCCTAAGTCGAACCCTGAATAAACCGGAATCCTGTATAAGTCGAACTGTGAAATACAGTTCGAATGTAGGAAATCTTTGTTAAATTAACCTGTATAAAATGATAACCTGTCTATACCGGCTTAGACAGGTGTCACTGTATTACCTAATGTGGACATTTCGAAATACCCATCCTTAACATCATTCCGCTCTTCAATGCCCCGTCCATCATCCTAAATAAACACAAAAAACAAGCAGTAATAAATATTAAAACAAACCTACGATCTATACAGAGCACATATACTGGTAAAGCTCCGTTTTATGAGATTTCATGTTGTCCGCACTCTGACCTTTTGCCTTGCCCTTGTGACTTGTACTATTGTTATATTTGTACCCGGATGTTATCTTTGTCTGACAGTCTCCTCCAATGTGAACACGCTCACATCGTCATTTGATATTTTTGATATACTGATGTTTTTAGTAAAAAAGATAAAATAAGCTTGAATTGAAAATAACACAGCAACAATGGTTGGTTACTCGGTCGGCTTGAATACTAACTCACTGAAGCAACAGTCCACATGTAGACGTGTCGTTGCTCTCGGACACGCGCTCAATAACCCTCAATCTACCACAATAGAATTCGTCTTGGTGGTGTGATGGTTACCAGCCTCTCCCCGAGTGCGGTGTATTGTGGATTCGAGCAGCGATATGGTCAACACATATGTATTTGCTGTTTCTCATCTCGAACTCACGATCTACATCAACGATGCGGTTTCCATATTAAATTATGCTGATTTCGCTTAACGATACCATGGCGTTTGTCAGTAATTACCCTCACATGAAACACGTGCTTGCCTTCAGTGGGCTTCGCGTTTCTTTATCTCAGTTTTCTGTGTGGTGGCCCCTTTTCGTTTTTGTATTCTTGGCACTTGTATTGTATATCCTTCTCCGATTATCGGATTTATTTATTTGATATAATTACTCTTTCAACAAACTACCTAATATTTATGTGAGGATTGCTGATGTCTGATTGCTTTTATGTTGTTTTTTTATCTAGATTGTGATTTGTAGTCTGTTTCTTGTATTTTGTATCTTATGTTTTTTTAAATATAATATTATGTTTGTGATACTTTCTTAAAGAGCACATCGGATCGACGAAACACAGAATGAAATGTTTCATACCTGTTTAGTCTCGCCTTGACCGGCAGTGACGTCATCTGGTCGCGTGGACATCCTGACCATGACAACAACAATAACAATACTGGCAACGCTCCCAAGCACAACTGCTAAAACAACACATATGACACCTGTAAAATAATAACTGGAAGTTTAAAATTATATTTGGTTCATAAAGCTAGCTAAGCCCAACAATTTTTTCATTGAAATGTCTGCATCAAGACAGGAATGTAAGCGGTCATACATTATGTGTGTTAGCGGTATCATGTCCGCATCAAGACAGGAATGTAAGCGGTCATACATTATGTGTGTTAGCGGTATCATGTCCGCATCAAGACAGGAATGTAAGCGGTCATACATTATGTGTGTTAGCGGTATCATGTCCGCATCAAGACAGGAATGTAAGCGGTCATACATTATGTGTGTTAGCGGTATCATGTCCGCATCAAGACAGGAATGTAAGCGGTCATACATTATGTGTGCTAGCGGTATCATGTCCGCATTAAGACAGGAATGTAAGCGGTCATACATATGTGTGTTAGCGGTATCATGTCCTCATCAAGACAGGAATGTAAGCGGTCAAACATTATGTGTGTTAGCGGTATCATGTCCGCATCAAGACAGGAATGTAAGCGGTCATACATTATGTGTGTTAGCGGTATCATGTCCGCATCAAGACAGGAATGTAAGCGGTCATACATTATGTGTGTTAGCGGTATCGTGTCCGCATTAAGACAGGAATGTAAGCGGTCATACATTATGTGTGTTAGCGGTATCATGTCCGCATTAAGACAGGAATGTAAGTGGTCATACATTATGTGTGTTAGCGGTATCATGTCCGCATTAAGACAGGAATGTAAGTGGTCATACATTATGTGTGTTAGCGGTATCATGTCCGCATTAAGACAGGAATGTAAGTGGTCATACATTATGTGTGTTAGCGGTATCATGTCCGCATTAAGACAGGAATGTAAGCGGTCATACATATGTGTGTTAGCGGTATCATGTCCGCATTAAGAGAGGAATGTAAGTGGTCATACATTATGTGTGTTAGCGGTATCATGTCCGCATTAAGACAGGAATGTAAGCGGTCATACATATGTGTGTTAGCGGTATCATGTCCCGCATCAAGACAGGAATGTAAGTGGTCATACATTATGTGTGTTAGCGGTATCATGTCCGCATCAAGACAGAAATGTAAGCGGTCATACATTATGTGTGTTAGCGGTATCATGTCCGCATCAAGACAGGAATGTAAACGGTCATACATTATGTGTGTTAGCGGTATCATGTCCGCATCAAGACAGGAATGTAAGCGGTCATACATTATGTGTGTTAGCGGTATCATGTCCGCATCAAGACAGGAATGTAAGCGGTCATACATTATGTGTGTTAGCGGTATCATGTCCGCATCAAGACAGGAATGTAAGCGGTCATACATTATGTGTGTTAGCGGTATCATGTCCGCATCAAGACAGGAATGTAAGCGGTCATACATTATGTGTGTTAGCGGTATCATGTCCGCATTAAGACAGGAATGTAAGTGGTCATACATATGTGTGTTAGCGGTATCATGTCCGCATTAAGACAGGAATGTAAGTGGTCATACATTATGTGTGTTAGCGGTATCATGTCCGCATTAAGACAGGAATGTAAGCGGTCATACATATGTGTGTTAGCGGTATCATGTTCGCATTAAGACAGGAATGTAAGTGGTCATACATTATGTGTGTTAGCGGTATCATGTCCGCATTAAGACAGGAATGTAAGTGGTCATACATTATGTGTATTAGCGGTATCATGTCCGCATTAAGACAGGAATGTAAGTGGTCATACATTATGTGTGTTAGCGGTATCATGTCCGCATTAAGAGAGGAATGTAAGTGGTCATACATTATGTGTGTTAGCGGTATCATGTCCGAATTAAGACAGGAATGTAAGCGGTCATACATATGTGTGTTAGCGGTATCATGTCCGCATTAAGAGAGGAATGTAAGTGGTCATACATTATGTGTGTTAGCGGTATCATGTCCGCATTAAGACAGGAATGTAAGTGGTCATACATTATGTGTGTTAGCGGTATCATGTCCGCATTAAGACAGGAATGTAAGCGGTCATACATATGTGTGTTAGCGGTATCATGTCCGCATCAAGACAGGAATGTAAGCGGTCATACATTATGTGTGTTAGCGGTATCATGTCCGCATCAAGACAGGAATGTAAGCGGTCATACATTATGTGTGTTAGCGGTATCATGTCCGCATCAAGACAGGAATGTAAGCGGTCATACATTATGTGTGTTAGCGGTATCATGTCCGCATCAAGACAGGAATGTAAGCGGTCATACATTATGTGTGTTAGCGGTATCATGTCCGCATCAAGACAGGAATGTAAGCGGTCATACATTATGTGTGTTAGCGGTATCATGTCCGCATTAAGACAGGAATGTAAGCGGTCATACATATGTGTGTTAGCGGTATCATGTCCGCATTAAGACAGGAATGTAAGTGGTCATACATTATGTGTGTTAGCGGTATCATGTCCGCATTAAGACAGGAATGTAAGCGGTCATACATATGTGTGTTAGCGGTATCATGTCCGCATTAAGACAGGAATGTAAGTGGTCATACATTATGTGTGTTAGCGGTATCATGTCCGCATTAAGACAGGAATGTAAGTGGTCATACATTATGTGTGTTAGCGGTATCATGTCCGCATTAAGACAGGAATGTAAGTGGTCATACATTATGTGTGTTAGCGGTATCATGTCCGCATTAAGACAGGAATGTAAGTGGTCATACATTATGTGTGTTAGCGGTATCATGTCCGAATTAAGACAGGAATGTAAGCGGTCATACATATGTGTGTTAGCGGTATCATGTCCGCATTAAGAGAGGAATGTAAGTGGTCATACATTATGTGTGTTAGCGGTATCATGTCGCATTAAGACAGGAATGTAAGTGGTCATACATTATGTGTGTTAGCGGTATCATGTCCGCATTAAGACAGGAATGTAAGCGGTCATGCATATGTGTTATGGCGGGATCATGTCCGCATTAAGACAGGAATGTAAGTGGTCATACATTATGTGTGTTAGCGGTATCATGTCCGCATTAAGACAGGAATGTAAGCGGTCATACATATGTGTGTTAGCGGTATCATGTCCGCATTAAGACAGGAATGTAAGTGGTCATACATTATGTGTGTTAGCGGTATCATGTCCGCATTAAGACAGGAATGTAAGTGGTCATACATTATGTGTGTTAGCGGTATCATGTCCGCATTAAGACAGGAATGTAAGTGGTCATACATTATGTGTGTTAGCGGTATCATGTCCGCATTAAGACAGGAATGTAAGTGGTCATACATTATGTGTGTTAGCGGTATCATGTTCGCATTAAGACAGGAATGTAAGCGGTCATACATATGTGTGTTAGCGGTATCATGTCCGCATTAAGAGAGGAATGTAAGTGGTCATACATTATGTGTGTTAGCGGTATCATGTCCGCATTAAGACAGGAATGTAAGTGGTCATACATTATGTGTGTTAGCGGTATCATGTCCGCATTAAGACAGGAATGTAAGCGGTCATACATATGTGTGTTAGCGGTATCATGTCCCGCATCAAGACAGGAATGTAAGTGGTCATACATTATGTGTGTTAGCGGTATCATGTCCGCATCAAGACAGGAATGTAAGCGGTCATACATTATGTGTGTTAGCGGTATCATGTCCGCATCAAGACAGGAATGTAAGCGGTCATACATTATGTGTGTTAGCGGTATCATGTCCGCATCAAAACAGGAATGTAAGCGGTCATACATTATGTGTGTTAGCGGTATCATGTCCGCATCAAGACAGTAATGTAAGCGGTCATACATTATGTGTGTTAGCGGTATCATGTCCCGCATCAAGACAGGAATGTAAGTGGTCATACATTATGTGTGTTAGCGGTATCATGTCCGCATCAAGACAGGAATGTAAGCGGTCATACATTATGTGTGTTAGCGGTATCATGTCCGCATCAAGACAGGAATGTAAGCGGTCATACATTATGTGTGTTAGCGGTATCATGTCCGCATCAAAACAGGAATGTAAGCGGTCATACATTATGTGTGTTAGCGGTATCATGTCCGCATCAAGACAGTAATGTAAGCGGTCATACATTATGTGTGTTAGCGGTATCATGTCCGCATCAAGACAGGAATGTAAGCGGTCATACATTATGTGTGTTAGCGGTATCATGTCCGCATCAAGACAGGAATGTAAGCGGTCATGCATTATGTGTGTTAGCGGTATCATGTCCGCATTAAGACAGGAATGTAAGCGGTCATACATATGTGTGTTAGCGGTATCATGTCCGCATTAAGACAGGAATGTAAGTGGTCATACATTATGTGTGTTAGCGGTATCATGTCCGCATCAAGACAGGAATGTAAGCGGTCATACATTATGTGTGTTAGCGGTATCATGTCCGCATCAAAACAGGAATGTAAGCGGTCATACATTATGTGTGTTAGCGGTATCATGTCCGCATCAAGACAGTAA
The DNA here is from genome assembly GCA_963680875.1 of Bathymodiolus brooksi. NCBI lineage: Eukaryota > Metazoa > Mollusca > Bivalvia > Mytilida > Modiolidae > Bathymodiolus > Bathymodiolus brooksi. The sequence goes on along the minus strand of OY804583.1, from coordinate 83,833,483 downwards.
TGTAAGCGGTCATACATTATGTGTGTTAGCGGTATCATGTCCGCATCAAGACAGGAATGTAAGCGGTCATACATTATGTGTGTTAGCGGTATCATGTCCGCATCAAGACAGGAATGTAAGCGGTCATGCATTATGTGTGTTAGCGGTATCATGTCCGCATTAAGACAGGAATGTAAGCGGTCATACATATGTGTGTTAGCGGTATCATGTCCGCATTAAGACAGGAATGTAAGTGGTCATACATTATGTGTGTTAGCGGTATCATGTCCGCATTAAGACAGGAATGTAAGCGGTGATACATATGTGTGTTAGCGGTATCATGTCCGCATTAAGACAGGAATGTAAGTGGTCATACATTATGTGCGTTAGCGGTATCATGTTCGCATTAAGACAGGAATGTAAGTGGTCATACATTATGTGTGTTAGCAGTATCATGTCCGCATTAAGACAGGAATGTAAGCGGTCATACATATGTGTGTTAGCGGTATCATGTCCGCATCAAGACAGGAATGTAAGTGGTCATACATTATGTGTGTTAGCGGTATCATGTCCGCATCAAGACAGGAATGTAAGCGGTCATACATATGTGTGTTAGTGGTATCATGTCTGCATCAAGACAGGAATGTAAGCGGTCATACATATGTGTGTTAGCGGTATCATGTCCGTATCAAGACAGGAATGTAAGTGGTCATACATTATGTGTGTTAGCGGTATCATGTCCGCATTAAGACAGGAATGTAAGCGGTCATACATATGTGTGTTAGCGGTATCATGTCCGCATTAAGACAGGAATGTAAGCGGTCATACATATGTGTGTTAGCGTATCATGTCCGCATTAAGACAGGAATGTAAGCGGTCATACATATGTGTGTTAGCGGTATCATGTCCGCATTAAGACAGGAATGTAAGCGGTCATACATATGTGTGTTAGCGGTATCATGTCCGCATTAAGACAGGAATGTAAGCGGTCATACATATGTGTGTTAGCGGTATCATGTCCGCATTAAGACAGGAATATAAGCGGTCATACATTATGTGTGTTAGCAGTATCATGTCCGCATCAAGACAGGAATGTAAGTGGTCATACATTATGTGTGTTAGCGGTATCATGTCCGCATCAAGACAGGAATGTAAGCGGTCATACATATGTGTGTTAGCAGTATCATGTCCGCATCAAGACAGGAATGTAAGCGGTCATACATATGTGTGTTAGCGGTATCATGTCCACATCAAGACAGGAATGTAAGCGGTCATACATTATGTGTGTTAGCGGTATCATGTCCGCATCAAGACAGGAATGTAAGCGGTCATACATATATGTGTTAGCGGTATCATGTCCGCATCAAGACAGGAATGTAAGCGGTCATACATTATGTGTGTTAGCGGTATCATGTCCGCATCAAGACAGGAATGTAAGCGGTCATACATTATGTGTGTTAGCGGTATCATGTCCGCATCAAGACAGGAATGTAAGCGGTCATACATTATGTGTGTTGGCGGTATCATGTCCGCATCAAGACAGGAATGTAAGCGGTCATACATATGTGTGTTAGTTGTATCATATCCGCATCAAGACAGGAATGTAAGCGGTCATACATATATGTGTTAGCGGTATCATGTCCGCATCAAGACAGGAATGTAAGCGGTCATACATTATGTGTGTTAGCGGTATCATTTCCGCATTAAGACAGGAATGTTTGCGGTCATACATATGTGTGTTAGCGGTATCATGTCCGCATCAAGACAGGAATGTAAGCGGTCATACATATGTGTGTTAACGGTATCATGTCCGCATCAAGACAGGAATGTAATCGGTCATACATTATGTGTGTTAGCGGTATCATGTCCGTATCAAGACAGGAATGTAAGCGGTCATACATTATGTGTGTTAGCGGTATCATGTCCGCATCAAGACAGGAATGTAAGCGGTCATACATATGTGTGTTAGCCGTATCATGTCCGCATCAAGACAGGAATGTAAGCGGTCATACATATGTGTGTTAGCGGTATCATGTCCGTATCAAGACAGGAATGTAAGCGGTCATACATATGTGTGTTAGCGGTATCATGTCCGCATCAAGACAGGAATGTAAGCGGTCATACATATGTGTGTTAGCGGTATCATGTCCGCATCAAGACAGGAATGTAAGTGGTCATACATTATGTGTGTTAGCGGTATCATGTCCGCATCAAGACAGGAATGTAAGCGGTCATACATATGTGTGTTAGCGGTATCATGTCCGTATCAAGACAGGAATGTAAGCGGTCATACATATGTGTGTTAGCGGTATCATGTCCGCATCAAGACAGGAATGTAAGCGGTCATACATTATGTGTGTTAGCGGTATCATGTCCGCATCAAGACAGGAATGTAAGCGGTCATACATTATGTGTGTTAGCGGTATCATGTCCGCATCAAGACAGGAATGTAAGCGGTCATACATTATGTGTGTTAGCGGTATCATGTCCGCATCAAGACAGGAATGTAAGCGGTCATACATTATGTGTGTTAGCGGTATCATGTCCGCATCAAGACAGGAATGTAAGCGGTCATACATTATGTGTGTTAGCGGTATCATGTCCGCATTAAGACAGAAATGTAAGTGGTCATACATTATGTGTGTTAGCGGTATCATGTCCGCATTAAGACAGGAATGTAAGCGGTCATACATATGTGTGTTAGCGGTATCATGTCCGCATCAAGACAGGAATGTAAGCGGTCATACATTATGTGTGTTAGCGGTATCATGTCCGCATCAAGACAGGAATGTAAGCGGTCATACATTATGTGTGTTAGCGGTATCATGTCCGCATCAAGACAGGAATGTAAGTGGTCATACATTATGTGTGTTAGCGGTATCATGTCCGCATTAAGACAGGAATGTAAGTGGTCATACATTATGTGTGTTAGCGGTATCATGTCCGCATTAAGACAGGAATGTAAGTGGTCATACATTATGTGTGTTAGCGGTATCATGTCCGAATTAAGACAGGAATGTAAGCGGTCATACATATGTGTGTTAGCGGTATCATGTCCGCATTAAGAGAGGAATGTAAGTGGTCATACATTATGTGTGTTAGCGGTATCATGTCGCATTAAGACAGGAATGTAAGTGGTCATACATTATGTGTGTTAGCGGTATCATGTCCGCATTAAGACAGGAATGTAAGCGGTCATGCATATGTGTTATGGCGGGATCATGTCCGCATTAAGACAGGAATGTAAGTGGTCATACATTATGTGTGTTAGCGGTATCATGTCCGCATTAAGACAGGAATGTAAGCGGTCATACATATGTGTGTTAGCGGTATCATGTCCGCATTAAGACAGGAATGTAAGTGGTCATACATTATGTGTGTTAGCGGTATCATGTCCGCATTAAGACAGGAATGTAAGTGGTCATACATTATGTGTGTTAGCGGTATCATGTCCGCATTAAGACAGGAATGTAAGTGGTCATACATTATGTGTGTTAGCGGTATCATGTCCGCATTAAGACAGGAATGTAAGTGGTCATACATTATGTGTGTTAGCGGTATCATGTTCGCATTAAGACAGGAATGTAAGCGGTCATACATATGTGTGTTAGCGGTATCATGTCCGCATTAAGAGAGGAATGTAAGTGGTCATACATTATGTGTGTTAGCGGTATCATGTCCGCATTAAGACAGGAATGTAAGTGGTCATACATTATGTGTGTTAGCGGTATCATGTCCGCATTAAGACAGGAATGTAAGCGGTCATACATATGTGTGTTAGCGGTATCATGTCCCGCATCAAGACAGGAATGTAAGTGGTCATACATTATGTGTGTTAGCGGTATCATGTCCGCATCAAGACAGGAATGTAAGCGGTCATACATTATGTGTGTTAGCGGTATCATGTCCGCATCAAGACAGGAATGTAAGCGGTCATACATTATGTGTGTTAGCGGTATCATGTCCGCATCAAAACAGGAATGTAAGCGGTCATACATTATGTGTGTTAGCGGTATCATGTCCGCATCAAGACAGTAATGTAAGCGGTCATACATTATGTGTGTTAGCGGTATCATGTCCCGCATCAAGACAGGAATGTAAGTGGTCATACATTATGTGTGTTAGCGGTATCATGTCCGCATCAAGACAGGAATGTAAGCGGTCATACATTATGTGTGTTAGCGGTATCATGTCCGCATCAAGACAGGAATGTAAGCGGTCATACATTATGTGTGTTAGCGGTATCATGTCCGCATCAAAACAGGAATGTAAGCGGTCATACATTATGTGTGTTAGCGGTATCATGTCCGCATCAAGACAGTAATGTAAGCGGTCATACATTATGTGTGTTAGCGGTATCATGTCCGCATCAAGACAGGAATGTAAGCGGTCATACATTATGTGTGTTAGCGGTATCATGTCCGCATCAAGACAGGAATGTAAGCGGTCATGCATTATGTGTGTTAGCGGTATCATGTCCGCATTAAGACAGGAATGTAAGCGGTCATACATATGTGTGTTAGCGGTATCATGTCCGCATTAAGACAGGAATGTAAGTGGTCATACATTATGTGTGTTAGCGGTATCATGTCCGCATCAAGACAGGAATGTAAGCGGTCATACATTATGTGTGTTAGCGGTATCATGTCCGCATCAAAACAGGAATGTAAGCGGTCATACATTATGTGTGTTAGCGGTATCATGTCCGCATCAAGACAGTAATGTAAGCGGTCATACATTATGTGTGTTAGCGGTATCATGTCCGCATCAAGACAGGAATGTAAGCGGTCATACATTATGTGTGTTAGCGGTATCATGTCCGCATCAAGACAGGAATGTAAGCGGTCATGCATTATGTGTGTTAGCGGTATCATGTCCGCATTAAGACAGGAATGTAAGCGGTCATACATATGTGTGTTAGCGGTATCATGTCCGCATTAAGACAGGAATGTAAGTGGTCATACATTATGTGTGTTAGCGGTATCATGTCCGCATTAAGACAGGAATGTAAGCGGTGATACATATGTGTGTTAGCGGTATCATGTCCGCATTAAGACAGGAATGTAAGTGGTCATACATTATGTGTGTTAGCGGTATCATGTTCGCATTAAGACAGGAATGTAAGTGGTCATACATTATGTGTGTTAGCAGTATCATGTCCGCATTAAGACAGGAATGTAAGCGGTCATACATATGTGTGTTAGCGGTATCATGTCCGCATCAAGACAGGAATGTAAGTGGTCATACATTATGTGTGTTAGCGGTATCATGTCCGCATCAAGACAGGAATGTAAGCGGTCATACATATGTGTGTTAGTGGTATCATGTCTGCATCAAGACAGGAATGTAAGCGGTCATACATATGTGTGTTAGCGGTATCATGTCCGTATCAAGACAGGAATGTAAGTGGTCATACATTATGTGTGTTAGCGGTATCATGTCCGCATTAAGACAGGAATGTAAGCGGTCATACATATGTGTGTTAGCGGTATCATGTCCGCATTAAGACAGGAATGTAAGCGGTCATACATATGTGTGTTAGCGTATCATGTCCGCATTAAGACAGGAATGTAAGCGGTCATACATATGTGTGTTAGCGGTATCATGTCCGCATTAAGACAGGAATGTAAGCGGTCATACATATGTGTGTTAGCGGTATCATGTCCGCATTAAGACAGGAATGTAAGCGGTCATACATATGTGTGTTAGCGGTATCATGTCCGCATTAAGACAGGAATATAAGCGGTCATACATTATGTGTGTTAGCAGTATCATGTCCGCATCAAGACAGGAATGTAAGTGGTCATACATTATGTGTGTTAGCGGTATCATGTCCGCATCAAGACAGGAATGTAAGCGGTCATACATATGTGTGTTAGCAGTATCATGTCCGCATCAAGACAGGAATGTAAGCGGTCATACATATGTGTGTTAGCGGTATCATGTCCACATCAAGACAGGAATGTAAGCGGTCATACATTATGTGTGTTAGCGGTATCATGTCCGCATCAAGACAGGAATGTAAGCGGTCATACATATATGTGTTAGCGGTATCATGTCCGCATCAAGACAGGAATGTAAGCGGTCATACATTATGTGTGTTAGCGGTATCATGTCCGCATCAAGACAGGAATGTAAGCGGTCATACATTATGTGTGTTAGCGGTATCATGTCCGCATCAAGACAGGAATGTAAGCGGTCATACATTATGTGTGTTGGCGGTATCATGTCCGCATCAAGACAGGAATGTAAGCGGTCATACATATGTGTGTTAGTTGTATCATATCCGCATCAAGACAGGAATGTAAGCGGTCATACATATATGTGTTAGCGGTATCATGTCCGCATCAAGACAGGAATGTAAGCGGTCATACATTATGTGTGTTAGCGGTATCATTTCCGCATTAAGACAGGAATGTTTGCGGTCATACATATGTGTGTTAGCGGTATCATGTCCGCATCAAGACAGGAATGTAAGCGGTCATACATATGTGTGTTAACGGTATCATGTCCGCATCAAGACAGGAATGTAATCGGTCATACATTATGTGTGTTAGCGGTATCATGTCCGTATCAAGACAGGAATGTAAGCGGTCATACATTATGTGTGTTAGCGGTATCATGTCCGCATCAAGACAGGAATGTAAGCGGTCATACATATGTGTGTTAGCCGTATCATGTCCGCATCAAGACAGGAATGTAAGCGGTCATACATATGTGTGTTAGCGGTATCATGTCCGTATCAAGACAGGAATGTAAGCGGTCATACATATGTGTGTTAGCGGTATCATGTCCGCATCAAGACAGGAATGTAAGCGGTCATACATATGTGTGTTAGCGGTATCATGTCCGCATCAAGACAGGAATGTAAGTGGTCATACATTATGTGTGTTAGCGGTATCATGTCCGCATCAAGACAGGAATGTAAGCGGTCATACATATGTGTGTTAGCGGTATCATGTCCGTATCAAGACAGGAATGTAAGCGGTCATACATATGTGTGTTAGCGGTATCATGTCCGCATCAAGACAGGAATGTAAGCGGTCATACATTATGTGTGTTAGCGGTATCATGTCCGCATCAAGACAGGAATGTAAGCGGTCATACATTATGTGTGTTAGCGGTATCATGTCCGCATCAAGACAGGAATGTAAGCGGTCATACATTATGTGTGTTAGCGGTATCATGTCCGCATCAAGACAGGAATGTAAGCGGTCATACATTATGTGTGTTAGCGGTATCATGTCCGCATCAAGACAGGAATGTAAGCGGTCATACATTATGTGTGTTAGCGGTATCATGTCCGCATTAAGACAGAAATGTAAGTGGTCATACATTATGTGTGTTAGCGGTATCATGTCCGCATTAAGACAGGAATGTAAGCGGTCATACATATGTGTGTTAGCGGTATCATGTCCGCATCAAGACAGGAATGTAAGCGGTCATACATTATGTGTGTTAGCGGTATCATGTCCGCATCAAGACAGGAATGTAAGCGGTCATACATTATGTGTGTTAGCGGTATCATGTCCGCATTAAGACAGAAATGTAAGTGGTCATACATTATGTGTGTTAGCGGTATCATGTCCGCATTAAGACAGGAATGTAAGCGGTCATACATATGTGTGTTAGCGGTATCATGTCCGCATTAAGACAGGAATGTAAGTGGTCATACATTATGTGTGTTAGCGGTATCATGTCCGCATTAAGACAGGAATGTAAGTGGTCATACATTATGTGTGTTAGCGGTATCATGTCCGCATTAAGACAGGAATGTAAGTGGTCATACATTATGTGTGTTAGCGGTATCATGTCCGCATTAAGACAGGAATGTAAGTGGTCATACATTATGTGTGTTAGCGGTATCATGTCCGAATTAAGACAGGAATGTAAGCGGTCATACATATGTGTGTTAGCGGTATCATGTCCGCATTAAGAGAGGAATGTAAGTGGTCATACATTATGTGTGTTAGCGGTATCATGTCCGCATTAAGACAGGAATGTAAGTGGTCATACATTATGTGTGTTAGCGGTATCATGTCCACATTAAGACAGGAATGTAAGCGGTCATACATATGTGTGTTAGCGGTATCATGTCCGCATCAAGACAGGAATGTAAGTGGTCATACATTATGTGTGTTAGCGGTATCATGTCCGCATCAAGACAGGAATGTAAGCGGTCATACATTATGTGTGTTAGCGGTATCATGTCCGCATCAAGACAGGAATGTAAGCGGTCATACATTATGTGTGTTAGCGGTATCATGTCCGCATCAAAACAGGAATGTAAGCGGTCATACATTATGTGTGTTAGCGGTATCATGTCCGCATCAAGACAGGAATGTAAGTGGTCATACATTATGTGTGTTAGCGGTATCATGTCCGCATTAAGACAGGAATGTAAGTGGTCATACATTATGTGTGTTAGCGGTATCATGTCCGCATTAAGACAGGAATGTAAGTGGTCATACATTATGTGTGTTAGCGGTATCATGTCCGAATTAAGACAGGAATGTAAGCGGTCATACATATGTGTGTTAGCGGTATCATGTCCGCATTAAGAGAGGAATGTAAGTGGTCATACATTATGTGTGTTAGCGGTATCATGTCGCATTAAGACAGGAATGTAAGTGGTCATACATTATGTGTGTTAGCGGTATCATGTCCGCATTAAGACAGGAATGTAAGCGGTCATGCATATGTGTTATGGCGGGATCATGTCCGCATTAAGACAGGAATGTAAGTGGTCATACATTATGTGTGTTAGCGGTATCATGTCCGCATTAAGACAGGAATGTAAGCGGTCATACATATGTGTGTTAGCGGTATCATGTCCGCATTAAGACAGGAATGTAAGTGGTCATACATTATGTGTGTTAGCGGTATCATGTCCGCATTAAGACAGGAATGTAAGTGGTCATACATTATGTGTGTTAGCGGTATCATGTCCGCATTAAGACAGGAATGTAAGTGGTCATACATTATGTGTGTTAGCGGTATCATGTCCGCATTAAGACAGGAATGTAAGTGGTCATACATTATGTGTGTTAGCGGTATCATGTTCGCATTAAGACAGGAATGTAAGCGGTCATACATATGTGTGTTAGCGGTATCATGTCCGCATTAAGAGAGGAATGTAAGTGGTCATACATTATGTGTGTTAGCGGTATCATGTCCGCATTAAGACAGGAATGTAAGTGGTCATACATTATGTGTGTTAGCGGTATCATGTCCGCATTAAGACAGGAATGTAAGCGGTCATACATATGTGTGTTAGCGGTATCATGTCCCGCATCAAGACAGGAATGTAAGTGGTCATACATTATGTGTGTTAGCGGTATCATGTCCGCATCAAGACAGGAATGTAAGCGGTCATACATTATGTGTGTTAGCGGTATCATGTCCGCATCAAGACAGGAATGTAAGCGGTCATACATTATGTGTGTTAGCGGTATCATGTCCGCATCAAAACAGGAATGTAAGCGGTCATACATTATGTGTGTTAGCGGTATCATGTCCGCATCAAGACAGTAATGTAAGCGGTCATACATTATGTGTGTTAGCGGTATCATGTCCCGCATCAAGACAGGAATGTAAGTGGTCATACATTATGTGTGTTAGCGGTATCATGTCCGCATCAAGACAGGAATGTAAGCGGTCATACATTATGTGTGTTAGCGGTATCATGTCCGCATCAAGACAGGAATGTAAGCGGTCATACATTATGTGTGTTAGCGGTATCATGTCCGCATCAAAACAGGAATGTAAGCGGTCATACATTATGTGTGTTAGCGGTATCATGTCCGCATCAAGACAGTAATGTAAGCGGTCATACATTATGTGTGTTAGCGGTATCATGTCCGCATGAAGACAGGAATGTAAGCGGTCATACATTATGTGTGTTAGCGGTATCATGTCCGCATCAAGACAGGAATGTAAGCGGTCATGCATTATGTGTGTTAGCGGTATCATGTCCGCATTAAGACAGGAATGTAAGCGGTCATACATATGTGTGTTAGCGGTATCATGTCCGCATTAAGACAGGAATGTAAGTGGTCATACATTATGTGTGTTAGCGGTATCATGTCCGCATCAAGACAGGAATGTAAGCGGTCATACATTATGTGTGTTAGCGGTATCATGTCCGCATCAAAACAGGAATGTAAGCGGTCATACATTATGTGTGTTAGCGGTATCATGTCCGCATCAAGACAGTAATGTAAGCGGTCATACATTATGTGTGTTAGCGGTATCATGTCCGCATCAAGACAGGAATGTAAGCGGTCATACATTATGTGTGTTAGCGGTATCATGTCCGCATCAAGACAGGAATGTAAGCGGTCATGCATTATGTGTGTTAGCGGTATCATGTCCGCATTAAGACAGGAATGTAAGCGGTCATACATATGTGTGTTAGCGGTATCATGTCCGCATTAAGACAGGAATGTAAGTGGTCATACATTATGTGTGTTAGCGGTATCATGTCCGCATTAAGACAGGAATGTAAGCGGTGATACATATGTGTGTTAGCGGTATCATGTCCGCATTAAGACAGGAATGTAAGTGGTCATACATTATGTGTGTTAGCGGTATCATGTTCGCATTAAGACAGGAATGTAAGTGGTCATACATTATGTGTGTTAGCAGTATCATGTCCGCATTAAGACAGGAATGTAAGCGGTCATACATATGTGTGTTAGCGGTATCATGTCCGCATCAAGACAGGAATGTAAGTGGTCATACATTATGTGTGTTAGCGGTATCATGTCCGCATCAAGACAGGAATGTAAGCGGTCATACATATGTGTGTTAGTGGTATCATGTCTGCATCAAGACAGGAATGTAAGCGGTCATACATATGTGTGTTAGCGGTATCATGTCCGTATCAAGACAGGAATGTAAGTGGTCATACATTATGTGTGTTAGCGGTATCATGTCCGCATTAAGACAGGAATGTAAGCGGTCATACATATGTGTGTTAGCGGTATCATGTCCGCATTAAGACAGGAATGTAAGCGGTCATACATATGTGTGTTAGCGTATCATGTCCGCATTAAGACAGGAATGTAAGCGGTCATACATATGTGTGTTAGCGGTATCATGTCCGCATTAAGACAGGAATGTAAGCGGTCATACATATGTGTGTTAGCGGTATCATGTCCGCATTAAGACAGGAATGTAAGCGGTCATACATATGTGTGTTAGCGGTATCATGTCCGCATTAAGACAGGAATATAAGCGGTCATACATTATGTGTGTTAGCAGTATCATGTCCGCATCAAGACAGGAATGTAAGTGGTCATACATTATGTGTGTTAGCGGTATCATGTCCGCATCAAGACAGGAATGTAAGCGGTCATACATATGTGTGTTAGCAGTATCATGTCCGCATCAAGACAGGAATGTAAGCGGTCATACATATGTGTGTTAGCGGTATCATGTCCACATCAAGACAGGAATGTAAGCGGTCATACATTATGTGTGTTAGCGGTATCATGTCCGCATCAAGACAGGAATGTAAGCGGTCATACATATATGTGTTAGCGGTATCATGTCCGCATCAAGACAGGAATGTAAGCGGTCATACATTATGTGTGTTAGCGGTATCATGTCCGCATCAAGACAGGAATGTAAGCGGTCATACATTATGTGTGTTAGCGGTATCATGTCCGCATCAAGACAGGAATGTAAGCGGTCATACATTATGTGTGTTGGCGGTATCATGTCCGCATCAAGACAGGAATGTAAGCGGTCATACATATGTGTGTTAGTTGTATCATATCCGCATCAAGACAGGAATGTAAGCGGTCATACATATATGTGTTAGCGGTATCATGTCCGCATCAAGACAGGAATGTAAGCGGTCATACATTATGTGTGTTAGCGGTATCATTTCCGCATTAAGACAGGAATGTTTGCGGTCATACATATGTGTGTTAGCGGTATCATGTCCGCATCAAGACAGGAATGTAAGCGGTCATACATATGTGTGTTAACGGTATCATGTCCGCATCAAGACAGGAATGTAATCGGTCATACATTATGTGTGTTAGCGGTATCATGTCCGTATCAAGACAGGAATGTAAGCGGTCATACATTATGTGTGTTAGCGGTATCATGTCCGCATCAAGACAGGAATGTAAGCGGTCATACATATGTGTGTTAGCCGTATCATGTCCGCATCAAGACAGGAATGTAAGCGGTCATACATATGTGTGTTAGCGGTATCATGTCCGTATCAAGACAGGAATGTAAGCGGTCATACATATGTGTGTTAGCGGTATCATGTCCGCATCAAGACAGGAATGTAAGCGGTCATACATATGTGTGTTAGCGGTATCATGTCCGCATCAAGACAGGAATGTAAGTGGTCATACATTATGTGTGTTAGCGGTATCATGTCCGCATCAAGACAGGAATGTAAGCGGTCATACATATGTGTGTTAGCGGTATCATGTCCGTATCAAGACAGGAATGTAAGCGGTCATACATATGTGTGTTAGCGGTATCATGTCCGCATCAAGACAGGAATGTAAGCGGTCATACATTATGTGTGTTAGCGGTATCATGTCCGCATCAAGACAGGAATGTAAGCGGTCATACATTATGTGTGTTAGCGGTATCATGTCCGCATCAAGACAGGAATGTAAGCGGTCATACATTATGTGTGTTAGCGGTATCATGTCCGCATCAAGACAGGAATGTAAGCGGTCATACATTATGTGTGTTAGCGGTATCATGTCCGCATCAAGACAGGAATGTAAGCGGTCATACATTATGTGTGTTAGCGGTATCATGTCCGCATTAAGACAGAAATGTAAGTGGTCATACATTATGTGTGTTAGCGGTATCATGTCCGCATTAAGACAGGAATGTAAGCGGTCATACATATGTGTGTTAGCGGTATCATGTCCGCATCAAGACAGGAATGTAAGCGGTCATACATTATGTGTGTTAGCGGTATCATGTCCGCATCAAGACAGGAATGTAAGCGGTCATACATTATGTGTGTTAGCGGTATCATGTCCGCATTAAGACAGAAATGTAAGTGGTCATACATTATGTGTGTTAGCGGTATCATGTCCGCATTAAGACAGGAATGTAAGCGGTCATACATATGTGTGTTAGCGGTATCATGTCCGCATTAAGACAGGAATGTAAGTGGTCATACATTATGTGTGTTAGCGGTATCATGTCCGCATTAAGACAGGAATGTAAGTGGTCATACATTATGTGTGTTAGCGGTATCATGTCCGCATTAAGACAGGAATGTAAGTGGTCATACATTATGTGTGTTAGCGGTATCATGTCCGCATTAAGACAGGAATGTAAGTGGTCATACATTATGTGTGTTAGCGGTATCATGTCCGAATTAAGACAGGAATGTAAGCGGTCATACATATGTGTGTTAGCGGTATCATGTCCGCATTAAGAGAGGAATGTAAGTGGTCATACATTATGTGTGTTAGCGGTATCATGTCCGCATTAAGACAGGAATGTAAGTGGTCATACATTATGTGTGTTAGCGGTATCATGTCCACATTAAGACAGGAATGTAAGCGGTCATACATATGTGTGTTAGCGGTATCATGTCCGCATCAAGACAGGAATGTAAGTGGTCATACATTATGTGTGTTAGCGGTATCATGTCCGCATCAAGACAGGAATGTAAGCGGTCATACATTATGTGTGTTAGCGGTATCATGTCCGCATCAAGACAGGAATGTAAGCGGTCATACATTATGTGTGTTAGCGGTATCATGTCCGCATCAAAACAGGAATGTAAGCGGTCATACATTATGTGTGTTAGCGGTATCATGTCCGCATCAAGACAGGAATGTAAGCGGTCATACATTATGTGTGTTAGCGGTATCATGTCCGCATCAAGACAGGAATGTAAGCGGTCATACATTATGTGTGTTAGCGGTATCATGTCCGCATCAAGACAGGAATGTAAGCGGTCATACATTATGTGTGTTAGCGGTATCATGTCCGCATCAAGACAGGAATGTAAGCGGTCATACATTATGTGTGTTAGCGGTATCATGTCTGCATTAAGACAGGAATGTAAGCGGTCATACATATGTGTGTTAGCGGTATCATGTCCGCATTAAGACAGGAATGTAAGTGGTCATACATTATGTGTGTTAGCGGTATCATGTCCGCATTAAGACAGGAATGTAAGCGGTGATACATATGTGTGTTAGCGGTATCATGTCCGCATTAAGACAGGAATGTAAGTGGTCATACATTATGTGTGTTAGCGGTATCATGTCCGCATTAAGACAGGAATGTAAGTGGTCATACATTATGTGTGTTAGCAGTATCATGTCCGCATTAAGACAGGAATGTAAGCGGTCATGCATATGTGTGTTAGCGGTATCATGTCCGCATCAAGACAGGAATGTAAGTGGTCATACATTATGTGTGTTAGCGGTATCATGTCCGCATCAAGACAGGAATGTAAGCGGTCATACATATGTGTGTTAGTGGTATCATGTCTGCATCAAGACAGGAATGTAAGCGGTCATACATATGTGTGTTAGCGGTATCATGTCCGTATCAAGACAGGAATGTAAGTGGTCATACATTATGTGTGTTAGCGGTATCATGTCCGCATTAAGAGAGGAATGTAAGCGGTCATACATATGTGTGTTAGCGGTATCATGTCCGCATTAAGACAGGAATGTAAGCGGTCATACATATGTGTGTTAGCGGTATCATGTCCGCATTAAGACAGGAATGTAAGCGGTCATACATATGTGTGTTAGCGGTATGATGTCCGCATTAAGACAGGAATGTAAGCGGTCATACATATGTGTGTTAGCGGTATCATGTCCGCATTAAGACAGGAATGTAAGCGGTCATACATATGTATGTTAGCGGTATCATGTCCGCATTAAGACAGGAATATAAGCGGTCATACATTATGTGTGTTAGCAGTATCATGTCCGCATCAAGACAGGAATGTAAGTGGTCATACATTATGTGTGTTAGCGGTATCATGTCCGCATCAAGACAGGAATGTAAGCGGTCATACATATGTGTGTTAGCAGTATCATGTCCGCATCAAGACAGGAATGTAAGCGGTCATACATATGTGTGTTAGCGGTATCATGTCAGCATCAAGACAGGAATGTAAGCGGTCATACATTATGTGTGCTAGCGGTATCATGTCCGCATCAAGACAGGAATGTAAGCGGTCATACATATATGTGTTAGCGGTATCATGTCCGCATCAAGACAGGAATGTAAGCGGTCATACATTATGTGTGTTAGCGGTATCATGTCCGCATCAAGACAGGAATGTAAGCGGTCATACATTATGTGTGTTAGCGGTATCATGTCCGCATCAAGACAGGAATGTAAGCGGTCATACATTATGTGTGTTGGCGGTATCATGTCCGCATCAAGACAGGAATGTAAGCGGTCATACATATGTGTGTTAGTTGTATCATATCCGCATCAAGACAGGAATGTAAGCGGTCATACATATATGTGTTAGCGGTATCATGTCCGCATCAAGACAGGAATGTAAGCGGTCATACATTATGTGTGTTAGCGGTATCATGTCCGCATTAAGACAGGAATGTTTGCGGTCATACATATGTGTGTTAGCGGTATCATGTCCGCATCAAGACAGGAATGTAAGCGGTCATACATATGTGTGTTAACGGTATCATGTCCGCATCAAGACAGGAATGTAATCGGTCATACATTATGTGTGTTAGCGGTATCATGTCCGTATCAAGACAGGAATGTAAGCGGTCATACATTATGTGTGTTAGCGGTATCATGTCCGCATCAAGACAGGAATGTAAGCGGTCATACATATGTGTGTTAGCCGTATCATGTCCGCATCAAGACAGGAATGTAAGCGGTCATACATATGTGTGTTAGCGGTATCATGTCCGTATCAAGACAGGAATGTAAGCGGTCATACATATGTGTGTTAGCGGTATCATGTCCGCATCAAGACAGGAATGTAAGCGGTCATACATATGTGTGTTAGCGGTATCATGTCCGCATCAAGACAGGAATGTAAGTGGTCATACATTATGTGTGTTAGCGGTATCATGTCCGCATCAAGACAGGAATGTAAGCGGTCATACATATGTGTGTTAGCGGTATCATGTCCGTATCAAGACAGGAATGTAAGCGGTCATACATATGTGTGTTAGCGGTATCATGTCCGCATCAAGACAGGAATGTAAGCGGTCATACATTATGTGTGTTAGCGGTATCATGTCAGCATCAAGACAGGAATGTAAGCGGTCATACATTATGTGTGTTAGCGGTATCATGTCCGCATCAAGACAGGAATGTAAGCGGTCATACATTATGTGTGTTAGCGGTATCATGTCCGCATCAAGACAGGAATGTAAGCGGTCATACATTATGTGTGTTAGCGGTATCATGTCCGCATCAAGACAGGAATGTAAGCGGTCATACATTATGTGTGTTAGCGGTATCATGTCCGCATCAAGACAGGAATATAAGCGGTCATACATTATGTGTATTAGCGGTATCATGACAGCATGAAGATAGGAATGTAAGCGGTCATACATATGTGTGTTAGCGTTATCATGACCGCATCTAGACAGGAATGTAAGCGATCATACGTGTGTTAGCGGTATCGGTTTCCTACCGATTCTACTATTATAAAACTGCTTGTGTGATATTTTTTGTCTTTCATTTGGTAATTAGGTGTCAAACCAATAATTCAGTAATTCAGTAATTCAGTAATTCAGTAATTCAGTAATTCGGGAATTCAGTAATTCAGTTATTCAGTAATTTCGAATACGAAAAAGTTGTTTTATTGACAAAAGAGATGCCTTCTCTTATTTGTACTTTGAGGGAGGAATATGATAAAAGGAGATATTCAATCGTTCATTCGGCAAAATATATCAAGATATAAAAGTACTAAACCATTGCTATTATATTTCAATTATCATTAGATCTAAGGAGACATTGCAGTGACATAAAGCTTTCAGATGCATATTCATGTTTATTCTGCACTGGTTCTATTTGAGCAGTCAAATTGCATTGACTGGGTAAATGTTTGTTATATATGGACAGTGACCAAGATATAGCATTGTTGGTACCTGATTGATCTTCAGCAAGGTTGGAAACGGTAACGGTATAATCACACACTTCAAGCGGATACTATTAAACGCGGTGAGAACGACGCTTGTATTATGAATTTTCAGAAAATTTGGCCGTTGTTTTTGAACATTTTGAAATTGCACGATAAACACAATATACGAACATTGGCGGCAAAAATAAAATTTATTTGTATTAGCTGCGAAACAAGACAGAGAAGCTCGCCAAAGATTCACTGTCCTTGCTGTTTCTACCGGTCGTACACATACATTTGAGGGTGGGTTTATGGTGTTTAACGCCACTTTGAACAATATTTCAGTTATATCATGGCGACAAATAAATTTGATATTTGCCGACACTGGTACTATATTGTCAATATTCTTTAACTTGACATGAAAAGTGAGATGCTGCATATTGAACTAACCTTCTGTTGACGGCTCTTTGAATGTATTGTGTAAATTTGTTTTCCCTGAAATGGACACGATGATATGACAATGAAAACATTACATAGCATTTTTCTCATTGATTTGACAGCAGTATCCTTTAGCTTTAGTTAACCGTTAATAACGTTTTCTAGTTTTATGTTATTTAGACTTACATCTACATATGAAATAAATTCCTATAACATCTAAAATTATGAGTTTTATGCCGGCGCACTACGAGGAGTACTCGATACAACACATTATGATAACAGTTGTAAGTGACTTGCGATGTGTCGGTAGTTATCTCAGAATAACACCACTATAAAACTAAGATATTGTTGAAAATTGATTTATAGTTGGATTCGCTTTAGTTTTCTGTGTACTGTTTTGTAGAGCATTGTTTGTATTTTTTGTCTCTTTCTTTTTTTCTCTCCATATTACTGTTTTTCCCTTTGTCCTTGTTATTTTAACCATCGTGTAGTATGTTCTTCTTTGATTTATGGCTTTTGATTACCCCTTTGGTATCTTCAAACTTTTCTCAATCACCTTTATTTTGATAACGATGAACGATTATATCTTGTTTTATTGTTGTTTGCAAGTAGCCAAATGCTTACACCATATCGAAGACGCTGCTATGGCTGTAGGGTGTTGAACGGCGATGTACAATTGTTCTCTGCATTCCTTGATATCTAAATGTGAAATTTGATAGTATAGTTCCCAATGTTCATTTGCATCCATGTCCTTGTTTACTAATCGAGCTGAATATCAAGGCTTAAAGCACCATATTTTCTTTGTTCTCGTTAGAATATATTGTCACCGGTCAAACCAAAGCCTATAAAATTGGTTTTTGTTGCATCTCCAATAAGAACAATGTTCAGTTCGTCTTTACTTCCAGTTGTTTGTAGAATGACTCAAGTCGTTATGTGTTATTGTGTATTTTTGCGCATAGGGATGTCCAACATTGAGTCTTAGCATATGTCTTTACGTTCTGAGTTCCGTGCTGTGATGCCATCGACGCTTTCCGCATAGAAACGATTTTCGGTTTGTTTTTACATCTAGTTGTTTGTAGGAGGGCTCGTGTCATATTTATGTTATTTCTGTTTGCTTACGTGTAATGGTGCCCCACACATATTGACTATATGAATAACATGGCGAATTTTTTTTTATAAGAGACAGGAACTGCTTACCCTTCGCGGGTGGCCTGGTTCAACCTCGGTTTTTGGTGGGATCCGTCTTCTGTGTTATGTTATTTTTTTTTGTTCATCTTCGTCCTGTGTCTTGTGTACCCAATGTTGCTAGTTTCTCTGTATTGTTAATTCTCTAACGTTTATTTTCGTCTCATACCTGTACACAGTGTTCTAGATAATCCATCTATTTTCCTGCCATCCAAACAAGACAGTCTAGTCGTTCCTATAGCCGTCGTAGTAATCCAGTCTAGCCATGTATCTAGATTTTTCTTGAAACATGAACAATCGAAACAGCTGTCACAAATTCTGAAAAAAAATATAAACCATGTACAAATAAATAAAGATATCTAATTCAGAACATACGCACGTTTCTGGAATAACCTTCATCAGGGACGCTGATAGTCTGGAGATTGGAGGGTCAATTATTTTGAAAATGTAAAGGATCAAGTAAACCAACGGACTGAGGATACCGATGTCTGAGGGATATTTGCCTTAATTTTGATAAAGTACATTAGTTATAAACGGCTAATTTCATATATGTATCTAGTAAACTATATCTCTGGTTACTAGGAAGATGAACCAGTGAGACGCGGATGCAAAACTGCTGTCTCAATGACTATTACACAGATACCCTTCCTTAGCGGTAGTCGTGGTTGTGATCGTATGGTAGTTGGATTTACAACTACCTGTGCAATCAGTGCCTATCAACACTAAAGTTTTGGGTTCGAACCTCGTTCATGACAAGGTGTACTCCATACAACATTGTGTGATAAAATTTGTCAGTGATTTGCGAACAGGCCGTCGGTTTTCTCCGGGTACCCCGGTTTCCTCCACCAATAAAACTGACAACCACGATATAACTGAAATATTGTTGAAAGTGGCATTAAACACCATAAGCCATCACCACAGATATTTTTCCTTAAGAACAATACTCAATGGAACTATCAACAAAGATTCACAATATGTTTAGTAATTTTATATGTGCTTAAATCAAAATAAAATTATATATTCAGGGGTATAACAAGGCATGTTATTATGCAAACCGATGTGAAATAAATAAGACATGCAATTATACACCGGAAGTGTGACCTCGTAATAGAAAACTGGGGCATAATAAATAAGACATGCTATTATACGCCGGAAGTATGATCACGTATTAGAAAACTGGGGTGAAATAAATAAGACATGCAATTATACACGGAAGTGTGACCTCGTAATAGAAAACTGGGACATGATAAATAAGACATGCTATTATACGCCGGAGGTATGACCACGTATTAGAAAACTGGGGTGAAATAAATAAGTCATGCAATTGAACACCGGAAGTGTGACCTCGTAATAGAAAACTAGGGCATAATAAATAAGACATGCTATTAAACGCCTGAAGTATGACCACGTATTAGAAAACTGGGGTGAAATAAATAAGACATGCAATTATACACCGGAAGTGTGACCTCGTAATAGATAACCGAGTCATAATAAATAAGACATGCTATTATACACCGGAAGTGTGACCTCGTAATAGATAACCGAGTCATAATAAATAAGACATGCTATTATACACCGGAAGTGTGACCTCGTAATAGATAACCGAGTCATAATAAATAAGACATGGTATTATACAAGTCAGACGATGTTTTCTGTCTGTTAAGTGAATACTCTATAATAAAATGAAACACAAAATTAACAACATGTCTGATTAAATACAAATTTTAAAATAATTTCGAACAAATACACGAATCATAATTGATATTTATTAATAGCTGCCGTATTTAAGACTTATTTATAAACCAGTATTAAGACAATACTTTAAATAAAAAAGTAGATTTTCCTATTTTAGCCCGCATGAAGCTTTATTGAGTACCCTTATAGTCAAAAGATTGCAAAAGCCGAATAGTAGTTTAAAGTCGTTGGAATCTAATAACCCAAAGGATCTCAATAAGATAGCCAAGAACCTATGTCTGAGATAGTTATATCTTAGTTTTGATACATTATATAAGATAGGAACTGTAAATTCAAGCATGATTATATCTGATACACCATTACAATGGTGAAACAATGAATACCGGGTGGGTGATATTCACATTCACCAGGACTAATAGTCCACCAGTAGTGGTATCGACCCAGTGATAGTGATAAAAAAGTAGGTGGCAAATTTAGTGCTCATGACGCATTTCTGGAATAATCTTTATCGGGTACGCTCACTAAAAATATACCATTTTCTTTAATATGTCTCTTGAATTTAAAGTGCAGGAACATAATTGTGGTAGTAGGTATATAGACACGTCAATATTGCTAATGACCGGGCCATGTGTCGTCAGATAAGAAAAGTTTGAAGATACTAAAGAGGTAATCAGAAGTCGTAAATCGAAGAAGAACAGACAATACAATGACCAAAAGAAAAATAACAATATGACAAACTATCTACCGAAAAGTGCACTAAAGATCGTGCAGCACGAACCCCAATAAAACAGAGGGTGAACTCATGTGCTCCGGAATGGCATACAGTTCCGGATCCACATGCGGCGCCCGTCGTGTTACTCTTGTTGCAACCACGGTGATAATTCATGAATGAGGAAAGAACCGGATGGTCATCACAACAAGCTAAACATACACGTATCCGTGATCATTTGAAATTACAGATATTCTGTAGCAGTTAACCAGGTCACGGTGACGACCATAAATATCTCCAATGGTTTTATATAAAGTATTCGTGTTCGATTGTTTATCCGCTTAACTCAGTAACCGTGGTATAAATATTACTTAATGTACGAAATCTGATTTAACCCACCATTTCTTTAGAAATGCCTGTACCAAGTCAGGGTCATTACGGTTTTCACAGTTTTCCGGTTGTTGACTGATTTTGTCTGTCTATATACTAATGAGTTTTGACTTTCCCTTTGTTAGATTGTTCGGAGTTCGGTAATTGTGTTATTACCCTTATCTACATACATGCTCTATCAAATAATATTGTAACTTATTGCATACAAGAGAAGACTTCATCAATTTGTTTGACTCGTGTCTTATCCTTTTTGCACATTTGACCAAATAAAATATGGTTACCCAAAGCTAAGTTTGTACATACAGAGTTACAAGGCGTGGATTGGATTGTAGGAACTTATCTTCAATATCTACTATAGTGTTGTAACTGATGTCCCTACAAATACAATCATAATAAAAACGTAGATATCAAATTTAGTGCGCACGACGCGTTTCTGGAATAACCTTCATCAGGTGTCGCTCAAATTCATGTGTTTCTGCATAATTCAAGAATATTCACAACAACGCATATGTGAGGGCTTGGAAGTTTATTTAAATGTGAAAAACATTTATGTGACCGCATAACGGTATTTCACTACGAGGTCATATTTGGACCAATAAGATATCTTAAGCCCAGAAACGTTTTATTGAAGTGCTGGTACCAGGCCAGAAAAGTAAAAGGTCATGTATATGTGTAATTAAGCGCTAAAGAACACCAAAAGGGCAATCAAAAAAGAAACTGGCAACATAGGACACAACAGACGAAGAAACACAAAACAAAAACACAGCACAATATGTGTGTTAGAGGTATTGATTTTGCCTTTGTTTCTATGATGTGTCTATTGTAATTTAGATCTGTTGTTTCTATGATGTGTCTATTGTAATTTAGATCTGTTCCAGTAATATTTGTTTTGTTCTTCATTGTATTGGTATCATATTGCTTTTGTAAATAATATGTATTTTGTCTTATTATAATTCATTATTGATACGTGATTGTGTGGATTTTCGGAATTGGAACACAACATTTGACATGTACAGTGACTGTAAGATGATAAACTTGTTTAATTACCAATTTAGAAGTACATTTTTGATGTTTTGATGTTTTGTTCTATTGTTGTTTTTTTTTTTTTGTATTCTGAGTCTCACTGTACAGTTCAAGCCAAGTACAAAATAATTTGGGGTTAGAGTTAGCGCCACTATCAACAATATTACAGATATATCGTGGAGGTCAGTTTTATTGGTGGAGGAAACCGGAGTACCCTGAGAAAACCACCGACCTGTCGCCTGTCATTGACAAACTTTATCACACGATGTTGTATCGAGCATATCGCGCCATGAGCGGGGTTTGAATAGCACAACTTTAGTGTTAATAGGCAATGATTGCATAGGTAGTTGTAAATCCAACTACGATCAGATCACGACCACGACGATTCCTAATAAGATTTTAGTTTTGTGTCTGTTAAACATGTCTGTAAAATATTATTAAAATCAAACAACTCATATGATGCAAACAATAATGGTGTGACGAACGGAGGGCAGGCGAACGAACGGAGGAATGGACGGAAGGAGGCGTTTGATATATACCTCTGCCGCACAATATAATTAGATCGATTATTGTTGAGTTTTTTTCTCTCCCCGCAAATCAGCAACTACATAACAACAACCTATATAAAGTGACACCAAAGCACTGACGTCAAATTTTGCATTTTGCAATTTCTGTTTTAGATATAGCGTTTTATGAAGAGATAGAAAAAATATTGTCATTGATACAGGGTATGTTTTTTTTTATTGAATTGCCAGATATAACGATATAAAAAAATCATATACTAGTATTTTTAATTCGATTGAAAATGATATTGTATATATCAATTATTATATTATTGAAAACGAGGCTTATTTTTTTTTTCTATTTAAAAAAAAAGATCGGATGAAATAAAATATTAATAACAAAAAATAAATGATATTTTTATCGTCTTTTAAATATTCATACTCTCAGATTTCAAAACAACATGGCGTATACATGTGTATCGAGTGGCCTTCTGTTGACAAAAACAACATGGCGTATACATGTGTATCGAGTGGCCTTCTGTTGACAAAAACAACATGGCGTATACATGTGTATCGAGTGGCCTTCTGTTGACAAAACAACATGGCGTATACATGTGTATCGAGTGGCCTTCTGTTGACAAAAAACAACATGGCGTATACATGTGTATCGAGTGATCTTCTGTTGACAAAAAACAACATGGCGTATACATGTGTATCGAGTGGCCTTCTGTTGACAAAAAACAACATGGCGTATACATGTGTATCGAGTGGCCTTCTGTTGACAAAAACAACATGGCGTATACATGTGTATCGAGTGGCCTTCTGTTGACAAAAACAACATGGCGTATACATGTGTATCGAGTGGCCTTCTGTTGACAAAACAACATGGCGTATACATGTGTATCGAGTGGCCTTCTGTTGACAAAAAACAACATGGCGTATACATGTGTATCGAGTGGCCTTCTGTTGACAAAAACAACATGGCGTATACATGTGTATCGAGTGGCCTTCTGTTGACAAAAACAACATGGCGTATACATGTGTATCGAGTGGCCTTCTGTTGACAAAACAACATGGCGTATACATGTGTATCGAGTGGCCTTCTGTTGACAAAATCAACATGGCGTATACATGTGTATCGAGTGGCCTTCTGTTGACAAAACAACATGGCGTATACATGTGTATCGAGTGGCCTTCTGTTGACAAAACAACATGGCGTATACATGTGTATCGAGTGGCCTTCTGTTGACAACAAACAACATGGCGTATACATGTGTATCGAGTGGCCTTCTGTTGACAAAAAACAGAAGTGTCTATAACATCGATAGGAACTCGTAAATTGTAATAAAAAAGAATCTAAAATTAAAGTTTGAAAACCATCTTACATGAGAGTAAAAATTCAGACTCAAACAATTATTTTGACCTAATGATCTTTCAATGGTTAGTTTTAGGGTTATAGTGTTTTATGCCACTTGCAATAATATTTCAGTTAGATCGTGGTGGTCAGTTTTATTGGTGGAGGAATCTGGAGTATCTAGAGAAAACCACCAACCTCCTGCAAGTCACTGACAAACCAATGATCTTTCAAGAAATCAAAGCTAGTTCAATGCTGTGAACAACATTGCCAACAACTATAGCTTGATCAAAGTTATTTCGGTTACCTTGACGACCGAAATAGTAAATACAGCTATAAAGTTTTTGTCATAAGAATAACGATCTTTAAGCAAAAGATTCTACCTTCTTAGCTAGTAGTCTATTAACCATGAGCAGTCACTGTATTGTACTGTCCATGTTTATATTGTCATTCATTCTTGTAATAGTGTGTAGTCTATTTGAGTGAAAACGAATCTGCATTTAAAAACAAAATTGTCTGTTTATATATCGTGGTTGCCATTAGAGATTCATTATAAACCGAGAGGGTTGGGATCACATTAACTGGTTTAACCTCGCCACGCTGTTACCCATGTCCCAAGACAAGACAGGGATTTCGAACACCATATATCGTAGTCTTTCTTGTTGTCAATGATTATAGGCGAGTGGTGGTTCTTCATTTTGTTGATATTTGGGGAGTTGTTGACCATCACTGTCTAAAATTTCTTTTCAAAGTTGAATTTAAGGAAAACTTCAAATTCAAATCCATACTTTAACTGAAAAATATTTCAACAAATCAAAGTTGGTTTATAGTTATGAAAACAATTGGGTAACCTCTGTGGCATCATCAAAGCTATTTTGGTTACCATGACGACCGACACATTGACATAATAATATTAAACTTACAATTCTACTAATTCTGCAAGATGATCCAAGCTATCTGCTGGTATATATGATAACATGTTGTTTGATAAATTGCTAAAATGATATTTATAGAATTATTCTCCATGACATAATATTCAATACATGTTAAGCTTAAAAGAATTTGAAAAACCCCCAACCAAGAATAGAACAAGCGATACCCCTGTTTATAAAGATGATTCGTGCTTCACCGATGAAACTGTTATCGGGCTTGACTATGAGTAACACTGATTAAAAAGAAACAGGAACTTCTTACTCTTCTCGAACACATTCGTTTTGGTGGGATCCGTGTTGTTCATCATATTAGTTTTCTGTGAATTGTTTTCGGAATTTATTTGTCTTCGTTTTGTGTTTATGCCAATGTTGTCCGTGTCTCGGGATTATCAGTTCTTGACTGTGCCTTTAGTTTTCTCTCACATTTATCTAAGACAAATACCAATGGTTACTGACTGAGATCTAGTTATTACAGCTAGATAAACACACGAGATAGCGAAAATTGGAATTGCGCGTTTCAAATGCATGCATGTACTAGATTAATACGTTGAAAAGGATTTCCATAGGAACATAAACCGATTTGACATGCCACACCACCTAGATGCGTTTTTCTAACTCACAGCATTCTCAGACCGTTTCCTAAGAGTGCAATAATTTGATTTTGATGGGGATGGTTCAGTAGCTTCCTTGTTAGCAGCAACCTTCTTTCAAGCAAATCATGATATAAACCACACGCTCTGGAATATCGGATCAACTGAGAGATATATACCGGTACTCCATATACAGATGTCATTGGAATGTTGCTACATATAAATGGAATGTTCATACTGGAAAAATTGAAATCTTGACCATGCGAATAAATGAGTAATGGATCCTGTATTTCATTCTTAAAATGTTCTATAATATACTTGAGAATTGTATATTACAACAATAAAGCGAGGCATATTCCATTTTGACAAGAATGCATATGCATAATTAGGGCCGGCGTGGTAGTGATCGTATGATAGTTAGATTTACAACCACCTATTTAATCAGCTCCTATCACCACTAACGTAGTGAGTTCGACTCCCGTTCAGGCGAGGTGTACTCGATAAACAATTTTGTGATAAAGCTTGTCAGTGAATTGCGAAAATCGATGATTTTCTCCGGTTACTTCGGTTTCCTCCACCAATAAATCTGACCGCCACGATATAACAAAGTGGCGTTAATCACCACAGTGATAACCCTAACCCCTATGCATAATTTTATTATACTTGCAGTGATGTACAATCATTTAGTATAGATGTTGGTATTGACGTCAGAGATGATTGTGAATGATCTATCACTGATGCAGCACAGAATATAATGATGTGTACACATAAATACACAAACACAATAGTCCATATCATTATGTTAATAATTTACTACTAAGGTGTGCAGGCTTTGTCTCTGAAATTAAATTTATATTGTAAATTTCCGACTGGAATGATAACACTCCTACTACCTGTACTGTATTAAAACATTTGTCAGCATCAGACGTTAGTTTGACAGTGGCAAATTGTGATCACTGGCAACCCCTAACATGATTCAGCGAACGCACATTTGGCACTGTAGAACTGCTTTGTATGTAGGAAGATGAATTTACAGAATCAAAAACATTTGTTTTGATATTAGCCGTCATATGATATATGTCTTCCACTTGATGCAAAAGTTCTAAATGTTGTTACCAGGTGAAAATTGTCTTGATGAAAAAATTCAATACGGTTGTTTCGAATCATTTCCATTCCGTCAAAATTTTGTTGTTTTCGTCCGCCAGATCACGTGATTTCGATGGACTAATCGGCATTGAACTTCCGGTGTCAATGTACACAACAAAAACTCCAATCGATATGTCCCGTTTTAACGTTCGATCCTCAACATAAAAAAATCTTAACATTTTCTGTAAAAGACAGATATCAATTAAATTATTTTATTTGTATCAAAGACTTCAATGCAGAGACAAATACTTCTTTAAAATTAAATTTGTTTTCTTTCTTCCTTTGCGGCTGTCAGCATCATGAAAGGAAAACGATCTGCCTTTATGTATATATTTCTGATATCAGACAGATAGTGGGGTACCGAACACCAGTATTTATTCAGCGATTTCCTTGGCGTCTCCATATTACAATTACTTATAATCTACCCCATCTACGACTATGATATGCTGACGTTGTCACAGTAATAGCGTAAACACCGGAAGTCGCCTGCCGATTTGTTCAGACGTCAAGACAAGAAAAAGACGGAACGTGGTCGGAATCGACATGATTCGAAACAACCGTATTGTTTCGCCACAGTCCATTGAAAGAAAATTCAGTTATGTGTAAATTTATGGATGTATTTTAACAGGTTTAACTTCATCACAGTTTTGTTCCTGTCCCAATCCCCAGGGCATGGATTTCCAACGTCATATGTCGTGGTATTTTTTGTGCTTAGTGTGTTCAGTTAAGAAGAGATGTTAATTAGTGCTCGATTTGTTGATATTTGTAGAATTGATGACTATCACTGTTCAGACTTACTTTTCATAATTTTATCTGATAATAATTGGTGGTAACGGTGGATTATATGATTAATTTTTGGTATTTGACGCCACTTTCAGCAATATTTCAGCTATATCACCAGTTTTAGTGGTGGAAAAAGCCGGAGTACCAGGAGAAAACCACCGACCATGGGCAAGCAACTGGTAAACTTTATTACTTGCGCTGCGAGTCGAGTGCACTCTTTTTGTAAATTACAAAGTCGGGCGCGAACCCATGCCGTATTGGTGATAGGCTTGTATGAGTTGTTAGGTAATCCAACTACCTAACTCATTGAGCCACCCGGGCCCTCCGGTGGATAATAAGCTGTTACATTCACATGAATATTCCAAAGATGACCCTGTGTTTTCCAATTTTGGAAACCAGGCGATTAATGGCAGCTCCCATGTAAAAAGGTAATGCGCGAACTTGCCATGGTCAATATAGCTGTTGAAAGTGTTTTTGGGTAGTATGTTATGTGCAGATGAAATGCCGTTGTTCTGTTTTGTCTGTGTTTTGTTTTTTGTAAATTGCATATTGTGGAAGTGTAGTACCGACCGTACAATTTAATAGTATTTTGAAATTGCGAGGTACAAACTTTATTTTAGCAGCATTTACCATTTTTTGTGCATTGTTACACAATTTTATTACTATTTCACTTTGATATCACTTTCATTTGTTGACTAAATTATAGTAATAGATAGAAACACTGTCAATTGCATTGCCGTTGATCCTGCCTTCTCAAGACATTAATTAACTAGATTATTATAACACAAATGTCACTCCGGATAGACAGAACATCAACACTGCAGAATGAAATAAGCAGTAGACTGGAGAATGTGAAAATGTCAATCCGGAATAGAACATTTACAATAATAAGTATTTATCAACATAACAATTATTTCTACCACCGTTACGAAATATCCATATCTCAAATGACAATGAATCTTCTTCCTTTTACGTATATTATTTTCCTAGCTTTTATCGTAATTAACTATATAAAAACACGGCGGATGTCTCATAAGAAGCAGGAACTGCTTACCACTCACAAACCCTGGTTTTCTGGTGGCGGATGTTTTGCTCCTATTTTTAGCTTTATGTGTTGTGTTTTTTGCATTGCTTATTTGTCTTCATCCTGCGTCCTGTGCCCAATGTTGCAACTGTCTGTGGATTGTCCATTTTTGATTGTCCTTTCGCTTTTCTCTAATATAAACGTAGATATCAAATTTAGTGCGCACGACGCGTTTCTGGAATCACCTTCATAAGGGTAAGCTCAAAATCGAAAGATTGGAAAGTCAAATAATCTAAAAATATCTAAACAGGATCGCCAAAATCGGCTAAGGGAGCTTATGTCTAAGGGATGAGAACCTTAGTTTCGATACAAATTAAATCATCTAGAAACTGTCCATTTCAATAATAAATATCTCTAATAAACCATGTCAGTACCGACACACTGACTACTGGGCGGATGATACCCTCGGGGACTAATAGTCCAACGTCTAACATTTATTTACAAGTTCATCTTCCTTCTCCATATTTAAATTCCATCAATAAAAAGATTAGGTACTTACAATTCTTAATATTAGAAATATATGCTAATCTCGTAAATTTCCCCACGAAATCATATTTTAGCGTGTATATCGTAGATTTCCACATTAAAAATACAATCTTCACAATGTCAGGAAATCAATCAAATACATTAAAAATTCATTATATGTTCATGTGTGTAATCGATTTAAGAACAAAATGGAACCCAATATGTTCATATTACATTTTCTTTGTTTATATATAGCAATTCCTTAGAACACACCATATCAATTATACAAATGACAAAGCAAGGCGACAATTCTAAACAAAATTGAACCAGAAGATTACCTGAAAAAAGCACAACCCAAGAGATATATCACTAAAAAAACTTGAGAACTACCAGGCAACTAACATCGTCGAAAAACAAGTGAAGAACAATACAAAGTGCTTTGACATTCCATCAAGCAAAACACATCAATTCTCATATTCTTTCTTTGTAAAAACCCTAATTGACTGGAACCATCTAGAAGATTCAGTTGTGTGCGCAACTAGTGTTGAGAGCTTCAAATCTGCTCTCACAAACGTCAATAAATCGACAGTGCTCTCTCTCTACCGTTAGATATATAAGCCATAATTGGTTACTTCAACGACGTACTCAAACAGATACAGATACAGAAAAACTCCTGATTGCACCTGTGCAAGTCCCAATTTAAATATCATCCTGCTGGCCACGTTATAACTGGGGATCTTAATATTATAAGCAACACCTCTCTATGAGATATGTTCGCCAAAGGATCGAAATATCGTGAGCCTAAATCCATAGACTGTAAACATGACTTTAAAATCCTTATCCGTCGAGGATTATGCCAGACAGTGGGCAAAACGTGAAAAGGAGGAATGGGTGAAGAGTGCACGTGTGAGGTCGCTGATACAAATTAGAATGGGATAATGAAGACTCGCTCTACATCAATCTTTTAAGACCCAAATGTTGCTAAACACATGTCTCATCTCCATGACAAATATGCTATTGTACCTGCCGACAAGGGCCCTAACAATATTGTTTTTGTGTGTAAATGGCATTACATTGACTGCTTGATTAAGAAATTAGGTATTGACAATTGACTTGGCAACCCTACATATACCCCGATGTCACTCACGAAAGAGGACAATCATAGGTCTGTTTTGTGTTCCTTTGGAATTTCAATAAAGAGGAAGAACTGGATCTTCCATCACTCTCCTGGATTCCTAAATTATACAATGGTCCTCACAAATAGCTGTATATTGCTGGGTCTGCCAAATGCTCCACGAAACCTCTTTCTAAATTACTATATTATATCAGTGGTCAACACCGGGCTTTAGAGTTACTGTGACACTAGCTACTCAGTCTAGGTCCCTCTTCTCATGCATTGAAACATTTGACTTCTCTAACCTATGCACAACTATTCCCCACTCTAAGCTGAAAGACATATTAACGGAGTCGATCCAACTGTGTTTCCTCAAAATGAATGACCAACGTAGATAACATATATAGTGCTAGAAAGGGACAAATCTTATTCGAAGAAAAAACACTTTGGTTCTACTAAAAAGTTCTCTGAAACTGATATCATCAAAATTCTGGAGTTTTTGATTGACAACTTATTTGTTATGTTTGGTGGACGTGTTTTTCGATTTGATTTGATTTGATTTATTGTGTTTAACGCCACTTTCAGCATAATTTCAGCTATATCATGGCGACCAGTTTAAGGGGTGGAAGAAGCCGGAGTACCCGGAGAGAACCACTGACCATGGTCAAGCAACTGGTAAACTTGATCACTTGCGGCAGTGAGTCGAATGCACCTTTTTTGTAATTTACAAAGCCGGGCGCGAACCCACGCCGTATTGGTGATAGGCTTGTATGAGTTGCTAGGTAATCCAACTACCTAACTCACTGAGCCACCCTCGTGTGTTTTTCGACAGTCGGCATAACAATGGGTATAAACTCGCCTACATGTCCCTTTATTTGCATGAGGCAGACTTCAAGAACAACGAAAAGAAGCTAGGTCGATCCTTTAATTTCGCGTTACGCTAAATAGATGATATCCTTTCACTACCTAATTCTAGGTTTGGTGATTTCGTTGATCGTTGATCATCTATCCCATTGAACTTAAAATAAAAGATACGACAGATACAGATAGGTCTGCTTCATACCTTGACCTACACCTCGAAATTGACAGGGAGCGGCGGTTAAGAGCGAAACTGTACGACAAAAGAGATGATTTCAATTTTACCATTGTGAACCTTTATATGTAGCAACATTCCAGCAGCACCTGCATATGGAGTCGTGCATCAATTGATACGATATTCAAGAACTTGTGGTTCATATCAGGATTTCCTTGATAGTGAGTTGCTGCTATCAAGGAGGCTCCTGAACCAAGGATTCCTACTGGTTGAAGTCATCATTCCAAAAGTTGTACGGTCGCCACTATGACTTGGTTGACCGTTATGGAATATCTATGTCACAAATGACCACGGATATGTTCCACTTGTCGTAAACACTCCCGTTCCTTTGCTCATTCATGGCCTACCACCGGATTTGTAAATATACACAAAGAAAAATGTTAAGCACCCCTGATATATTAAAACATAATAAGCTACACTAAGTTTAGATTCTAATATTTATATTGATAATAGCAAGAACAATGTTCTATTAAAAAGATGTACTCACACAGGTGTGACCATTATGTCTAATATCAACTAGTCATGCACGTCGTGAACCATGCCTCTCACGCATTACTCAAAATTCAGTATGTTCACGCTTCGAATTTGGGTATTTAAGTCCGGTGTTTTAAAAAAAATATTCATTCTCAGTAAGCATGGTACGAAGGCGAATATCGGAAGCACAAAGATGGCAAATAATCGGCATGCATACAACAGGGATGTCCTTCAAAGCTATTGGACGTCACATGGGCTACCACTATACTGTAGTCAGCCGACTGGTGAGAAAACATACACAAACAAACAATGTGAAAAACTTGCCAAGATCCGGAAGACCACGGGTAACATTTGATCGTGACGACAGGGCATTGCAGCGTTTGGTTAGACGGATGCCATTCGCAACCAGTCCCGTACTCAAGCAACATTGGCTGCCCAATAGACGTCTGTCAACAAGAACAGTTAGTCTGAAATCAGCGGGACTTAAGGAGAGTCATTAAACGTCCACTGTTGGCAGACCGACATCGACGAACACGTTTGACATGGTGCTTAGCACGACGTGGTTGGAATTTAAGGACATGGCGCAAGATCCATTGGTCAGACGAGAGCCGGTTTCTGCTTCATGTAACCGACGGCCGGATGAGGGTTTGGAGACACAACAATACAGCCTATACCACAAGGAACATCCAGCCAGCTGTCCCTTACGGTGGAGGCTCGGTAATGGTTTGGGGTGTATCTCTCATGACTGCAAGCTGGATTTAGTCACCATACAAGGCAACCTAACTGGTGATCAGTACATCAGAGACGTCTTGCAGCCAGTTGTTGTCCCCCATTTCGACAACCACCCACTAGCAACAAGGCATGTGTATATGAATGACAACGCCAGGCCTCATCGTTCAAGAGCAGTAACCGCCTACCTCCAAAGGGAAGTCGTGACTTCTGTTCCTTGGCCAGCCATGAGCACGGATTTCAATCCCATAGAGCATATTTGGGACATGTTAGGTCGTAGTATGCAGGCTCGGGAACCTCCTGTGCAAAACATTCGTCAGTTGGAAGCAGCGTTGCATCGGAAATGGCAACAGCTATCACAACAGGACATCCGACGTCTAACTGGAGAGATGAGACGCAGGGTTGATGCCGTCATCCAAGCACGTGGAGGTTACACCCGGTACTGAACTTTGAACAATAGATGACGTTTTGAAAGTGAAATGACAATCTTATCGTGCTTTTTGAACTGTGAAGGTCAATACTTAAAATGGACATGCTTTACTGCAAAAACTGGCCTTGTGATATTATGATTAAATATTCATTAAATTAACATTCTTCTTGATTTTTTTTGTGGTTTCTTACAGCCAATGTAATGTCCTAAAAGGTCACCATTGCGTTCTTGAGATTATCTGGTCAGTAATCTCGTGATACTTGTCGTATCATTTGTCATTTCAAAAAAACATGGGGGAGCTTAACTTTTTCCTTTATGCATAGATTAACACACCGGGTGGTGCAGGAACTTCCTACCCCTCCGGAGCACCTGCGTTTACCCCCAGTTTTTAGTAGGGTTCGTGTTGCTCGATCTTAAGTTTTGATGTGTGTGTTTTGTGGATCGTTGTTTGTCCTTTTGTCCTGTTTCCTGTTGGTCATTGTATTATTTATCCTTCTTCCATTTGCGGATTCTGATTACCCCTTTGGTATCTTCAAACTCTTCTTAAAGAAGGCACCCCAACACATATTGGAAAACATGACAATGTTCTCCTATGCAGTATATGGCGCCCATTTTTTTAAGAGTGAATGAGTGATTGTTGTTTAACGCCAACTCAGCAATTTTTCTTAATAATGGCGAGAACAAGTTCATTTTCAATGACATGATCATGAGGTCAACACACTTAGTTGGATTTCTAAAGTGCTAGCTCACTGAAACAACAGTCCGCGGGTAGACATGTCGCTTCACTTGGACACATTATCCTGATTCCATGCCAACCAGTGTTTGCTCTTGCTCCTTGATACAGAAAAGCAGCAAATACCAAATTTATAGTCTTTGGTTTGACCCGACAAGGGCTCGACCCAAGATCTATTGTACTCAAGGCAAGCACGCTAACCTTAACACCCAAGATCTACTATACTCGAGGCAAGCACGCTAACCTTAACACCCAAGATCTACTGTACTCAAGGCAAGCACGCTAACCTTAACACCAACGATACGGTTGATAAACACGATGAATTCTTTTCTTCTTATGACCATTGTATTGTCTGACTTTCTTCGATTTACAGCAGCTTCTGATTATCTTTAGCATTATTTCAGTCATATTGTGGCATTCATTTGATTTAACTTAAACACAGAATATAGAACATTGCATTTGTTTTCCTAAAAAAAATACATGAATTAAGAAGTATACATATTCAAAGAGACACACATTCTAATTATTATGAATTTCATTCTCTGATATATCAGAACACTCCTCATCATCGTCGCCATTTTCGTCCATCTGGTCATCATCACTCTGATCATCTGACTTTATATGATGACGATTGACCTCTGCGTACTGGGTAAATAGAACGTCATCTGGTGTTTCTTTCACATTTTCTGTTGCTTCATCTACCTTATATTTGAACTTAGAAAAACATAGCTGCTTCTGGTTCCATGAAAACACGAAGATGACTATGATTATGACAACAATAATTGTTCCTATAATCGGAAGCACGATAACAAGGATTGAGGCCTTGTTCGATTCAGATTCATCTACGTCCTTTGTGCGTTTTGAAATATTGTTCACGTGCACAAGAAGAGATACATTTCTGGAATAACGATTTGTATTTGTTGTCTCTGCCTATTCATAGAAAGAAAATCAGATATCACATATTTAATTCATAAATATATTGCTGATATTATCTATAAACAAATTTGATAAATAATTAATACGCTCCCGAAAGGAGCGTTAATGGTAGAAGTATTAATAGGTACTATGGCACTTCAAAATCTTCAACAATATGGCTGCCAAACCGTAAATAAATTAAAAGAAAAATCACGTGATCTAAACCGGAACTCTAGTCGATTTTTTTTCAAATAAAAATGAAACAATGTTCGGTAACGGATACGAAAACTGTCCGTAGTTTGGAGTTTTAGGTGGTGTTATTTTTAAGCTTGATATTTTGTAAACAGGAAGATTACTGTAGTTCTTGGGGAGCGTTTCAGGTTGCACATGCCTCATATTAAAGAAATCAAAAATTGTTATTAATCTGATAATGTAAGAAATGAAAAACAAAAAATAAAACACTGTCGGAACATATCTACAATCCAATATCAAAATCGTTTAATTTATGGTGTTTAACGTCACTTTCAACAGTTTTTCAGTTAAATAAAAATCATAAAAAGGGGCAAATTATATACCTTAACACACAAATATATGACCAATCGCTTTACTGCCTTGGTACAGGCATTTCAATAAACATGTGGCACTTTAAAACTAGTTCTATGCAAGTGATGAAAAAAATATAAATGAATATTAAAATGCAAAATTAATAGCAATCAATTTAAACATTAAAATCAATTATCATAATTCAATTCCTGAAAATCATTAAACTGATTAAACAATATTAAAAAACGGACTTGGAGAAGTAATTTTAGAACTCAGTCGGAACAGACGCGAAATGTAATATAAAAGTTAAAACTATATCTTAGGTGCTCGTTCCATTAACTTGCCTGTAGCAAACACCCTACAAGTCTAGATTAGCCAACTATGGATTACAAATGTCCACACTCCCTCTAATGAGTAACGCATTACAAATGTCCACACTCCTTCCAATGAGTAACGCATTACAAATGTCCACACTCCTAATGAGTAACGCATTACAAATGTCCACACTCCCTCTAAATGAGTAACGCATTACAAATGTCCACAATCCTTCTAATGAGTAACGCATTACAAATGTCCACACTCCTTCTAATGAGTAACGCATTACAAATGTGCACACTCCTTTTAAGGAGTAACGCATTACAAATGTGCACACTCCCTCTAATGAGTAACGCATTACAAATGTCCACACTCCTTCTAATGAGTAACGCATTACAAATGTCCACACTCCCTCTAATGAGTAACGCATTACAAATGTCCACACTCCCTCTAATGAGTAAAGCATTACAATTGTCCACACTCCCTCTAATGAGTAACTTATTACAAATGTCCACACTCCCTCTAATGAGTAACGCATTACAAATGTCCACACTCCCTCTAATGAGTAACGCATTACAAATGTCCACATTCCTTCTAATGAGTAGCGCATTACAAATGTCCACACTCCTTCTAATGAGTAACGCATTACAAATGTGCACACTCCTTCTAAGGAGTAGCGCATTACAAATGTCCACACTCCCTCTAATGAGTAACGCATTACAAATGTCCACACTCCCTCTAATGAGTAACGCATTACAAATGTCCACAATCCTTCTAATGAGTAACGCATTACAAATATGCACACTCCTTCTAAGGAGTAACGCATTACAAATGTGCACACTCCCTCTAATGAGTACCGCATTACAAATGTCCACACTCCTTCTAATGAGTAACTCATTACAAATGTACACACTCCCTCTAATGAGTAACGCATTTCAAATGTATACACTCCTTCTAATGAGTAACGCATTACAAATGTTCACACTCCCTCTAATGAGTAACGCATTACAAATGTCCACACTCCTTCTAATGAGTAGCGCATTACAAATGTCCACACTCCCTCTAATGAGTAACGCATTACAAATGTCCACACTCCCTCTAATGAGTAACGCATTACAAATGTCCACATTCCCTCTAATGAGTAACGCATTACAAATGTTCACACTCCTTCTAATGCGTAACGCATTACAAATGTCCACACTCCTTCCAATGAGTAACGTATTACAAATGTCCACACTCCCTCTAATGAGTAACGCATTACAAATGTCCACACTCCCTCTAACGAGTAACGCATTACAAATGTCCACACTCCCTCTAATGAGTAACTCATTACAAATGTCCACACTCCCTCTAATGAGTAACGCATTACAAAGGTCCACAATCTTTCTAATGAGTAACGCATTACAAATGTCCACACTCCCTCTAATGAGTAACGCATTACAAATGTTCACACTCCCTCTAATGAGTAACGCATTACAAATGTCCACAATCCTTCTAATGAGTAGCGCATTACAAATGTCCACACTCCCTCTAATGAGTAACGCATTACAAATGTCCACACTCCCTCTAATGAGTAACGCATTACAAATGTCCACATTCCCTCTAATGAGTAACGCATTACAAATGTTCACACTCCTTCTAATGCGTAACGCATTACAAATGTCCACACTCCTTCCAATGAGTAACGTATTACAAATGTCCACACTCCCTCTAATGAGTAACGCATTACAAATGTCCACACTCCCTCTAACGAGTAACGCATTACAAATGTCCACACTCCCTCTAATGAGTAACTCATTACAAATGTCCACACTCCCTCTAATGAGTAACGCATTACAAAGGTCCACAATCTTTCTAATGAGTAACGCATTACAAATGTCCACACTCCCTCTAATGAGTAACGCATTACAAATGTCCACATTCCCTCTAATGAGTAACGCATTACAAATGTTCACACTCCTTCTAATGAGTAACGCATTACAAATGTTCACACTCCTTCTAATGCGTAACGCATTACAAATGTCCACACTCCTTCTAATGAGTAACGTATTACAAATGTCCACACTCCCTCTAATGAGTAACGCATTACAAATGTCCACACTCCCTCTAACGAGTAACGCATTACAAATGTCCACACTCCCTCTAATGAGTAACTCATTACAAATGTCCACACTCCCTCTAATGAGTAACGCATTACAAAGGTCCACAATCTTTCTAATGAGTAACGCATTACAAATGTCCACACTCCCTCTAATGAGTAACGCATTACAAATGTCCACATTCCTTCTAATGAGTAACGCATTACAAATGTCCACACTCCTTCTAATGAGTAACGTATTACAAATGTCCACACTCCCTCTAATGAGTAACGCATTACAAATGTCCACACTCCTTCTAATGAGTAACGCATTACAAATGTCCACACTCCCTCTAATGAGTAACTCATTACAAATGTCCACACTCCCTCTAATGAGTAACGCATTACAAAGGTCCACAATCTTTCTAATGAGTAACGCATTACAAATGGCCACACTCCTTCCAATGAGAAACGCATTACAAATGTGCACACTCCTTCTAAGGAGTAACGCATTACAAATGTGCACACTCCCTCTAATGAGTAACGCATTACAAATGTGCACACTCCCTCTAATGAGTAACGCATTACAAATGTCCACACTCCCTCTAATGAGTAACGCATTACAAATGTGCACAATCCTTCTAATGAGTAACGCATTACAAATGTGCAAATTCCCTTTAATGAGTAACGCATTACAAATGTCCACACTCCCTCTAATGAGTAACGCATTACAAATGTTCACACTCCTTCTAATGAGTAACGCATTACAAATGTCCACACTCCCTCTAATGAGTAACGCATTACAAATGTCCACAGTCCCTCTAATGAGTAACGCATTACAAATGTCCACACTCCCTCTAATGAGTAACGCATTACAAATGTCCATACTCCTTCTAATGAGTAACGCATTACAAATGTCCACACTCCCTCTAATGAGTAACGCATTACCAATGTCCACACTCCCTCTAATGAGTAACGCATTACAAATGTCCACACTCCCTCTAATGAGTAACGCATTACAAATGTCCACACTCCTTCTAATGAGTAACGCATTACAAATGTCCACACACCCTCTAATGAGTAACGCATTACAAATGTCCACACTCCCTCTAAGGAGTATCTCATTACAAATATCCACACTCCCTCTAATGAGTAACGCATTACAAATGTCCACACTCCTTCTAATGAGTAACGCATTACAAATGTCCACTCCCTCTAATGAGTAACTCATTACAAATGTCCACACTCCCTCTAATGAGTAACGCATTACAAATGTCCACACTCCCTCTAATGAGTAACGCATTACAAATGTCCACACTCCCTCTAATGAGTAACTCATTACAAATGTGCCCGTCATTTTCAATGTGATTTATATGAAGAACATGAGTGACATTGTGTGTATACATATGTAAGTATTTCATATGAAAAACAACATGCGTTGTATTTTACGTGTTATATGAAAAACACCCACGCTTAGAAAAGAGATATCGAGCATTGATTTATGTCGGTAAAAATAGTTCTTCGATGGTCATATGGACGGTTGCTTGCCACAAGGAAAAATGAGGGTTATTGAGAGGGTTGAGTCAATTTGTCTTCTAATGGGTCATCAATGACAACTCATCTCTTGGTAAGCTATATTATAGTATTATTACGTGATGTTTTTCATATTGGCCTAGTTATAGGTCCGAGGCCTGCTGTATTGGCCTGAGGCGCAGCCGAACGCCAATACAGCAGATCGAGGACCTATAACTAGGCCAATATGTAAAACATCATGTAATGATACCTTTATTATTAACCAGTCAAGTATCTCTCGGGATTTTTCTTTGCAATTGCCGAAATGTCTAGCGGATTACGATCTAGTGGTTATCGGACTGACTGGAATTGGGCCAATACGGAAAATATCCGTATTGGACTTGTTTTTGCCGTATTGGCCCAATGAAAGTTTTTATATTGTATTGACAGATTTGATCATATAAAGGCTAATAAATCAAAGTTAATTAATAAAAGCTGTTACAAGCGTACTTTTACGTGCATAGTGTGGTACATCCGCCAAACATTTACTTCCAGTCTTCAAGACGAGATATGTTACCTCGTCACGCATCACCAATGGACATCGGTTTCTATACCACGCGGTTATGTCTGGATACATGATTGATTATATAATATTTACTTATGCATAGGGCATTATCGTGAATTAAAGACTGTCCCAAGGGCAGTAGTATTGACTGCAACAGTGATAATGCCAATGGCAATTTATCTATCACGATAATGCCATATACATAAGTAACTATTATTTTTATTTCATTTATAGAAATAAGACTTTCTAAATAATTTGGCTCATTTTAGTACAATGTTGGTTTACATTGACAAATGCATGATCTCCGTTGCGTTTTAAAAAGGGGCGTCGCAACTCTAAAACCTCGAGCGGTCATTAACATGTTAATGACGGTGGATTTCTTTAACGCAGATTAATGCATGACACATGACCAATTCTACACCAATGAAAAAGTCGAATTTAGAACTGATATGAAATAAAAAACATTAAAATATACTTCACTTCTACATAGAAACGTGATACTTATACATATGAAGATATCTAATTTTACATGCACGACGCGTGTCTGGAATAACCTTCATCGGGTACGTTCAAAACAAAAATAATTGAAAGCCAAATAATTGGAGCTCGACTAGAAACAGTATTAATAGATCTAATAATTAACCGTATTGTTATCTTAATATTATTGCTGATGATACGTCAGATGTGTGTGTGTGTGTGTGTTTGTGTGTGTGTGATTTATATAATGTGAATACGTGATTACGAATATGATATCAAATTGTATGCAGAAAGTCGTGTTTTCTTAATTCAACTCGCATAAAGCATGACGAAAACTGACATGAATGCTATTGTTCAAACGATATTTGAGGCGGACTCGCGTGTTCTGGCATATCATATTAAATTAAGTACGAATATATTGCAACTTAATCACATAGATCTTGACTGACTCAATAGAATATACCGGTAGATGTATGATACCTGTATCAATTTAATTAATTATTTTTAGAAATATGCTATAGCACAGATGTCGTACGAGTACAATATAGTTTGATTGTTTTTAAACTAAGGTTCTCCTCACTCAGAAATAGGAGATCTTAGCCGATTTTGGCCATCTTATTTAGGCCCTTTGCTATTCCAGCTTCCAAAACTTTAAAATCATTTACCTTTCCAATCATTTGATTATGAGAGTAACTGATGAAGGTTATTCCAGAAACGTGTCATGCGCACTACATTCGATATCTACGCTTTGTTTTATTAAATAGAGTCGACTCTCACCACACTTGTGTTGAAATGGAAGTCGAAGAAGTGGACGATGAATTTAATAAGAATTAATGCTGGTTATGTTAATGATATGGTGTTTAACGCCACTTTCAACAATATTTCAGTTATATCATGGCGATCAGCTTTATTGGTGGCGGAAAGCGGAATACAAGGACATAACCACCGACCTGCCGTAAGTCACTGACAAACTTTATCACATAATGTTGTATCGAGTACACCTCGCCATGAACCGGGTTCTAGGTCACAACGTTAGTGGTGCTAACTACTGATTGCACAGGTAGTAGTTGTAAATCCAACTACCATACGATGATGTCACGACGGTCACAATAATTAAAGCTAGCATAAAAACTACCACGAATGATCAGAAGTCTTTACTTCGAATTATCCGAGCAAACGACTTATCTGGCTTTGAATAACCAATGTTACTTCTTCAGTATTGTTCCTATTTTTACTATTAAACTAT
Organism: Bathymodiolus brooksi; assembly: GCA_963680875.1. NCBI lineage: Eukaryota > Metazoa > Mollusca > Bivalvia > Mytilida > Modiolidae > Bathymodiolus > Bathymodiolus brooksi. Next base: position 83,791,907 of record OY804583.1, on the reverse strand, counting down.
ATATCTACATTACATTTAAATGACAAAGGAAAAATAACACTGTCTTTGAAAAGAAACACTGATCAAATGTACAGTTACATATGCATAAGGGGTATCATAAAGGCATGCAAGACTAAATCATAGTTAAATTATATTATGCATAACATCATAATCCGACCAAAAAACCAGTAACTCATCCAGTAAAAACAGGTTTACAAAAACAAAATATAAGCTGTCTCCTTGTCCACATGTTGATAAACATGATAAAAAAGGCCTCTCTTTGTCAAAATGTTGACAATCATGAAACTAAGACTCCTCTTTGTCAACATGTTACAAAACATGAAAGTTAAGGTTCCTCCTTGTCTAGATGTACGCCATTAGACTGTATGTTCTCTATGTTCTTGTCCAGTTTAAACTGATGTTTCCGGGACAGACCTGATTTGTTCCGGAAGTAGACAACTGCTATTAAAATAAACAATATCACTCCTACTACTACTGGTACAACAATTACTACAGTGTAATCTTCATCTTTATCTTTGTCGGAACTACTTTCTTTTTGCGCGGGAGTAGTTGGTTCACGTGTAATTCGGATTACATTGGATGTTATTATAGCTTTTGCTATGAACTCTGTGGTCGTATCTTCGGTTGTCTCTGATATATCTGTTGTTTCTTGCTCTGTGATTGTATCTGTTGTTGTTATTTCTAATACAGTTGTTGTTTCTTCCTCTGTTGTGGTGTCCGCCATTGTTGTTGTTTCTTGAGGTACTATAACTGTCAAATGTATTGTTACATTTTTAGTCGCCAATGATGTTCGATTACTAACGGCCTGAAAACATCATGATTTGTTAGCTCTATATACTAGCTTTCATAATGCACATTTAAAAACAATATACAGTCTAATCCACCTATAATGATATTTTTGGGGAACATAAAATATTTTCATCATAGCCAAATTTCATTATAACCATACCTAATATATACCACAGGCACTCAAATTCCGGACCCCCCTTTTTCCTCATTTGGTCCCTCCCGCGATTATGGTATGGATCTTTGTCTGAAAGTATATCTTTGAACCATTTATCCATATCTTACAACATTTCGTGTTACAACTCTCTCGTTCTACTAACTTTTGTTTCTAGGTCCAGCTGCCGTATTACTTATATATATAAGTGCTTTAAGTACCCGTTTAATATTCTCACATGTTTTACTCTGCTCTTTTCGTGTACGCTTCGCATGTTAGCGATGCAGTCTACATGTCTACGAAGATAACAATATGTGTTGTCGATACAACAGATATACCACGAGCATTATATCACATCAAAGTAATTAAGTGGATCTTATCTGTAAATAAACGTTAGAGAAAACCGAAGGGGCAATCATGAATGGATAATCCAGAGATACTGGCAACATTGGGTACACAAGACACAGGACATACTGTAGGTAGTAAATAAACGTTAGAGAAAACCGAAGGGGCAATCATGAATGGATAATCCAGAGATACTGGCAACATTGGGTACACAAGACACAGGACATACTGTAGGTAGTAAATAAACGTTAGAGAAAACCGAAGGGGCAATCATGAATGGATAATCCAGAGATACTGGCAACATTGGGTACACATGACACAGGACGAAGACAAACAAACCCGCTAAAAACACAACACAAATGCGTTGTTGCAGAAAGTTACATATCCTGAAAAAAAAATGATGCTGTCGTACACTTAAAGTTTAACTGGCATAACATTGTATCTGTCAATGTCCACTTTGTACAGCGTATTCAGCCAAAACAATATATCTTGCAATATTAAAATCGTATGCTACACACTACACAATCAAGTCGGCATTAAAATCGCCCAATATTCTAGCCTGTATTATATTATATTTTCTATAAAATAAGCACATTTACCTGAATATAAAGTTTTACATTAAAATCATCCCGCATAGTATCGTTTGTTACATTTTGGAAGGATTCTAATAAAATTATGTTTCCATCATTTTGACTGATAGAAAACATGTTCTCGTATATATCTGGTTCCACTGAAACAGAAATATATACATATATATTTATTTACTTGTTTGTTTACTTGCTTGTTGCTTAACATCTCGCTAGCGGTAAATATTCCATACTTATTTTCGGGATGAGAACAAGTTAAAAAATAAATAAAAAATACTCAAATGAGGACAGAATAGTAGAAACGACGCAATGACTTTTGACCGCCACCGGAAAAAATATGGAGAGTTGGGTAAGGACGACAAATTTAGTCTTTTGCAGCGTCTGTAATGCGTCTACTTTTTTGAAAAATCTACAAATAAGTCTTTAACGCGCATTGAAAATGTTCCTCTCCAAACACGTTACCTACAATGGTCCACAGCCAGCATTCCAGCATTATACCTTGACGACCCACAACGGGAGGGTATCTTCTACCAGCCACTACGGAACGTGCTGATGAGATCTGTGGGTCGAGATCTGCAAATGTTCACAGCATCTAGCACATTTATATTAAATACTTATTTACAAAGACCGGTTGACTCGGAATAAGAATTATGGGTCTGTGTGGAGCGACATGTCTAACCACGGACTGTTGTTTCAGTAAGATAGCACTATAAAAGTCCAACTAAGCGTCTTGGTCTAGAAACAGACATTATCATCCCATAGAATTGTGACCTGTTCTCGCCATGATATAGATGTAGATTGCTCACTTGGCGTTAAACAACAATCACCTTAATCCCTTTTTTCATATTCAATGGCGTCACTTTGTGGATCATGAGAGTGATTTTGTACTGATTTCCCTAGCTGATCTGTCGATATGAATAATACAGTTTGTCGTACATTCACGAATACTGAATACTATTATTTGACAAAATAAATCTTTCTTTACATAAAAGCCTCTTGTAATTAAAGATATTTTCATAATTATTAGATTTCAGCAGATGATAAAGGTAGATGTCACTAAAGATTGGTTATATCACACTGAAATTCGAAAAATAGCTGAATAATTATGTACTGACCGTTTCTTATATAATACATGATTTCCGACATGGTCGAGCTTTCTATGTCTACGGCAGTCATTGGTGGTTGAACAGTGATGTCGCCCTAAAATTGAAAATAAATTGATGCGACATAAATATGATATTAGACATTTGTCTTTTACTGTCATAACATTTTCGAGTACAAGTACTAATACTCGTAGATTTAATTTTTAATAATATACTATGGAATAGAAAGAACACAGAGTGAATATTATTTTGTAATGAGCAAAAAATAAGACCACTTGCAACTATATTTTAGTTATATCTTGGCGATCAGTTCTGTTAAATGTAGAGGAAACCGGAGTACCATGTGAAAAATAACAGCCGACTTGTCACTAGTCGTATATTTGAATGCATTCATCATAAATGTTATTTTACCTTATTTTGGTAAGTTACGTTTCCATCATAAGATATCTGTTCACAGTTAACACATTTCTGATCACATGACAAATCCACGAATTCCGGTGGTGCATCGTCTACATCTACCACAACAAAGTACAACGTAGTGGCAGTCTGTTGCCTTGGTGACCCGTCATCCTTTATAACAACATACAAATACAAATAATATCATATCCCATTTGCAAATTCCGGATTTGATTCTAAAATTATACGTTCTTTTATAGCAGTGATCTCCCTTGCAATGGGTAAAATTGGGTTCGTTTCATAGAGGATTAAGAAAGTGGACAGACAATTTAAGTTGAATCTTCTTTTAATTTGTAGATATATGATGCTGGTAAAAGTCAGAGTAAAGTTTTATATCAAACAGAAACTTTACAAGTTAAACCTTTCAATATAAAGTTGTGTGCAAATTATGAAGCAAAATATAAGCTGTATTCATTGACTTTTGCATGAAAAGGGAGCCATTTGTCTACAAAGGAATATGACTGAACCATGTACATGTCAAAACCGTATAATGTTAGAATCAAGGCGGAAATATGCAAATGTTCTATTACAGCAAACATGTGTACTACACTTTATCTATGTTTTCCCACCTTTGCTGAGATGTGCTTTTATTAGTTTAGTTATCTGTTTTGCCATGTATATATGAAAAAATTACACCCATTCACATTGACCTTCGATCTTGACAAAAATTTACAAAATGATTAAAATTTTATTCTATTTATTCTGGGCTCACTCGAATACTATTATTTCTTTGGGTGTTCACGACTAATTGATATTAAATCTGCTAGAAGTATTAGTTATGATTTTATTTGTCCTAAGGGTAATGGTCTTTAACAAAAAGATTTTACCTCCCTAGCTAGTAGTCAGTTAATTACGAGCATACATTGCTATAGTACACTCCATGTTTGTGTTGTCATTCATTTTTGTGATGGCATATGGTCTTTTTGTTAGTGCCAGCGAGTATGTGCAGGTTTGCTATCATTTGTTTATACATGCATTTTCATTGGAATTCCAGTTATCAAACAGGAAGGTTGATTATCATATATTACCTTAATTATCACATCTAAGTATAACCTTGCATCTGATCTAACTCCACAAATAGTAGTTTCATAATCCAGGTTTCTCTTGAGAAATAATGTTCCATTCTGGTTGATTCCAAAATAGTCTGTCCCATCAAGGTACTTATCCTAAATAATATCATTCAAGCGTTTTATGGATCATGATGTTTCAGTGTCTGTATTACGAATGTCCATATAATGGATCTAACTGGGTTCAGATTGAAGTAGTTTTGTCGGTTGTGTATAATATAACAAATAGTTCATGGCACTTTGTGCCAAATGACAGTTTATGGACCGGTCTGTCAACTCAAAATATTACATGGACCGAAGCGAATGGACCGGTCTGTAACCCCCAAAATATTATATGGACATAAGCTTCTTTTCCGTCCATATACGATTTTGGGGTTGATTAACTATTTGCATAATATGAAATTTAGTTTATTCAGGACCTTTAAAAAGACGATATAAGATATATCCAATATTATTTTGAGTTTCACAAAAGATTCAGATTATTGTATGTATCGTCAGATTGGTGTTTAGAGTTTATCTACGGAAATCTTTCAACGTAATGAAGATTGGTTTCCGTCGATTCAATAATTGGCTATACTATAACTTAGTTATCACCGTGCTGTCTCATGCCTGATTAGTCTTCCTGCTTATCTGTGCTTATGTTTGCTTTTTATGTGATCTTATTTGTTTTTATATGCTCTTATTTGATTTTTATGTGCTTTTATTTTGCGTTTTATGTTCTCTTATTTGCTTTTTATGTGTTCTTATTAGCTTTTTATGTGTTCTTATTAGCTTTTTATGTGTTCTTATTAGCTTTTTATGTGTTCTTATTAGCTTTTTATGTGTTCTTATTTGCTTTTTATGTGTTCTTATTAGCTTTTTATGTGTTCTTATTTGCTTTTTATGTGTTCTTATTTGCTTTTTATGTGTTCTTATTAGCTTTTTATGTGTTCTTATTAGCTTTTTATGTGTTCTTATTAGCTTTTTATGTGTTCTTATTTGCTTTTTATGTGTTCTTACTTGCTTTTTATGTGCTCTTACTTGCTTTTTAATGATCATATTTGATTTATCTGTGCTTGCCTGTTTTCACAAATTCTATGTTCGCTTGTATATATGTTATAGTCGGTTTAAAGAGCATTCATGTAGCTCATGTTATTTTTTAATATATGTGTCGACATTAAATAAAATTTACTTTACTTTATCACGTATATAGGAATTTATCTATATATATATCAGGCTGTGTTTAGCTCTAATCGTTTTTGATATATTATTTACTTTATAGCCGGGGATTTAATTTGTGAAGTCTGTTTAAAATTCGGATATAACTTCTATGATGTCACCATACCTCGGGATTTATGGATACATCTCACTTATCATATGTTTGAACTTTGACTTTTCGGAATATCGTAAATTGTGAATTTAAGGCAGATTTAGAAATGTAGATTTCTAATAAAAAAAAAATAAAATGCCTACAACGAATACCAAAAACAAATCATTGGTGATCTGGTACCTGTCAGTGAGTTAAGTATTTTCCAGTTCGAGTTGTGCTATTTATAAACTATAAATAGCAAAGGATCTTCAAATTCCAAAAGCATATCTGAGATCATAGTTTTTGTACATTACTTAGTAAGAAAGGATATGGATGTTAATGGACATATGTCCAACATTACACTTTTAGACACAAATTATAGTGAAGCAACACCACTTTAATTGCTGTTTATACATTTCAGTCACAGTAGGTACTTCAACCATGAACAAAACTCATACCCTAATATAAGTGTTGAACGACGCTATTAGATTGATATATGTACCTGGTCTGATTACTATTATTAGATCTGGCAGGTGGTGAGGTGTACTCGATTCATCAATACGTGATAAACGTTTGTCACTGATCTTCCCCGTGTCAATGTCTTTTTCCGTGTACTCCATACTTCTTTACTAACAAAACTTACCTCCGTGATATACATCAAATCTCGTTGTGTCGAGGTCGAATGAGCATATTATTTTAAATCGAATTAGCCGTGTGTTCGACATATCAATACAAATTTACCTAATAATAGACCATTTGCACATTGCCTCCTTGATTCCAAAATTATATGGTTTTACGCATTAGGAGGGCAGAATGGTACTGTTTCACGCAAAATTCAATAAAAATAACATACATTTTCCCCATAATATGTACAACAATTTTAATGTTGTAACAACTTGTGAATTGTCCACTAATATTTTTGCAAGGCTCAAAATATCTACTAAAAATATTACAAATTATAAGAAAATTATTCTCAAATCATATGTCCTTTCCATTGTTGTTGCAAGAACGGATACCATGTTGCAATGGCGAAAGGGAAATAACTCATGTAGGAAACATATAAAATGTATAGTTTTAGAATTAAATCGGTAAAATACAAAAGTTCTATTACTATAAACGAACGTATTCTTACTTTGAGCTATCAGAGTTCCAGATATTGAAGTTCGACTGTAGCTTCAATATTGAAAGATACGTAAGCCCTTAAGAATATACTGAAGATACCAAATGGCTAATCAGAATCCGTAAATCGAAGAAGGGCAGAAAACATAATGGCCAAAAGAAAAAGGACTAAGTGACAAACAACGATCTACAAAGCATATACATAAAACTAAAGATCGAGCAACACGAACCCCACTAAAAACCGGGGGTGAACTCAGGTGCTCCGGAAGGGTAAGCAGTTCCTCCTCCACTAGTGGTACTCGTCGTGTTAATATAGTTGCAAAGCCGGTGATAAGTCATGAACGAGGAAAGGACCGCAAAGTGTTTACGACAAGTAAACAATATCTGTGGTCATTTGTGAAACAGATATTCCATAACGGTAAACCAAGTCATGGTGGCGACCGTAAAATGTTCGAAGTTTGAAAGATACGTAAAACACACATAACCCTTAACCCTTAACCTTACCTGATTTGCAATGGAAGATGTTGCAATGGAAAATGATAAATTCTGCTTTGGACAATCTGCATCTTGTACTCTACCGCCAAATTCAATAACTGGTTCCAATACGGAGTAATCCTGTTAACACATAATATATATTACTCTACTGTGTAGATTGTTTCTATTTTACCATCAGCTCTAGTAGTCCATTACCACAACGATACCATGAACGAGACGTTACATGCAGGGCCGGACTAATGTATGGGGCAATATGGGTCATGACCCAGGGACCCCAAGCTTGGGACCCCAACATATATGTCATGTTGCAATTTAATAGTATGTACAGTCTTTGTTATTTTAGATGCGGCAGCTAAATTTGTTTATTAATGTTGACATGCTCAATGATATGATTGACTTAAGACATCTAATCAGGTGAAAATTACATAGACAAAATCATAGGGGCTCCAAAATTATTAGCCCAGGGGACCCACTAGGTCTTAATCCGGGCCTGGTTAAATGGCATGACCCCAACTGGATGTTTTTAGATGTTAGAGTATCGTCAAAGAAAAGAAGAAGAAGCAGCAAACATCTAATCCTAATTATATTCATTATCCTACGAAACAAACTCACGCATCACAAGTTTGTCATAACCTTAATATTCTTTTATGTTGTTAATGTGGTATTGAATCATGAACCAATGAACCATTGCAATCTATTTACACATTAATTAACGCATGGACTGATTTATTGTCAATTATCACGGTACAACTACGCTGTAATACAGATCAGCAGCACAATATTAGCTTAGCACCACCACTTTCAACTGAAGTACATATACCAAGAGAGGAAAGTGAGTATGGGCATATGTGTATTAAGGGTATATATTTTTGCCTCTGTTTCTACGATTTTCAATTCTATTGAATTGTGACTTATTCCGACAGTGTGGTATTTTTTGTTTGTCATTTTATGGATATTTGTTCATTTTGCAATTAACTGGTCCGTCGTCTAGAGTAAATAATATTTATAATAATCTTATAAGAAACAGGAACTGCTTACTCTTCGCGAGCACGGTTTTTTGGTGTGGTCCGTGTTGCTCATCATTTTAGTTTTTAGTGTTGTGCTATTATGTGTCTTTACGTTCTGTGTTCCGTGTTGTGATGTCCGTTACGATTTCCGCATAGAAACGTTGTTCGGTTCGTTTTTACCACCAATTGTTTGTGGGAGGGCACATGTCTTATTTATGTTATTTGTGTTTGTTTGCGCATAGTGGTATCCACACATAATAAATTAATTTTAGAGTCACGTGTCATTTTATACGTGTTTTGATTGATTTAAAAAGTTGAGGTTATTTGTCAATGTACTGAATCTAAAATTAGACGTCGTTCTCATGGCTTCGAGTGCCGTTGTCATCAGGTGCTTTTCTTTAAATGAGGCACCTTTGGGGTTATTTAAATTCATTTCCGATTATTTGCCTTATTTTGAAAAAATAAATATATTTTTCAATATCATAACAAAAAAAGTTTGAATTAATTTATAAGGATTGATCGAAATTATTTGTTCGGTTCATTCGCGGGTTACACGGTGTGTACAACCTGATTGAGGTTATTTCTTCAAGAACCGAACAAAAATTGCGATCAATCCTTAATTGTTTTGTGTGTTTCTTCGTCTTGCCAGTTTCTCAGGTGTGTCCATTTTTGATTGCCCCTTCGGTATTCTCTTAACGTTTATTTACTTTTGACTTACCTCTCTCAACGATGTTGGAATATCATGAGTGTTAATTATCCGTGGTATGTTATCATTCCTTGAAGTTAACGAAACAGTCAAAGTCTAAATACAGAAGAAAGATAGCCATGACAGTAATAATAAATTGAAAAATGTAGGTCCTTTGGTTTTCTTGTTCTTAAAGACTTTAAAAGTATTTGGCTTTCAAATCATATCTCTTGACAGATGAAGATTATTCCATAAACGCGTCGTGCGAACTAAATTATTATCTACGTTTTTTTGTGTGTTAGGGTTCGGATTACGGTTATTATTGTGCTTAACGTCACTTTCAACAATATTTCAGTTATATCGTGGCTGTCAGTTTTATTGGTGGAGGAAACCAGAGTACTTCGACCTGTCGCAAGTCACTGACAAACGATATCACATAATGTTGTATCGAGTACACTTCACCATGAGCAGGATTCGAACTCACTTTTTTGTTATATTACTGTGCGTTCATCAGAAAATATACAACTAAGGATATCATTCATTGGTGCCTGTTGTATTATTGACACCACATTTATTGTTCGTGGAATCTCAATATTAATGTAATGTTTCACAATATAGAAAACAACTCCTTGTCGTCCTTGTACTTTAATTTCCGCAGCACCTGGTCTTACGGTAATAAACTTTCGAGTAATTCAAAATCGTCCAATCAGAACGCTGTATTTATTAATGTTACATTCTGATTGGATGTTTCTTTGGGTGTAATTAGAAAGTTTTACTGCCATGAGGCCTTGTCTCAATTTGACTTTGCAGAACTTGTATTGTCAAAAGGTTTCGATGTTGTTTTTATTTCAATTTTGTGTTGGTGTTGTTCTTTTTGTATCCAGTTCTTCCATTTACTCCAAACTCACTCTGGTCCAAGTTTACTCTACATCTTTAGAGTTATATTTGACAATGACACTCCGACAAAAGTTAAGCACCACCCTATATTTTTATCGATATATTTTTTACATCAATACTGTTAAAACAATAAAATAGATATCACCATTTTTCTTACACTTCTTAAAAGACTACACCAAGGGCTCTACAATTACCAATCTACGAAGTATTTATCATCCTGAAAGACGTGACTATGACTTGGCAAAAATGGGGTTCAAAACAGGCGCTGGAAAAACGTAAAACCAGTTTGTCTTTGATGGAAGTTTTTAACATTGCATTAAAATGCAGAGTCTTCAGATTTGAAGTACTTTTAAATGCATCTATTGTGCGTATGTGTAAGGCATAAAAATCAATAACGAGTATATCCACCGCGTTTATTGTGAAGTTCTGTAACACGCCTCGTCATGCTTCGCACAAGACGCCTATGCCGTTCATGTGGGAACTGTTGCCACTCCTGTAAGATAGCAGTTCTTAATTCGTCAATATTTTGACATTTTGGATTGCGTTGATTAATTTTTCGGCCAATAAAGTCCCATACATGCTCTATAGGGTTCATGTCTGGCGACATCGCAGGCCATGGAATTGTCTGAACAGCCTCTTGCTGTAAAAAATGTTCTACAATTCGGGCTCTATGTGGCCTAGCGTTGTCGTCCATGAACATTGGCCCGTCAGCCAACGCATGATTGTCGAAATGGGGGACTACGCGTGGAGCGAGCACATTGTCACGGTATTTTTGGCCTGTTAGATTACCACCAAGAACGTTCAAGTCCAACTTACAGTCAAAGGAAAAACAACCCCAGACAGTTACACCCCCACCCCCAAAAGCAGTTGTGCCCAAAATGTGGTTGTCCTGAAATGAAGTGTTTCGTTGGCGCCAAACCCTTGCACGACCGTCGGTAGGGCGTAACAAAAACGACTTTCATCAGACCAGTGGACCCGTCTCCATGTGCGAATAGTCCACCCCAAATGATCATGTGACCAGTCAAATCGAGCATGGCGATGACGTAATATCAACTGTGGACGTTTTATGGGTCGTCGCGCTCGCATTCCTTGATGGTGGAGGCGTCTGATTACAGTGCGTGTGCTAATGTGGCCTCCAAGCGCTAAATTACCACGAAGTGCACCAGTGTACTGAACGGCCGTTGCCGCGTCCGTCTGGATATGAGCCGGTCCTCTCTCGGCGTCGTTTTGCGAGGTCTAACTGCACGTGGACGGTCAGTAACATTCCCCGTTTGACGAAAACGCTGCATCAGTCGTATGTTGTAATGATGGAATGGTTAACCCTGAAGTGGTCTGCCACCCTTCTATGGCTAAAACCACCGCTATGCAAGCCAACAGCTTGCCACCTTTCTGGTATGGTTAATTTTCGCCGCACCATACCAAACCAATAGAAAATGAATCTTAAAACTCTACACAAAACAAATCAGCTTTCGTTCGCAAACACAAATGTTGAAAAGTACACGTGGCACTTTACACACCCTGTCATATACACATAACTAAAAATCGATCAATAACCTGTTTCACAGGTAAGTAAGTATGTGTGTACAGGTAACGAAAACAGCAAACCGATTTGAAATAAGTTCATTATTAGAAAAGATATTATTGAAACAAGTCAGGTGGTGCTTAACTTTTGTCGGACTGTATATATCAACATGTCGTTCTACAACTACCTACCATTGATAGATTTCCACACGACAAAGTCAGAATAACTTTAGATTGAACATTACAATCTGTGTCCGACTGGAAAAAAGATGTACAACATTAATTTAAAATAAACAATTCATTAACATTATCACTGGATTTTCAACATGTGAAACAGGACTGGTGCCATCAGTGGAGCAGAAACAGCCTCCAATGAGTTCTTGTTGCCCAATCATTCGTCTTCTATGTAGTGTTTTGTTGCTCATTTATTGCCCTTTCGGCCTTTTTGATCACCGTGTTATTCGTTCTTCTTCGGTTTGCGGCTTCTGATTATCCATCTGGTATCATCTAATTTTGGTTAATTCTGTTTCTCTGTAATTCTGGCACATAATAATGTTTTGTGCAAAATATGCATTAAAGCAAATATATGGCTTTATATAATAAATCTCTAAAAGAATTATAAAGATCCGCAATTGTTCATTACATTGTTCCAAATATCATTATTGGAGTGCATGTTTCAAGCCAATAGTGTGAACGGTCATGAGCTAGACATTTTGCCTCTGGCTCTACTGTTTCACTATTTGATTTTGGAAGTGTTGTGGTGTTTTGATATTAATATCGATGTCTGTCGCTGTTTTGAACAGTACAATTAGGACTTACATCTAAGTCAGTGCTTCCAGTTATATTCAACCGAAATATATCCTTTTCAAAATAGCCTGTCAAAAATGAGTTGCTTGGTTGTGATACCTGCCATGGTTGGTCACCTTGATTTTGCCAAATGAATATAATCTTGCCTGTAATAATACAAATGTTTATCTAATTATTGATAGTATTTGTATTTGCAAAGAATTTAGTGTCTTTCATTTGTCTTCAAAAGTTTAATTGATTCCATGTTCTCTTTCTCAAAAAATAAAAAAATTCAAAAAATCATATCATATCATAACGGAGTAGATAGGAAATTCGTATAAGAAGAGTTTAGACTTAGACACAAATCAAACTAACTGAACACGCCTTTATTGCTGTTCTACATTTCACAGTCACTGTAGGGTTTTCAACAATGAAAATTACTTATACCCTAAAATGAGTGTAACACGACCCCTAGCTTGCAACCTGTGTTGTTGTTTTTCTCTCACTTTTTCACTAAACGTAGATAGTTTTAAATCTGACAATTTATACTAAAATGTGAAAATATTTAAACACTTTAAAGTTATACTATATTTAGTTTCGTAGTGTTTCAATATTAATCATGAGACACGCATCAACAACATATGTAAACTAGAACAACAGTTCAACATAAAAAGTTCATACTAACCAATCGGTTCATCCTCTGTTAGTTCATATGACGATGGGAAGTTTGTTGTTCTACATTCAGATCTAGCTACAAAACATATATGGGCACGTTATTATTCTTTGGGTACGCTATTGCATGATTTCCATGACAACTAAGTACTTGTCTTAATAAATTAGAAACAACCAAACAAAAACAATCAAAAACAAGTTTTTCAGCTGTTGAAGCTTGTCCCCCCCCCCACTTTCCGGTTCACTCTAAAAATCCCCCTTCCCCAACTTTATGGTCAATCACTATGGCTTGCCCCAACTTTCCGGTCAACTCCGACGCCTCTGCCATATACACTCTAGAAGACATTGTAAGAATTCATTTTAGTATAGAGTCATGTACACAAATATCACATAAGTATTGATCTATTGATTATTGCATTTCAATAAAGAAATAAAATGTTAATATACGAGACATTAAACAAAGTCCAAGTATTTCTAATATAACGAGGAAATGTTTGATCTTAATATGTATATCTTAATATCTAAGTACCGAATAACTGATATATAGAAAATCTTTATCAGGTGTATAAATAGAGAATACCAAGGTAGCAATAAAAAAATGGACAATCCACAGAAACTTGCAACATAGGGCAACAAGACGAAGAAAAACAAACAAAAACGCAACACAGTATTACGCAAATAAACATAAAAAACGTAAACAAGAGATGACTCCTCCTACAAACAACTGGAGGTAAGGATAAACCGAACATCGTTTTTTGTGGAAATGAAACGGACATCACAAGTTATTAATTTCAGCCATAAAGCGTTTGTCTTACTACTTTAAAAATTGGGGTAAAAGCAATTATTTTTATTAAGCCTTGTTTATTTAAGGAAAGTTTCAAGATACCACAGGGATATTCAGAATCCGTAATTCGAAGGACAGACAATGCACTGGCCTAAAGAAGGACAGACAATGCACTGGCCTAAAGAAGGACAGACAATGCACTGGCCTAAAGAAGGACAGACAATGCACTGGCCTAAAGAAGGACAGACAATGCACTGGCCTAAAGAAGGACAGACAATGCACTGGCCTAAAGAAGGACAGACAATGCACTGGCCTAAAGAAGGACAGACAATGCACTGGCCTAAAGAAGGACAGACAATGCACTGGCCTAAAGAAGGACAGACAATGCATTGGCCTAAAGAAGGACAGACAATGCACTGGCCTAAAGAAGGACAGACAATGCACTGGCCTAAAGAAGGACAGACAATGCACTGGCCTAAAGAAGGACAGACAATGCACTGGCCTAAAGAAAAAGTACAAAAGGACAAGAAGAGTTTGAAGATTCCAAAAGGGGCCATCAGAATCCGTATATCGAAGAAGAACAGACAACACAATGGCCAAAAGAAAAAGTACAAAAGGACAAGCAACGATCTACAAAACATACATATAAAACTAAAGATCGAGTAACACGAACCCCACTAAAAACCGGGGGTGAACTCAGGTGCTCCGGAAGGGTAAGCAGTTCCTGCTCCACTAGTGGCACCCGTCGTGTTAATCTGGTTACACACCCGGTAATAAGTCGTGAATGAGGACAGGACCGGGAAGTGTTTACGACAAGTGGAACATATCCGTGGTCATTTGTGACACAGATATTCCATAATGGTCAACCAAGTCATGGTGGCGACCGTAAAATTTTCGAAGTGATGACTTCAACTTTACCAAAGGGAACCCTTGGTTCAGTAGCTTCCTTGTTAGCAGCAAACAATGATTTATAGATCACTACGCAGAAAACTAAAGATTGAGCAGCATAAAACACCAACAAATAAAAGCAGGTTTGATATAAAAAAAATATAATAAATTGTGTTGTTACTTGAAAAGTACGTTTTGCCAAAATGTTCACCTCAGCAACGAAGAACTTTTTTTGTAAATTGCTGAATTCCGACACCAATATATATTTATCTATCTATTTATATATGCATGTTGAAGATTTTATACTTGTTAGCATTAGTTATTCAATAAATAAATAGATAAAAATAATACACTGCATTGTCTGTCTTTCTTCGTTTTTCTGCTTCTGATTATCCCTGTGGTACCAAACCTTTCGTACGAAAACATCCCGTTGAATCATCGCTCTATTGTATCAGCTGTATTGCATTGCAATTTATTTAGCTTTATCGACATGAAATGATGTTTATTCAGGACGATAACAAGAGCTATTATTATACCTCACATAATAAAGAATCAATTCTATTGGTTAAAAGATAATCACATGACATAAAATAATCTGGATATTTTTGCTTCTAATCGCCGCCAACGGTGAATAACCTCAAGAAATACACACGTCCATTGAATAACCCTATTATTCAACGGTGTAATAACCCTCGAAAATTACAACGTCCAGTGAATAACCCTAATGGAATAATACTTTAACAATTCAAATATTAAACAGTATATTTCAACTGTTTGTTCGGTATAATAAAACAGTTACGGCCCTCTGAATCGGTGAATATCCAAAAACTAGGGTTATTTCCCTCGGACTAAAGCCCTTGGTGAAATAACCCTAGTGGGGTTGACAATTTTGGATATTCACTTCTTCCGAGGGCCATAATTGTTTATTATTATATTTTAATCTATATGATAGAGTTTGATTGGATTAAATTAGTCATGTGATAATAAAATAATTGAGATGTTTTGCCAAAATTTGCGTTGCCAGGAAGCAACTCTAATGTTCCCCGCCGAACAACGCCTATTGTTCCCTGCCGAACAACCCAATTTTCCCCCACAAGGGAGATAACCTATAAAACATTGGCAAAAATTTGCGCTGCCGGGAAACAACCCTATTGTTCCCCGCCGAACAACCCAAGTTTTCCCCACAAGGGAGATAACATATAAAACATTGGCAAAAATATAATAAAACAATTACTTCCCTCTCAGGTTGACAAATCTGGATATTTCCCTACACAGAGGGCCGTAATTGTATAATGTACTTGTATGATGCATGTATCTTTCCTGATAGTCTCAATTGATCATTTAATAAAGAGAACATCAAAGGAGACAAATTATGACAACATAAAAATGTTATATCAGGGATCAATACGAGTGCACCTAAAGACTGAATGAGGTCGAAGTGACACCGACCAGTGCAAAATGAGTAAATACAGGAAGAACAGATCAAAAGCTTTTAATCTTTTGTATCTGTCCATACTCTAAAATTCCTTTACTGAATTGAGACAACTTCATTTTAATTTAAGTATAGTGATGACATTTATCAGTGAATATCACAAGAAATTGATTTATATAAATTTTATTTGTTTTATGTTTCGTAGGTATACATTTGTTTGTTTCCCTTTGAGTGGTATTTAACCATTTCTTTGAATGATTCTTTACAATAAATATTCGTGTTTGATATCAACTTTTGTAAATACTGGATTATGTGAAGCACACTCCAGAATGATTAAGTATTCCTTAGGAATTAGAATGTAGACATCATAATTAGTGCACACCACGTGTTTCTGGAATAACCTTCATCAGATTGTGTATCTGATAGTAAAAATATGGGAAAGCTAAATATGTCAAAGGTAATTGGGAAAAAATAAACCACAGCTCCTAAACAGAATAGCTAAAAAACCTTCATCAAGTACACCCATAGAACAATATGGGAAAGCTAAATATTTCAAAGGTGTCTGGGAGAAAATACACCACAGGTCCTAAACAGAATAGCTAGAAAAACCTTCATCAAGTACACCCATAGCACAATATGGGAAAGCTAAATATTTCAAAGGTGTCTGGGAGAAAATACACCACAGGTCCTAAACAGAATAGCTAGAAAAACCTTCATCAAGTACACCCATAGCACAATATGGGAAAGCTAAATATTTGGGAGCACATAAACCAAAGGTCATAGATAGAATAGCTGAAATAGGCTAATGAAATTTATGACAAGACAATTGTATATGGGGGTGTCACTGTACTATGTAATAATCTTAAATTAGAATCATGCCATTATCTAGACAATTTTCTGTGACAATAAAATGAAAATAATACAAATAATACCACACAATCGGAAGAGTTTCAAAATATAATTGAAAAGTAATAGAAATACACCAAAATATTAATACCCCTAACACACATATACATGATCGCTCCCTTTCCTGGCTTGACATAAGTCACTTCAATAAAATAGAAAGTGGCGGATATAAACTAATTTTATTGGTTGATTTGATTTGATTTTTGGTGTTTAACGCCACTTTCAGCAATATTTCAACTATATCATGGCGACCAGTGGTGGAAGAAGCCGGAATACCCGGAGAGAACCACCGACCATGGGCAAGCAACTGATCAACTTTATGACTTGCGGCTGCGAGTCGAGTGCACCCTTTTGTGTAATTTACAAAGCCGGGCGCGAACCCACTAATTGTATTGGCCCTAACCTCTCAACAAATGGGGTAGCGAACCGAACATGCTAATGCGCGAAAAACATGAATGAAAATAATAAGTGTGTGTCTCCATACACGACACACGTAATTTTCCTCGTGTCATTGCATGTTGTGGTGCTTTGCAGAAAGTATTTTGATCATTGTCGATCATATTTAAAATGCATAGTCTTGACAGGAATCTAAATGGCCGAGTTCCCTAGTTGTATTAAACTCTTTATGTTATTTACATTATTTCAATATTCTGTAATATATCATTATTTCAAATATTGACCTGTGTCTGATATGTCAATAGATTTGATTATTTAGTAGTTTAAACATTAGTGGGAAAGTTTAGCAAATAGACGCTAGAGAACACCTAAGGGGCAATACAAATGGACAACCCAGAGAAACTGGCAACATTGGATACACAAGACGAAGAAAAACAAAACAAAAACACAGCACAATATGCCTATATCGATAAAAGGTTGTATCATTTAGAAGCACCAATAATTACTATTCATATTTGTTCTTTTGTTGGAGAAGTCTTTATGGCAGGAATTGCTATATTGATCGACAAGTGTTTTACACCAATTTTACCAACTGTCATGTTACAAGTATTTCATGGACAGGTATCGTATGTAGTTGGATTTATACCTACTTATGCAACCAGTACCTAGATGTACTCGATATAACTTTGTGAGATAAATTTTGTCAGGGACTTCCGGTAGTTTTCTCGGATTACTCTCCTCCACCAATAAACCTAACCCGAATGATATAAAAGAAATAGTATTGACAGTCTCGTATCCGTTGCAATCTTTATTGGTGGGTATCATATCGAAAAGGCCGTTTATATTTTATAATTCTAAAGCACCATTGAACTAGACAAAATTAATACAAAGGTATTAAAATGAAATAAATTAAAGAACTTGAATAAGAGTTTATAAGTCAACATTATACTTTATAAAGAAAATACATCGAAAAGTAGTTCCAACATAAAAAAAAGGGATATTCCTTGTTAGAAATGTTTGAAAGGTCCGGACGATTTTGTATCTTGCAATGTGTTTACTTGTCGAGATATGAAATTGAAATAATCATGAGCAGGTGAAACCTTTCACCTTATATTCAACTGTAAAGTACAGTGCGAAAATTTCTCATACTATTTTTAATCTTACATTAATTTATTTATTATATAAACAACATCCACACAAAACCACATCGGTTGTGTGATTGTTACCCTGTTCGACTAATGTGAGTTCGAGCCCCAGTCGGCTCAAACAAAAGACTATAAATTAGAATGTATTGTCCCCCCCCCCCCCTATGCAGACAGCGTTAAGGAGAAAGAGCAAGGACTGGTTAGTTCAGAATCAGGATGGTGTGTTCGAGTGGAGAGACAATTATATCCTCGGACTGTTGTTTCAGTGAGGTAACACTATAAAAATTGAGCTAAGCGTGATGGTCTTGTATAAAGCGGACCTCGTGGAAATATAGCTTGTTCTTGTCATGATATAGATAAAATATTGCGCAATTACTTAAAAGAGACTCTTTAGATACAAAAACAAAAATGTATATAATACAATATAACTTGTCTCTCCAAACGCGAGTAATATACCAATCCTTAAACAATAACAGAATGATCAGCATATAATCTTGAGCTTTATGTATTTTTAATCTTCGCAACACAAATAGGAATATACATGACAAAAGCACATTTTCTATTCGGTATAAGCATAGGTTATGAATATCTATCTTGGAATATTGTTCACCCCCAGTTTTTAGTGGGGTTCGTGTTACTCAATCTTTAGTTTTATGTGTATGTTTTGTAAATCGTTGTTTGTTCTTTTGCTTTTGGCCATTATGTTGTCTGTTCTTCGATTTACGGATTCTGATGACGTCTTTGGTATCTTCAAACTCTTTTTAAGTAGTATATCTTTGACTACAATTTGAATGACTATATCATTTCACTAAGAGTGGAGGCTTGGGCCGATAAAAGTAATTTAACATTGCCATTTTAAAAAAATTTAAATGCATGTGCCAGACCAAGATAATAGGCGATCATACATACAAATGCACGTGTGCTAGGGGGTACTGATTTTGTTTGTTTCTATCATCTTTCTACAAGATTACCCCTTTGGTATCTTCAAACTCTTCTTCTTAGAACTGTTCTGACAGTGTGGTATTTTTTTGTTTTTCATTAAGTTCCATATATTAAATACAATTGTCTGAAACTAAATATATTTAATATAAAGCTTAAGTTTACTTACCTACGCCAATTAATGCCGTAATTATGAATAATATGAGTGTTAGTAATATAGTAGTCTCCATTTTAACAGCTCTATTAATAGTCAGTATTGAAAAAAATTACGGTAAAAACACTTAAAATAAATTCTCCCTAAAACAGCAATTAAATCGTTAAACAGCAAGGAACAACACATGTATTAACGGTCTTAAAGCGTAAACTGTCAGGTAGGCACGTTTACTGATTAAGCTTATAATATCATAGTTTTACCCTTATCAGAGAAATATAGATATGCGGGAATGTAAACGAATATGAAACAACATTTAGAACAAAAAAGGGAAAATAAATCTACAGATTAGAACGGGATCGATACAAAAGATTAATGATACCTTTCTATATTTACACATGTTGAAATGCGACCTTAAACGTTGCCAAAAATAATAAAACCTATTGCCTCATGTTAACTAATAATGGTTCATTTGAAAGCATGTGATCTGTCAGATCTAATTTACTACATCGAAAATCAGTTGTCAGGTCAAAATTTTAATTTCATGTCTAATTTTAACCGTTTTATTCTCAATGTAAAATGAACGTGAACAATATTTATGGTTATTTGCCGTATCATACTATATTTAATGACATTTAAAACTTACTAGTAGATTCTAACCTTCCTTAAAGGGCACCTCTATATAGCAAATCACTGTCTATAAAGGACCATCTCATTTTTCCCTAATGATGAATAGTGTATATAATCTTGACCTGTATATAAAGTGCAACTGTTCATAAAGACCACATTTTCAGCTTGACGTGGGTGGCCTTTGTATACAGGTTTGACTGTGCGTTGAAAAAAACCATTAGTGCAGTAATGTAATTGATGATAAGTAATCATGCACCCATCAACCACATACGATAAAGGTGTACTTCATAGAGTGGGTGATTGATTAATAAATTAGTGAATTAATTGTTTTCTCTTAAATAGTAATGCATCAATCAAAGGGTCTCAGCGTGGGCATGCATACAAAAAATGTGTATAATGAATCATGTCATATATTTTTAAAATAATTCCGCTAGTTATATAGCTTTATATTACCAGCCCTTTTAAAACAGTGAGTGAGTGATTGGTGTTTAACACCAACTAAACAATCATCAGCGCTATCATGTCGAGAACAAGTTACAGTCAAACCTGCTTTAGTGACCACCTCTATTAAGCAATAACTTATACTATGTGACCTTAATTTTTATTTTCCTTGACAGTGCATTTCATATCAATTAAACCTGTATTAAGCGACCACCTGTCTCATGTGACCATATTTCACTGTTCCCTTAGAAGGTCACATAAGACAGGTTGGACATTTCAATGAGATGATGATGTCCGTTTAGCATTAGAACAACACGCTTGGTTCGTTTTATGGTGCTGAAACAAAAGTGCGCTTGTAGACATGTCGGCCCACTCGGACACATTATTCTGATTCCTAGCAAGCTTAACTAATCTTCAAAGCTTTTAGTCCTTAAAATGGCTTCTTTAGCTGATAGGCAGCAAATACCAATTTTATAGTTTTTTGTTTGACTCGACCCGGGCTCGAACACACGATCTACTCCGCTCATGTCGAGCACGCCTAACCATTACTAAGCCAATTCTTCTTGAATGCATAGAAATTTGTCTATGTGTAGTTTATTTATGAAATATAAAGACCGTTCGTACAAGCGTGGTCAAATGTCTCTTTGATTGAACATCATGTGCTATTGTCATGATGAACCTCACAAGGAATAGAATCAAGACCTAGTTTCTCCTCTAGGTCTGAGACGTAAATGATTGATTACCAACTTATTGAATAATGTGGTAGAGTTAAAGACAAAAAATACCACACCAAGCCACGAAAGTGAGCGGTCGTGTATTTGTGCCCGTCCCATCCAGGACTTGGATTTACACCGGTCGTGTATTTGTGCCCGTCCCATCCAGGACTTGGATTTATACCGGTCGTGTATTTGTGCTCGTCCCATCCAGGACTTGGATTTACACAGGTCGTGTATTTGTGCCCGTCCCATCCAGGACTTGGATTTACACAGGTCGTGTATTTGTGCCCGTCCCATCCAGGACTTGGATTTACACCGGTCGTGTATTTGTGCCCGTCCCATCCAGGACTTGGATTTACACCGGTCGTGTATTTGTGCCCGTCCCATCCAGGACTTGGATTTACACCGGTCGTGTATTTGTGCCCGTCCCATCCACGACTTGGATTTACTCCTCATATGTCGTGGTTTTTATTGTGTTCAGTGAGTTCAGTTAAGATGAGAGGTGATTGTTCGTTTTGTTGATGTTGGTGGAATTGGTGACCACAAAATCATTGTTTAAAGTTTCTTGTCATAATTTGTGTTATGAGTATCATTAAACATGTGTTAAGGGTTAGGGTTTTGGTGTGTAAGTGGCGCTAAACATCAAAACCCTAACTCCAAACCCATGTTTCTATAGTTTTCCGATTAGAATTTGGAACTGATATCGACGCTGTGGTATTTTTAATTTTCCAGTTTATGCAAGACAAACCCCGGGGTATAGAAATGGGACCGAGAGCTTCTTCGGCTTGAAGGGGCGTCCGTCGGCTGTGCGGGATGTATAAATTAACAACCAACCCGTCCTGCAGATGAGACGTAAATAAAACCGAGGTCCCGTGTTGAGAGATTGCCACCCTCTCCGCACGTTAAAGAACCCAGTGTAACAGCTCATTATGAGCATTATGTTCATGATGAGTGGTCCATAAGAAATCTGTTGCACTGGCAAAATTATCCGTCCCTACCCATCACCTTTCCTTGTTTCGAGTCCCGTGGCGTTTAAATTTTTAAATGTTCTCGTCCTGAATATAGCTGAAAAATTGCTCGCTGGACGTTAAACACCAATCAATCAATCAATCAATCAATCAAGCAAGACAAACAGATAGCTTGAAATCATAATGTAAATTATAAATAAAATCAATACAATCTAAGTTAATATCATCCATTTGTTTAATTATATAGATTGAATTATTTACTATAATATGAAACAATGAAAGATTACAAAATACATATGAGATAACCAGAGGAGATTTTGTTTTATTTATCTTAATTATTATTTTATTCTAGTATCCAGAAAGCCTCCAAGGGAAATTTTGCAAACCGGAAGTTTGTCAGTGACTTGCAACAGGTATATGGTTTTCTCCGGGTATTTCGGTTTCCCCCACAAGTTGAACTATCCGTCATGATATAGCTAAAATATTTTTGAACGTGGCGTCGTTGAACATCACAACACCTAACCCATAAAATTAACGATTGAGTAACACGAATCCCGCTTAAAGCTAGTAATAAAATGGTGTGCCTCGGAAGGGCATGCTGGTCCTGGTTCACCGATGGCAGTAGTAAAATGATGTTAAAAAACCTATGCTTCCTATTAATATTTATGATTTTGATTATTGACTTTTGAATTCTTTCTATCACTCAAATACGTTGAAAGTAATTAAACGAATGGTTACTAATTGTTGACTAATGACAAAGGAAATTTTATACCTATCATATTATTTGCTTTATTCCGGGGAAAATACATCATCGAACCAAAACCGTTTTAATTATTAAAAGGTAATTGTATATAGCTAATGGGTACGTATGTACTTAAAAGTGTCCTGTGAAATTGTGTCCGGTTGTGTTATATTTGTAATGAAAAACCTTACACAGACCGAACGAAGTCATCGCTGTGCTTTATTCCGTCCTCGGACTTTATCATAGGAGACAATTGTAAGGGCGCACACTATTTAATGCGTACGAAATCGGAACAAAATCCGAGAGGAGTGAATAGAACTCTAAAAGATGAGGATATATAATATAGTTTTACTCTTCTCTTTCGTGAGTATTTATTATAAAGTGAGGTCAGACTCTTTGCAAGGAGGAACTTTCCTGAATAATAAGATGATGGATTCTTACGTTTTATTGTGGATAAAGAACACCGGACCTAAAATATGTATCCGTAACTGTATGTCATATACAGGATGTAACGCAGTTAATTATAATAAACAAAATATGACCTGTCAGCTGTTAAAGATGTCATATCCTGGTGACCATATTAACGACCAATCGGAATCCATGTTCACAGAAATAGACAAATGGACTTTGGTAAGGACAATTTATCATATATTTTGTTCCCCTCATTCATGACCTATCACTGGGTTAATAACTTGAAAAATACGACGGGTACCACCAGTGGAGCAGAAACTGCCTACCCGTCCGGAGCAGCTGAGTTCACCACCGCTTTTTAGTGGGATCCGTGTTACTCGATTTTTAGTTTTGTATATCGTTGTCATTTTGTCTTTTTTCTTAACCATTGTGTTGTCTGTCCTTTAGTCAAACTCTTCTTGAACAATGTTTTACCGATAAAGTTCAAAATCGTGGTCTCGATCTCGTATAAGTTGCTTTGATGTTAAGAACTTGCAGTAAGAATGTTTGTAAGCTAAATAAGGTTATCTCCGGGTTTTTTCGGTTGAGTCTGTGTTGCTAATCTTTCTAGTTTTTAATGCTGTTTTTCGTCCTGTGCCTTTTGTGCCCAATGTTGACTAAGTCTCTGAATAGTCCATCTTAGATTGACTCCTCTGTTCTCCTTGCATTTACTCAGTACTGCTTTACGGTCATAAAACTGCCGAACATGAGTTTCCTACTCGTTATCCACAATCATTCAATCAGAAATCCGAGATTAGCTTGTATACATTGTTTTTATCAAATAATTTCGGAATACGAGAAGGCAACTCATACTCGAAGGTTTAATGACCACAGGGCCTGGACAATCGAATACTCGAATTCGAACTAAGATAGTAAGAGATTGAATTGCATGTATACATGATATTCCCATATTGGAATAAGTAATTACATTAGTTCCTCTTAAATATTGACTAGACTTCCGTCTTCAGTGGTATCTAGTGTTTACATGTGTTCTCATATTGGAATAAGTTAATGAATTACTTCCCCTTAAATATTTACTTGACTTCCGTCATCTATGTTATCTAGTATTTACATGTGTTCTCATATTAAAATAAGTAATTGCATTACTTCCCCTTAAATATTGACTAGACTTCCGTCATCTATGTTATCTAGTATAAACATGTGTTCTCATATTGGAATAAGTAATTGAATTACTTCCCCATAAATATTGACTAGACTTCCGTTATCTATGGTATCTAGTATTTATATGTGTTTACATGTACATGAATTATGCGATATATTATATTATATTATATTATATTTTATTATTTCCTTTCTATTCTAATGAAACTATAATTGATATTACAGAAAGGAAGTCCATGTTGGCCGAACCCATGTACTGGACAGAAGAAATGTGTTGTTGTAAAACACCATTATCCGGTTTGCGTTAACTATGGTAGGTATTATTATAGAATTATTGTGTCCTGTTATTTAGTTCATAACTGATGTAATTAGGTGAGTAACGGGGACGTCATTGCAGTAATCGTATGGTAGTTGTAAATCCAACTACATGTGTAATCAGTGCCCATCATTAATAACGTTGTGAGTTCAAACCCCGCTCATGGCGAGGTGTATTCGATAAAACTTTATATGATAAAGTTTGCCAGTGACTTACGTCAGGTCGGTGGTTTTCTCCGGGAACTCCGGTTTCATCCACCGATAAAACTGACCACCAAAATTAAAACTGAAATATTGTGGAAAGTGACGTCAAACACCATAACTCAAAATCCTAATAAATGAGTGATGATTTAAATTCGATGTACCGAAAAAATCCACTCAATCGTCCCCCGTTATCTACATCAGATGTTTCAAGTTTGCATACATATTATATGTGGTAATGTCACTGATATAGTATGTTTTTCTTCTGATATCAGATTTGTCCGAAAAATAATTTGCACGTTTACTCGGCTACGCTTCGCTTAGGAGGAACATTGTACACGGATACTAGTAGTGTTTTTTTTTACTAACTGTGACGATCTTACTGTGTTAACTCCTATATATTTATAATATATCATTATGAACCTGATAAATTCTTTGAAATGATTTGTTTACATAATGGTTTGCTATCCTTTTCAGCAACATTCTGTGATAAACTGCCTTGTAAGAATGGAGGATTATGTAGAAACCAAGAGGATGGATATAGTTGTACGTGTATCGATGGTTACCATGGAAACGAATGTTTGTGTATGTTACTTTTATCTAATTTCATTGTTCCAATGTTTTCTTCCTACGTTTAGGTGCAAAACGTCAAATAAGAAAAGTTTAAATATAGCCAAAGCAGTATTAGAAGCCGTAAGTTGAAGAAGGACAGACAATACAAAGGCCAAAATAGAAAGGACAAACGGACAAACAATGATCTACAAAACACTACACAGAAAACACGAACCCACTAAAACCGGGGGTGAATTTAGATGCTCCGGAAGAGTATACAGTTTCTGTTCCTCTCATGAATCTTAATTAGATTTGATTTAAATCTTTGTGGTGATGGCTTGGTAGGGTTATGCACATTTTGTACTGATGATTTACACTGACGATTCGCATTTTGTGCAATATATTTACATATTGATGATGGCCTGTGTCAAATTCAATGCGATAAATATTTTTGCTTTTTTTTTTATTTTGCATTATTATTAAAAAAAAGAAGACTTTTGTGTAAGTTCAATGAGTCGATGTGTTAGTTTTGGTGATATTGTTTAAATTGTTGGCCATGGCTGTTTAAGCTTTCTTTTCGTTATGCTATGCTTTGTTAATTTATTAGCATATATATTTCAGACAGTAAGTGCGATTCAAATCCTTGTGAGAACCAAGCGGTGTGTAAAAGTAGACACGGTGGATATAATTGCACATGTATGCCTGGTTACTATGGTGACCGCTGCCAGTGTATGTATAATAATATTTATTACATTTAGCTCATTATTAATTTTAACTCTTTATGGAATATATTAAAATTTTATTTCTGGTATTCTTCATATACATCTTGTATTATAAATCAAAAACAATTAGATGCGAATCGTGATAAGGTAAAACAGTTACTGTTCTACACTCCAGTAACATGCTAATCAAGATAAGTTTGAAAATACTAAAGGGGTAATTGCAGACCGTCGAATCGAAGAAGTACAGAAGACCAAAAGAAAAAGGACAACCAGTGATCTTAAAAAACACTACGCAGATAACACAGGTGGTTCGGAAGGGTAAGCAGTTTTCCTGCTTCACTAGTATCATCCGTCGAGTTACTTTTGTTACA
Source organism: Bathymodiolus brooksi (assembly GCA_963680875.1). Classification (NCBI taxonomy): domain Eukaryota; kingdom Metazoa; phylum Mollusca; class Bivalvia; order Mytilida; family Modiolidae; genus Bathymodiolus; species Bathymodiolus brooksi. The sequence goes on along the minus strand of OY804583.1, from coordinate 83,765,068 downwards.
AACTCAAAATACACACGGTGATAATGAATGCCAGAGTATAAAATGTCAAAATTAATCGTTTCAACGACTTCAGAAAATTCTTTCAGATTCTTTGAATAGGAATACTTTTTAGAAATACATTTTAATATATTCAGCATGTAAAAATAATGTGCACTATTGTAGCAAGCATTTGTGATTCAAACCCTTGCCAGCATGATGCGCAATGTGACATATCAGCAAACGGATTTATCTGCACGTGCATCAGTGGATACTTTGGTAGCAGATGTGAATGTGAGTATGCAACTATGTATGGTTTGGCCAACGTTGACTGTGTCTCTGGATTACCCATTCTTGTTTGTCATTTGGACATTTGTGGAATTGCAAGGGGCCGTCGTGATTGTGATCGTATGGTAGTTGGATTTACAATTATCTGTGCAATCAGTGTCTCTTACACTAATGGTTGCGAGTTCGTACCCCGTTCATGGCGAGGTGTACTCGATACAGCAGTATGTGATAAAGTTTTTCAATGATTTGCGACACGTCGGTGGTTTTCTCTGAGTACTCCAGTTTCCTCCACCAATAAAACTGACCGCCACGATATAACTGAAATATTGTTGAAAGTGGCTTTAAACATCATAAGCCTAAAAACCATAAACCAACCATATTTTGCGAAACGGCTTCCACTTGTAATTGGAGTTATGGGTTGTTGCATACATTTTCGAAATTGGGAACACTATATCGATATCAAAGTCTAACTTACATTAAGGTATCCTCATTGTGTAATAGCAGATTAATATTTAAATAAATTGTTTTGAAAACATTCAATTTGAATAATCCTAGACATCAGTAAAGTTTCCAATTCAAAGCCCGGAATAAATGTAGCAAGGCCCTGGTGGCTCAATGAGTTAAGTAGTTGGATTACCTAACAACTCATAAAAGCCTATCACCAATACGGTGTGGGTTCGCGCCCGGCTTTGTAAATTACAAAAAAGGGTGCACTCCACTCGCAGCCGCAAGTGATAAAGTTTACCAGTTACTTGCCCATGGTCGGTGGTTCTCTCCGGATACTCCGGCTTCTTCCACCACTAAAACTGGTCGCCATGATATAGCTGAAATACTACTGAAAGTGGTACTAAGCACCAAAAATCAAATAAGATCAAATCATTATTAATTAATCATAGTTCAAATGTAAACCCGTCCCTGCTATTAATTTAGATATTTTTATAATTTTGAAAAGGCGATCGCCATCTTGACTGGAGATGATAAAACTCCAATGGACCCATAGCAAGCTCAAAAGATTTATAGTTGCAAAAGAGTTTTTAAGTTTTAGCATATATTCTTTGATGATATGCATGGTTCTACTTACAATTATGCAAAGTTGTACTATTTTTATTTGGAAGTCATACTGATCCTAGCATTCCATTAGTAAGAAAGAATATGGATATAAATGAAATTGAGATACTATCCAACTTCAAAGAGGATGAATCACAAGATATGTGTTTATTTCAAACAATTGATGTAACGAAACAGTTCAAGCATTTCTATCCTGTTAAAGAACTAATAGTATAGTAGCACGGACGGTTAAAAAAATACGCTTTTGAATTTTATGGGTGCCACCATTTTGTGGAACTCTTACATATTGAAGAGCACAAAATTGCATTATTCAATATCCCACCGCCTGTTCCGGTTTCCTTTGCGCCTATGCAGAAAATAATTATAGCATTCGCTAACGACACAGATTCTAAGATAGCTGAAGATAAGCAAAATTCTCGAATTACAAAATATTTTCATACATATAGTTTTGGAAGAAAACAAAAACAATATCTTAGATGGGTTGCTAACGTCCTGAAAATGATAAGAGTCTACAGAAAAGGGCGATAGTTGTTCTGTTCTTCGGCGATTAGCCGTTGACGACTGTTAATTTCACATACCGAATATTCAGGATAAAAAATATAAGGAACTAAACCCATATTGTTTGATTCTCTATTCATTAAAACTCATTAATTGTACATTTTCTTGATTTACTGGTAATATGTATTGTGTTGATAACTGATGATTTAATTAACCTGAACAGGCGGTGTGACGTCACTTCCTTTGTCAATATCGCAACTGTCTTGCCGCCGGGAAATGTATAATATTTGATTTTAACATACCCAATTAGTAGCCATCTGCGATTCTTTTATCCACAAAATGTAGTTTATTACCATTTTAATAAGTAACGTTTTCAGAATCCTACATTATGAATGGGTGTCCTTCCCCTTTAACACTTAGACACACATCCCAGCAAACAATCCGACGTCGGGAATACGTTGTCACAACGTTATACCTTACGTAGTCACAACGTAATATTGTTACGTCGTCACAACGTACTTTTGTGGACTCCTCAGCACGTAAATACGACCATCCACACAACGTCGTCACAACGTAATATTACGACGTTGTCATAATGTTGTGGTATGGTCATATTGCGAATAAACTCCTGTTTTATTGGCGATGAACTCATTGTCAGATGCTTAATCCTTCAGTTAGGGAAGCAATGTACCACTTAATACCACATGTTTTCTCTTATACTAATTTAGCCAATGTCAATTGTATATGCCTAAGCATTTCTAGAAACATTGTCATCCTAGTTTACATAATGTAAAGCATATCACTGCATTATTTAGCACTGCATACCTTGATCTTTGAAATATTATTTCAATGAGTGTGCTTTTCAGAATTAAATTTTAGACAACAAAAGCCATAGGTACAATTCTAAGCATTTGAAAAGTGAGTTAACTTTATAGCACTGAAGATATGTTGAAAACCTAAAAGAGTCTTAACAATGTATGGCACAACTTAAACATGAACTAAAAGAATGATAAATTAAATACAGTTTTATTTATAAAGTCATTAAACAATCCATGTTTTTGACAGTAAACAATGAGAATACAAAACAGTAATTAACAAATACAAGTCAATACTTTATTGGAGTGAAATATACAGTCTAATCATACAATTTGAATGGTCAGCTTGACAGGTGATATATGACAATATTCCCGTGGTAGACTGGGGATATGAAGCGGGTCTAAATATGTGTTGCTTTCTCAAAATAGAATTAAAATGAATATCTGACCTTATCTATATAGGAAGCCAACATTTATTTCGAATAATAAATCGTGAAATTAAAGAAAAATAATGTTTTGTTTTCATACAAGGCAGGCCTTCAAGTGGGTTTAGGTCCAAAAAATTACACTATATGTTATCCAGCTATCAGACAGGGTATATAATGTGACATTCCCGTCTTAGGATCTACACTCATGGGTCAAAAGTATTTCCACACGAAGATATTTCCCTATATATTTCATATTAAACCACTTATTTTCAACACATTCTCCTGAAGTCATTCCTTTTCTGATTTTCATGAAATTTTCACCATTAAACCCAAAAATAAATATAGTTTCTTCTTCTTATAATTTTCATCAAATTTTATTTATACTTTTCCTTATGACATGATTTAAACACAAAGTTAGATTTTTTTCATCAAATCTTGCTATATGATCATAGAAAATTGTGACGACGAGAATTTATGTTTATGTTTAAATCATAAATGCTTTTAAAAAAAGTTCAAAAAAATTACAAGAAAATATGTAAATAAACTCCAATCAATTCTGCTTTTAAAGGTGAAATATTGAAGAAAATCTGATAAGGAATGACTTCAGGAAAAAGTTTTGAAAATAAGTGTTTTTATATGAAATATATAGGGAAATATTTTAGTGTGGACATACTTTTGACCCGTGAATGTATATTCCCTGAGGCGCAACCGAAGGGAATATATATCATATGCCGGGAATGTCACATTATATACCCTGTTTGATAGCTGAATAACAGATATATTACGGATTTAACCATTGGTTTTTTTTAAATACAAAATCCAACTGTATTAAATAAATTTGCGTCTTTTATTTTCATTTTTCGTATTTCTAGATGTCCGTTTCCGTACCTTTGACGTCATTCTTCAACGTCAAAGTATGTGTCATGTCATATTTCATATCTATGGTGTCTCATGAAGGAAAATACTGTACTAAATTTCTAAATCATTACAATTTCATATGTAGTAATTTTTATAAACTTTATAAATATAACATTAATATATCACATAACAAATCAACGGGTTTGCGAAAGTTTCAATAATTTAAATGTTAACAACATGTAAATAAAACCTTGGTGTGGCCCCGGCCATGACGTCGAAAGTTCTCAAGCCTCTACGTTTTGTTTATTTTGAAGTTCGTCACGTTATGGTACAGCCGTGGAACATAGGAGTTTGCTGAATCGATCAGGTATTTGTGACGGAATTATCTGTTGTAATATTTGTTTTGTTCATACAGCTGTTTTGAGCTTAAAAATAGCATTTAATTAGGTAAAAATACAGTTATTATTCCGTATCATTCTATTGATTCAGTGAAACGTAATTTGTTGGCGTCGGAAAGGATTCATTTGTTTAGATAGAATGAATATTTCATTTAGTAATTTGTAATGTCACAAATAGTTTTGTAATTTTAGAGTGGAAATATACGTTAATGAATATGATCATGCTGTATACAATAATATATTTATGGACATAGTGTCAAATTGTCATCCCACTTGAATACATTATACTGATTCAGAGCCAACCAGTCTTTGCTCTTTCTCCTTAATGCTGCGTACTTAACAGAGAAGCACAAAATACCAATATTATAGTCTTTGATCTGACCCGACCGGAGCACGAACCCATGAGCACTCGCACGCTAACCTTTACACCGCTGTCTAATTGTAGATATTGCTGTTTGTGATTGCAAGTTTAATGCAATCAATATGTGACACTTAAATAAAATAAATTTATTATTAAAAAAAAAAATCATTATTTTATTGTCCGTCCTGTAAAATCTAGTTCGGTCCTGTAATTCCTCACAGTTCACAGGACCGAATGTCCTGTGGTTTTCAAATTCCTAATTTCCTTGACTGTCGTCCATGTTGTTATCGTTTTAGGAGACTGAAATATATACCCAGTATGTTTTCCGAATATATGCTGACATTCATGGTTGAACGACCAATGAAAATTTGTGTAACAAATTAAATCCCTAATATTATATGTTATTCAGCTATCAGACAGGGTATATAATGGGACATTCCCAGCTTAGGATCTATAACCCGGGAATGTCCCATTATATACCCTGTCTGATAGCTGAATAACAGATATATTACGGATTTAACCATTGGTTTTTTTTAATACACCATCCAACTGTATTAAATAAATTTGCGTCTTTTATTTTCATTTTTCGTATCTCTAGATGTCCGTTTCCGTATCTTTGACGTCATTCTTCAATGACGTCAAAATATGTGTCGCGTCATATTTCATGTATGGGGGTGTCTCATGAAGGAAAATACTGTACTAAATTTCTAAATCAATACAGTTTCATATGTAGTAAATTTCATAAACTTTATAAATATAACATTAATATATCACATAACAAAACAACGGGTTTGCGAAACAGTTTCAATAATTTAAATGTTAACAACATGTAAGTAAAACCTTGGTGTGGCCCCATAGTTTTCAAGGCTCAACGTTTTGTTTATTTGTATGGTACAGCCGTGGAACATTAAGCTACTTAACCTTTTTGTCATCTGAATTCAACACATTGAGATAAAATAAAATTTTACAACCATATTGAAAGAATCGAAGAGCACAATACATTGTAACAACAGTTAATTTCCACAAATCAAACATTTACAGCCAACACTATGATCAAAACCAGTTTCAAGTCTGAATAGTATATTAAACTATATTCAGCAAGATACTTACAAGTTCCTAAACCATACCCCACTGGCTCAAGGTGGGAGCTTAAGGAGCTGCTGGCAGGAGATACTGATGACCTTACAAGGTGTCCAGCAGACCTTGCTCCTGGAGATGGGTTACTTCCAACAGGAGATAATCTGATCCCTATGGGTAGGAAACTACTGCCTGGAGGTGATTCGTAGCCTATCAAGTAAATAAATAAAAACATTTCATAATTGTCATCACTACTACTAACTAGTCCTTATCAAAATAATCTGAATTGTGAGAAATCTGATCAGTAACACGTTTATTAGCATTATACAATGTACATGTACATATAATAGGAAAATCAACAAGTTACCCAAATTTCAAAATTTATTCTAATGAATACTAACGTAATATAAAAATATCATGTATAGAACTTACTAGAGCATGCTGTTTCCATCCTCTCTGCAGTAGGTTGTGCATGAGTTGAACTTAAACTTGGTCTTAGATATTTTTGGAGCTGTGGAGCTGCAGGTAGCTCTTTTGATGTCCTCCTGAGTCCTGGATGGCGTTGGCTGATAACTCCTTTCATCTAACAACAAAAAGTAGAAACAATAATTGGACAAGAACCACTTGACTGCAATACTGTAATTGTTAAGATTTAAGAGAATCAATTTAAATTCAGAAATCATTTCATGCATTTGTTAACAAGATTCTTCATTCAACGCAAAAGGGGTTTTAATGTACACAATATAATTTGTTTTTTGTTTTTTTGATTAAGCTAATGTTAAAAATTCTTTAAATTGAGCCAAATAAGTGAACTTTTCAAACACACAGCATGTTCTAAGATACACAAAAAGGTATGTGTACATGTGGACAAAGATTGTTAGCCCTATAAACTGCAAAAAAAAATCAAGATTAAACACAAATAATTTTCAAAAAAATAAGACATAAATTAAAATAAAGTGAAGTTTTCTACTTTGGGGCACATTATACATTTTAAGATAAAGGCCTAACATGTTTTGCTGGCATGGTAAATTGTACCAAAAGGGAAAGGAAAAGATCAGGTGAATGTAACAAAAATAAATATCACTTACAGTACATGATTTAAATTGCATTTTTTTCTTATTAAACATGTTAAGGTTAATATTTTAATTTACATACATGTAGATTTGTATAATGATTCCATGGCTGCAATGCCCTTGTATGCCCATTCTAAACTTTATTTACATAGACCATATGTTCAGAAAACCAGTGACAGATAAGGATTTTTCTCAGATACAAATACATGTGCGTCATGTGCTATGCATGCTGAGAAGAGATACGTCTTCAGTTTTAATGTTTACTAATTAATAAAGACTAATTAGTAAGGCTTAAGATGAAAGAAACACATACATGTATGTCAGATTGGATTAATTATCATAGATAAGTTCCAAAACAATTTCGCCAAGACTGTTGAATGGGTTTATTGTTACATGTATAAAGCAACGAGCATCCTAGATCCATCTTTTCCATTTAAATCAATGTGACATACATTGTGTTAAACAGTTAAGCTCCTAGAGTCATTAAATGGATTTCCAGTCAAATCGGCCCCAAAAAATAAAAGTAAAAAAAGAATAAATAAATAAAAATTATGTATTAATATAAATTAATATTTTTGGTTAAAAGATGTAAAATTTAAATTTTATTGATGAGCGGATTCTTTTGTAAGGATCAAAGAAATTAATTAATGATTAATTTATGGCATAATTAAGTGATTAGCAATTTACATAAAACGTGATTGGCGTCAATTATATAATGATCTTTATGTTGATCTTCTTCTTCCATTAGTGTGCATGATTCCTCTGGAACCTTTTCGCACAATTGACTATGTACACGTGAGGGAGGGTCGGTTAGTGTATTTACAAAAAAATACAGGTGCAGGATAAAACGATCTGGCTAAAAACATCTGAGGCTGATCTAGTGGAAGCTGGAAGCAATCCCTCCCTTGAAAGCCTCTAGAGATTGCATTCTTGTAATATCTGATGGAAGACTGTTCCAGAGTCTGATGGTAGATGGGAAGAAGGAGTTCTTATAGGAGTTGACACTTGTGAATGGTACTAGGAATCTCATTTCATTTCCTCTTGTTCTTACACGGGTTGGTTGTAAATAAGGTGCTGATGGTATTGCGACCAGTTGATGGATAACTCGGTATATCATGGTGACTTTGGATTGATGTCGACGGGTGATGAGGTCGTCCCACTTAAGATTAGAAACATTCTTTAATGATTTTTTCTATCGTCTATTAATTGGCCTTTTAATAAAAAGAGGGCATCTAAATAACCAAGCCAAGAAAAACAACTCAGATTGAGAAATTCTTTAGTTTATAAAAGAGAGTCAACTTCAATCGTGATCATTCTTTTTGAATACTTTTTGACTGGGGCCGATTTGACCTGCTACTATTAAATGATTGCCAAACCTTATTCAAGTACATGTACTTTGACTACTTGTTACTTCTGTATACATCAGGATTTTGCCTAAGGTGGGATAATATTTGGCAACTGATAAAACATGCAAATGGATGAAAACATGTATACTATATTATACCGCTTTATTAAGAGCATGACCCATGAATGCATTCTCACATGTGTATATGTGATGAAAACAGTCAATAGAAACCCTCATTTGAATGAAATGAGATTGACAGACAGTTACAATGTACATACATGTTATTCCCCTGTAACAATGTTGGTGACATTCTCCATAAAAAGGCAAGTGTATCAGTGCACAAGTATCATGCATGCCCCCTTTTCTAAGACAAATAAATCTATAAAAAAGTTCGTCTTTAGGTATACAATACTCCTTCAACACGTTGAAGATTACGTACTGTTGCATGCGTGGGTATTTACAAAAATATTTACATAAATTTCATAAAGTGAAATAAAGTGAAATCAAAAGTGTGAATAAAACAAAACAACAAATTTAAAACTATGTACAATTGTATTTGAAATTTAAATGTTTAAGAGAACAGCGGGTGTTAGCTGTTCTCTGAAAGAGTCTATAGATGGACTTGAGATAATTGTCTGTGGTAAGATGTTCCATTGTACTATAGTGTGTGGAAAAAATGACCATTTGTATGTATCTTTTTGTGTTGTTATATGCCTAAATGTCTGATTGTGTGATTTTCTAGTTCTGCTGTCAGTTGGGATCAGTATAATGTTTGGGATAGCAATTAAAGCGTGTGTTATTTTAAACAACATGATCAATCTGGTTTTAAGACGGCGCTCAGCTAAAGTTGGCCAACCTAGAGTGTCAATCATTGAAGTGACACTGCTAGTATTATGGTAATTGTTTTGAACATAGCGAGCAGCTCGTCTTTGAACCATTTCTAGTTTGTTTATCTTGTCATGTGTATAAGGGTCCCAGATACTACAGCTGTATTCAAGTTTTGGCCTCACTAGTGCTTGATATGCCCGAGATTTTACTTCAGCGTTTGATATCTGTAAATTTCTTTTTAAGTATCCGAGAGATTTATTTCCATTTGAAGTGATATTGTCGATGTGGGTGTTCCATTTAAGGTTAGATTGTAGTGTAACTCCAAGGTATTTTGCTGAAGTTACTGGTTCGAGAATGTGATTGTGAAGTATATAGTCATGTTTGAAGGGTGTTTTCTTTTGAGTGATGGTGAGTACTACTGTACATTTATCTGGGTGGAAAGCCATAAGCCAATCGGCTTCCCACCTTGCAGCTGCATCAAGGTCAGATTGTAGTTTCTTGCAGTCGTCCTGACATGTTATTTCTTTATAAATGATACTGTCATCTGCAAAGAGTCTTAGTTTGCTGTGTGTAAGATATTCCGGAAAGTCATTGATATAAATTAGAAAAAGAATTGGACCGAGTACTGTACCCTGTGGAACGCCTGATGTTACTGGCACTGTGTTAGATGTTACTCCATTGATTACTACTGTTTGTGTTCTATCTGATAAAAATGCCTGAATCCAGTTTAGAGTATGGGTTTGTATTCCGTAATATTCCAGTTTGTATAATAATCTACGGTGGGAAACTTTATCGAAGGCTTTGGCAAAATCCATAATAATCAAGTCTGTTTGTATGTTTTTGTTATTGCTGGCATTTAATTCTTGTATGAAAGGAAGGAGTTGCGACTCACATGATCTTGCTTTTCTGAAACCATGTTGCAAATCATATAAAATATTGTTTGAGTCGAGGTGTTTCATAATGTTGCTGGTTATTATATGTTCCATCAGTTTACAGCAGATGCATGTTAGTGATATTGGTCTGTAATTTTCTGCTTTGTATCTTTCGCCCTTTTTGAATGCTGGTGCAACATTTGCGTGTTTCCAGTCTTTGGGTATGGTGCCAGTTTCTATTGATTTTGTATATATTTTGGTCAAGATTGGAGCAACTTGATCTTTTAGGTCTTTCATCACTCTACTGTTTATGTTGTCTGGACCGCATGCTTTGTGAGGGTTAAGGTTGTTTAAGAGGTTCAGTACACCTTTATCGTTTATGTGGATTTGTTCCATTATAGGATGAGGACTAGGTCCTTTGTCAGGTATGTCATGTGGTGGATCGTGTGTAAATACTGATTGGAACTGTTGGTTAAGAATGTTCGTTTTTTCTACTGTATCAGTATAGAGTATACCATTTTTTTTCAGTGGGCTTATGCCCGAGTTGTCCTTTCTAATGCTTTTGAAGTAGCTAAAAAGCTTTTTTGGTTTAAAATCCGAGTATTGATGTTGATCGGAGTCTTTAATGGGTAGGTCAAATATGATGTTCTCAATATATTTCCAGTAAGCTTTGCGTTGTTCTTTTTGTACTGTATGTTTCAGTTTTTTATACATTGAAGGATTTTGGTTTTTCTTCCTGTGGTATTTGTTCTTTTTATTTATAAGTTTGCGTAAATTGTTGTTTATCCAGGGAAGTCTTTGTTTGTAAGTAAATAGTTTATGTGGGATGTTTGATTCTATAGAATTAATTATGTCATTTTTGAATGTGTTCCAGAGTATGTTTGTATCACTCTTTTCATATACATGTATGTTATTTATGGTTGTTAAAGTATTTTCCAGATCTTTTTTAATTTGATCCCAATTTGCTTCCTTGTATTTCATTACTTTTCTTGGTGTTTCTCTGACTCTTTTTAACCATGTGTCAATTTCAGCATAGACGATGTCATGGTCTGCTAGCCTAATTGGAGGGAGAGTGCATAATTTATTAAGGTTTGATGGATTGTTCATAAGTAGAAGGTCTAATATTCTCTCATTTCGTGTTGGTTTGTCAGTTACTTGATGTAAGTTATGGTCTACAATTATATCAAGCAGTTGGTGGTGTTGTTTTGCATCTGGTTTTCCAGTTATGAATGAAGGAATTGACCAGTCTATGTTACCTAGATTAAAGTCTCCTCCAACCCATATGTTTGAAGAATTTGTTTTGTCTAATCTACTTAATGAGATATTCAAGTGATAAATGAGTGAAAACTCGGTCTTACGTTTTACAGTGTCATTTCTATTAATTAATAGTCGAAGTTCTTTTTTTACAAAGTCATATCAGTGTAAAAACCGAACCACTTGAACCACAGGCGCTTGTGTAGAGTCAAAACTATGCTCGCTATGTACCTAAAATACCACAAGGCCGGACTCACTCCTACTACCCCTGTCACTTCAATCGCTATTTCCCCTGTCAAAATGTCGATAGGACGCAAATCGCTTACTAATTTGCCTAGTGAAATGATTTTTCTTCAAGGAAAATCCGTTTTTTATATCTTCCTACCATCTACACCCCCATACTGACAGATAATCCTCAGATTTTGTTGACAATGGACACCTAAGTGGCAGCAAAGCGAAAGTAGGTCAAGTGCGACATAGTTCCGCCTTTCGGTCGTTCTCTGGTTTTATCATTGCCTTACGAAACATACCTGAGAAGTTCAGAAAGAAAAGTTCGGGAAACGTAATTATATATCAGTATTGTTACTGTATAATTATAATGTTTTTTAAATACAATTATTTCCTATGCCTTATTTTTAGTATTATTTGCATACCAAGAAGCACTGAAGTTTTCATTCATTTTGTCAGTCATATTTTGGCGCCTTGTAATGTTTCTAGTGTTTAGTAATTATATATGATAAAACCCGAGAACGACCGAAAGGCGGAAATATGTCGCACGTGACCTACTTTCGATTTGCTGCCACTTAGGTGTCCATTGTCAACAAAATCTGAGGATTATCTGTCAGTATGGGGGTGTAGATGGTAGGAAGATATAAAAAACTGGTTTTCCTTGAAGAAAAATCATTTCACTACGCAAATTAGTAAGCGATTTGCGTCCTATCTACATTTTGACATGGGAAATAGCGATTGAAGTGACAGGGGTAATAGGAGTGAGTCCGGCCTTGTGGTATTTTAGGTACATAGTGAGCATATTTTTGACTCTACACAAGCGCCTGTGCTTGAACTGCTGCACGTGCCCCCTTTTTTCTACCAGTTGATGTTGATTTTGCGTCAAAAAAAGAAACGTGTACCTACCTTAAGTGTAATCTTCTGATAGTTGTACTAATGATGAATAACGATAACTTCTTTCTTTTAATTTTCTTGGTCTTAGTCGAGAAGTAAAAGCGGAATTTGATCTGTTGTATCTGAACAATTTTTTGAAAGATGCGGGATGCTGCGCGTTGGTATCAATCCGCATGCGCTGATTTTTACTTAGAGTTTGCCGATAAAATCCGAAGTGTACGAATAGAGATTATATGGCGGTAATTTCAAACTTTGCATGATAATTAAAAAAATAAGTTTTTTACAACAGTTTTTGTTACTTAAGATATTTTATAGTGTAAATTATTCAAAGCTTCGGTTTCTTAACAAATTAGTCTTGTAATTTCAAGATATTTTTTCTATTACATAAATATACCATTTACCGGACTTTACCCCTATCCACAGTCTCAGTTTAGTATGTAAACATTGACGCACGACCAAAAACGAAAAAAATAAGAACGTTTATAGTACGTCGCTACAACGTAATAAAATGTTACGTTGTATGGTGGTGATATTTTTACGTTGTGTAGACGTAATTTTGTAACGTTATATAAACGTCGTGATATAACGTTGTGAAATTACGTGAACACAACGTTGTGACGACAACGTTGTTTCCCGATGTTACGTTCAGACGACGAATCCCCGACGTCGGCGTGACGTCGTGTGTTTGCTGGGATATTAAAGTAGATGACAGCACTTTTATTGCTGTTCTACATTTCACGGCCAATCCATGCATATTTTCCCTCTAAAGCAGAAAAGCCAGACATACCCTTGTCTGATGAACACTAATATAGACATAGAAACGGCTGGTTGTACATTTATAATTACCCTGAGTTCGGAAAATAATGGAGTCGGTGTCGAGTCAAGCGGCATACTATTAGAAAACTTTTAACGGCTGCTTTCTCTCGAAATGTGCAGAGACAATGGGAACGTTTGTCTTTCTGTGAGTCTGAATATTGTATCTATGTGGGAGTACCGGTTCAAAAACATAGCTCCCCTCTACCACACCCCTTTCCAACGCCCCAGCAATCACTTTTTTCTTTAGAAATGAAAAAAAAATATGTAAGTGTTATTTTCCTGACACTATTGCAGCCAGCATCTGTGACGCCATCCCGTGTATGAATGGTGGTCAATGTAGTATACAAGATGGTTACTTTTTCTGCACGTGCACGAATGGTTACTATGGAGATCAGTGCCAATGTATGTATCAAAAGTAAATTAAAATTTGAGAGATCTACTGTTTTGTTAGTTTTTTCTTCATTTCTCCATATCTTGCATAAAGTTTCTGAGCTATCATACTAATGTTACACATCCTATCTAGGGAATATTATACAATTACTGCACTTAAACGAGATCAATATGAGGTTTTATGGAGCAGAGAACAACAATATTGAATGAGGCAAAGCCGAGTTCAATATTGTTGTACTTTGCTCCATTAATCCTTATATTGATCAAGTTCAAGTGTAGTAATTGTTTTATTACATAAGGCTCTATTTTACTATAATTTTGAAATTTTTGAAAAGTTTATCATTTCAAAATTTTTTGAAAATTTAGAAATCTTGTGAAATTTTTGAAAGTTTTGAAATTTTATGAAAATTTGAAAGTTTTGACATTCTTTTTTAATTTTTGAAATTTTAAATTTTTTAATCATTTTAAAATTTTTTGAAAATTTTGAAATCTTATAAAATTTTGGAAAGTTTTATGAAATTTTCTAACATATTGATTAGCAAAAATCAATTTCTGTGCAATAATTATACTATAACTAATTGACGAGTTTCATTATCAAAAATATGTCACGAATGACCAAATAACACAGTAACTCACGAATGCGCAGAGCGCATGAGTGAGTTACAACGTTATTTGGTCATGAGTGACATATTTTTGATAATGAAACTCGTCTATTAGTTATAGTATTTATTATATAGATAAAAAAAATGTTTCGAATCGAATTTAATATAAAATGAGTTTAATTGCAGTATATTACGTGTGTAGCGTAGGGATATACTATAATGTGTATCGCTTCAAAAAACATGGCGCCACCAACCCACGACAATAAAATAATTAAAATGCTTACCTTGAAATATTATTTTAGTTAAATTTGATCCAAATTGAATCGTACACGAAGCCAAATAACGTCTAATTTTTACGTTTCAAACTGGAAGTCTTCATATGACGTCGACAACGAAATGGCGTGAAATATAGCGAGAGTGAAATAAATATGGTAATTTCACTAGTGAAATTATCATTTTTATTTAACTCGGAAATCACGGTATTTCATTGATATCTATATAATAAAAAACCATATTGCACTCTCGTGCCACGTAATGTCATTCATTGATTTTGCATGAGAGTGCAATATGCTTTTTTATTGCACAGAAATTGTTTTTTGCTAATCAATATGTTAGAAAATGGAATGTCACGTGTATTGCTTCTGGCCAATAGAAAAACAGTAAAATAGAGCCTTATGTAATAAAAGAATATACTTGTCAATATTGTGATTACATATATTTCTGAATGCAATAGCTCATTTATACTTTCCATAAAGCCATACGAATGCCGTTCCTTGGACGATTGAGCGCGACCATTGCTATAAAGAAATGGATTTAAGGTTTAACGCCACTTTCAACAATATTTCAGTTATATTGTGGTGGTTAGTTTTATTGGTGAAGAAAACTGGAGTACCCGGAGAAAACCACCGACCTGCCGCAATTCACTGACATATTTGATCACATAATGGAAATATATTTACATGAACATGGTAATAATTACATGTGTGATAAAGACCAGTAATAAACAGACATCAGACAATTACCAGACCTGGCCAGATGTTCAAGAAACTGTCGTGTAAATGTTCAAGTTCATAAATGAAACCCTCTACATCGAAGTCATATCAATTTTTACAATGAAATAAATGCGTTACAACTATATTTCAGCATCACCTTGTGAATCGTTTCCATGTCAATATAATGGCTCATGCATTTTAACAGATAGTGGATATAACTGCACGTGTCAAGCTGGTTATACTGGCGTCCACTGTGAAAGTACGTAAGCAAACATATGATAATTACAAACCATTTTATCCTCTTCTAAATAACAAAACAATGCACGTTATTTGTTACTGATAATCTGTGTCACAAATGACCACGGATGTGTTCCAATTGTAGTAAACGCTTCCCGGTCATTTCCTCATGAGGTGTCAAACCACTAATTCACCAATCAGAGCTTGGAACGAAAGTAGTCCCTTTTCAAGAAAAAAGTTCCTTTCACTTTGTAGTATTGTGAAAACTACTGAATGGAATGGACTAATTAAAATTGATAATTGAAGTTAAATAAATAGGGATTATTTTGAGCCCAAATTTGATGGATTTAGTTGTATTTGAATACCTCTATGGAGGATTTGATGCATGACCTATAAATACTGAATTTCTTGGGGATGACTGAGCTATTTTTAGAGTAGGTGTTTTCCGTAGCATGGCATTTCACTGCAAGATTTTAAACATGCCCTGATATTTTGATAGAACGTAGAGGAATCATGTACGTTTCAGAAAATATATGGTCTTGGAAAGGTTAAACTTAAGATAAAATGACCAGGTAGGCTCGAAAAAACACAAATTTAGTAGTAAACCTTAAAGAAATTAATTGGTGGTTTGACACCTTAACTAATCACAGATTTAGTGACTAGAGTAACACAACGGGAGGGCGCCACTAGTGGAACAGGAACTGCTTACCCTTCCGGAGCACCTATGTTCACCCCCAGTATTTAGTGGACTTCGAGCTGCTCGATCTTTAATTTTCTGTGTATTACTTTGTAGATAGTTGTTTGTCATTTTGTCTTTTGTCCATTGTGTTGTCTGTCCTTCGATGTACGGATTCTGATTATCCCTTTGGTATCTCCAAAATCTTCCTGTCAGCATTTTAGATCAAATCATGATATGAGTTTGCATATGACTAACATACTCAAAAACATCTGCAGCAAGACAAGAATTAGTAAATAACGGTATTATCTAATAAACTTTCTAAGAATTCACTTTTAGACGGGTGTTAGGAGTGGTCGTGATCATATGGTAGTTATAACTACATATACAGTCAGTGTCTATCACCCCAACAGTTGTTAGTTCGAATCCTGGTCAAGACGAGGCGTACTCTATACAACATTATGTGATAAAGTTTGTCAGTGACAGGTGGGTGGTTTTCTCCGGTACTCTGGTTTCCTCCACCAATAAAACTCAC
The DNA here is from genome assembly GCA_963680875.1 of Bathymodiolus brooksi. NCBI lineage: Eukaryota > Metazoa > Mollusca > Bivalvia > Mytilida > Modiolidae > Bathymodiolus > Bathymodiolus brooksi. The sequence continues at coordinate 83,748,559 of OY804583.1, read as the reverse complement.
CGCCACGATATAACTGAAATATTGTTTAAAGTGGTGTTAAACACCATAATCCTAACCCTTATAGGTTGTTTCCGCTGTTTTCGCTTGTATTGATCAGCAAACCACAAAACTTAGTGCACCACGAAAGGCATAAGTAACAAGAGACGTGATAAGTAAATATTAAAACCACGAATTCTAACGTCAAGGAACATTTCAATGTCCGTTTATACCAAGAGGCCACGTATATCCGTACAATGTAATGCATGCCCTCTGCCAATTGTGAGGGAAGTACAACATCTGTCTAGCCTGGAACGAACCTTAATCATGGTATCAATTCATTTACAAGAGGTTATTCCACTTTTTTCTTTTCAGGTTCTCCTTGCGATTCGTTCCCATGTCAGAACAATGGAACATGCATAGTAGGAAACAGTGGATACACGTGTGAATGTGTAAAAGGTTATGAAAGAGACAACTGTCAAAGTATGTATACTTTATGTAGGGTCCATGATGCTCATCTTTTTAATTTTCTGATTGGTTGGTTGGTTTATGATGTTTAATGCCACTTTCAACAATATTTCAGTTATATCGTTGCGGTCAGTTTTATTGGTGGAGGAAACGGGAGTACCCGGAGAAAAGCATCGACCTGTCGCAAGTCACTGACAAACTTTATCACATAATGTTGTATCGGGTACACCTCGCCATGAACGGGTTTTTTTAGCTTTCTCTGTTGAGTTTTTGTTTTGCTTTGTTTGTCTTCATCTTGTGTGCCCAATGTTGCCAGTGTTTCTGGATTTTCCATTCCTGACTACCCCTTCGGTTTTCTCTAGCGTGTATGTCTTAACTCATTAGTAATTAAATAGATGCGCATGCTCCTAATTATGTAAATGTAGACACTGTTTGGCCAATAAATAAAGGGAGAAAAAGACAAACAGTGGTCGACAATACACTAAACAGTTTTAGAAACACGACCTCTATTACTAAGCGTGGGTGAACTCGTGTGCTCCGAGTGTGTCACTGTCGGTTGGATGATGTCTTAATCGTCTTTTGGAATTAAAACAAACTTCACAATAGGTACCTTAATACAAGGAGATATGCGGGGTCTTCTCGTGACATTTATGGTATTTTATGCATACAGTTTTAGACATGGATTATTTCTTTCAATTATTTCCAATTATATTTGACCAAAATCATTTAGATATAAAGTGATATCGTGGTGAAAATTTAAGATAATTTACAATTGATTATCCTCTCATATACAGTGAGTGATTGTTGTTTAACGCCAAACTCAGCATTTGTTTAGCTATATCATTGCGAGAACAAGTTAAATTTCAATGAGATGATGATTAGGTCCACTTTGTACTAGACCAACATGCTTAGTTGGATTATCATAGTGCTAGCTCACTGAAACAACAGTCGGTGCATAAACATGTCGCCCCAACTTCAACACATTATTCTGATTCCGAGTCAACCATTCTTTGCTCTTTCTCTTTAATACTGCGTGCTTAGAGGAGAAACAACATATACCAATTTTATAGTCTTTGGTTTGACACGACCAGGCTCGAACCAACGATCTATCACACTTACGGCGAGCACGATTACCATTACATCACCGATGCGGTTCATATCATATACAAGCTTTATCAATAATAACATACATGTACATGTAAATTATAACATTAACAAGAGTAAAATTGTGATTGTATACTTTTAGTGAAGACTGATACATGTGTTGGCAGGTGTGGGAATTACTCGACTAACCGAACATGTCAATGCGACACTCAGTGTGATAGTTCAGGTGACTGTTGTGAGGATTTTCACGAATTGTGTTAAGAAATATCTGAAGGAATGAAAAAAAAAATGAATTCAAGACTATAGAATAATCGACCACTAAAATAAAATGGATCACAGTGAAATAACGATGGTGCATGTCCTCGAATTCCACAACAACGATTTATCTCAGACTTATTTTGACAGTCATTAATCAATGGTTTTAGTTTGCAAACATCATCGATAGGACAGCATGGCTTTAATAAAAACGCAGATATTATATTTAGTGCGCACGACGCGTTTTTGGAATAACCTTCATCAGGTACGCTCAAGGTCAAAAGATTGGAAAGCCAAATAATTTAAAACGTTTTGGGAGCAAGTAAACCAAAGGACCTAAACTGGATCGCCAAACCCGGCTGAGGTCACTTATCCCTGTTGTACGTGTCTGTCTATCGTGGATCTTTCAGTGTCCTTTGTACAGATATAACTGAATTACTTGCTGTATAACCCAGAAAACACTACAAGTCTAACGTGATGAGTTATTCCTCTTCCGAAGGGAACTACCGTTTAACTTTTAATGGCTATTTTTTTTCTGAAGCAAAAACATTACGTCTCAAAAGTTCATAGAAAAAAATTTATTGAACAAAAACATGATAAGAATATGTAATGTGTATTTAAGACGAATTTGTTTTTGCAAAATTTAAAAAAAAAATACGAATTTCTATGCAAAAAAAAAATCTGAATTTGATTTTCGCGTGAAGAAAATATTTCTGACTCGGGGGAGGGGGAATAGCACTCCATCCCCCAAACCTAACAGTTAAATGATCGGTACCTTATATTTTACACCCAGCTGGGCCGGCCGTAGGAGGCGATGGACCCACTTGTTCTGTGCACAGGGCCCCTTAAGCGCGGTGTCCAATTAGAAGCAGTTGGATCCAATTTGGCTTACGGTCGGTCATGTTCCCCCCCCCCCCCCCCCCCCCAGCTGTCGATTAGAATGTATACATATCTACAAATTACCTATATGGTTACAAGACACATTTGAGGTAGAGTATACATTTTATTATGTTTTTATCATTTTGTTTCAATTCCATTTTTGGTCTTTAGAAGTCGAATCACATATGGAGTCTGGCACGTTGCTATGCATTGTAATCAAATAATCACTCCAGCTCTCTGGTAACCATGACAATGGCACAAATATTCTATTTGCGTCTTTCCCGATAACATATCGATATCTAGGATATTTTCCTGTCAGTGCGTGAACGTATGCATCGGACACTACGTCATAATCCAATTCGCTTCCTTTTTCAAGTACCCGAAGAGTTTTTTCTCCAACTAGAAATAAAAAAATTGATAAATTATTATTAAAATGCATGATACAAATATTAAACACAACTGATTATTAACAGAAGTAATGAGGTTGGGTTATGGTGTTTAACGCCACTGTCAACAATATTTCAGTTATATCGTGGCGGTCAGTTTTCTAGGTGGAGGAAATCGGAGTACCTGAAGAAAACCACCGACCTGTCGCAAGTCACTAACAAACTTTATCACATAATGTTGTATCGAGTACAACTCGTCTGAGCTGGATTCGAACTCACTACGTTAGTGGTGATATGCACTGATTGCATAGGTAGTTGTAACTCCAACTAACATACGATCACGGTCACGACGGCTCCTAGAAGTAATGACGGAAATACAGCATACTAAAAAGGAACGTCAAAAATATCTAATTTAGTGCACGCAGTGCATCTCGGGAATTACTTTCATCAGTAACGCTTATTGTCAATAGATTGGAAAGCCACAATAATTAAAAGACTTGGGGAATAAGTCAACAAAAGGGTCTAAACAAGATAGCCAAATTCGTCTATATCATGAAGCAAATTGTGTGGCAATTGTTATTTACAGGAAAGGAAAACTTACCATTTGGAAATCCACGTCACCATGTTAATCATAAACTCCTGGAGAACACGTGTTTCTCGGAATAAGTCTAAATACAAACATTTACCATAGCAGAAGTATTTTTGATTTCGAGTTAAATGGGATATGTCAGAAATATGTGGTCACCAAACTGAGGTTGTTGTTCGCACAGACTTTTAATTTATTCAGTATTTAGCTTGTTCTCGTTGTTCAAGACTGGGTCATTCCATTCGTCTGACGTTCAACAGCGGTTCTGGCAAAACACGTGAATGTTCTGCTCCTTAATAAGCAGAATCCAGTAGGATTTGAACGAGTTTTTCATGTTTGTCCATTTCGTTTTTTAAACGCGTACCGTGACCCTCTCGAGACCCAATATATTCACCTAAGTTAAAGTACGCATTACAACTGTAAAATATTTTTTAACTTGTAATCGGGGTTCATCATACAGGGACATTTTTGAATTCAGAATGATTTTATGCAAACTTTGAAAAAAAAACGACGTTTCTTTTCTTGTTTGGTATAAGAATATATTAATGATTGATTAATTGATTGATTGATTGATGGGTGTTTAGTGCCAACTTTAGCAGTGTTTCAGCTATATCGTGAGGTGAATAAATGCTATACTAACTTACATCCCTACAAGACCCTTAGAAATAAAACATACTTGTCTATAGAACATACCGGTTATATGTACAAATAAAAGAAACATTTTAAGAAAACCTATTAAATACCTACACTTAGTGCCGTATTCTCTTCCATAATATTCTTTACATTCTGCTGAAAGTTTATCCCACGTTTCTCTATATTCTGCTACCAGATCATCAAAATCATATAAATCTGTTCTGTAAAGGCCTGGTTCCATAATATGTACTGTAACTCCTGTTTTGTACAGATCTTGTCTACGATAAAAAGTAAATTAACATGGTAACGTATAGTTTGATGGTTTGGTTGGTTTGTGGTGCTTAACGCCACTTTCATCAATATTTCAGTTATATTGTGGCGGTCAGTTTTATTGGTGGAGGAAAACGGAGTACCCGAACACAACCACCGACCTGTCGCAAGCCACTGACAAACATGATCACGTATTGAGTACACCTCGCCGTGAGCGGGATTCGAACTCACAACTTTAGTTTGAAATAATAATAATAGGAAATAAGTAAAAGAAATAAGAAATATCATAAAACAAAATTTGTAGTTGAATGTGGTGCTGGTTGGTTGTAAGTAATATAGATATAGAGCAATACGTCAGATGGGTTGGGGGTTATTTTAACCAGTTTTACACGGTCACATGTGTGTTCCTGTCCGAAGACGAGACGTATTAAAGTACTTCGTATTGTTATGATAGAAATAGCTTGACGATAATTGTTTTTTTGGTTTTGTTGCTTACAAGATTTAAAAAATGTACTTGGCTTTGCAATCTTTTGACTTTTCACGTACCTGAATTAGGTTATTCCAAAAGCACGTCATGCGCACTGATTCAGATATCTACGTTTATATCACAGTATATCTTGTTGCTTAAGATCTAGACGTGTAAATCATCCAGTAACATAAAGATGTAAAAAAACATTTGATCAAATACCTTTTTTCTATTTCGGTGTTGTTTAAGGAGTCTGATATTTGTAAAATTGATGACATCTTTGAAAATCAATTCACAAATGTTTAATATACAAAAAGTTTGGTCTGATGCTATTTGTTTAGTTGTAGAAGATACAATTAACAAGAGGCCCAGTGTTAAGATCCCTTTAACAGGTTTAACCCCACCACATTTTTCTGCCTGTTCTAAGCCAGGAACTGGATCTCCATTTGTCGCGATCTTTTTTATGTTCAATGATTTGAGGTGATAGTTAAATGTTCGTTTTTTTTTATATCGGTGGAATTGTTGACCATCACTGCTTAAACTTTCTTTTTATAATATGGATGATTATTACTAATCTTAATATTTTAAATATCCATATGTTTTTAACCTTTGCCCCAATTTAATTCCAATATTTTGACGACAAAGCACTTTTAAATCTAGTCCTGCTTCAATGCCATGTCCAAATCTTCCATTAATTTCGCTAATGGTAAACTCTTTTAATGAGTTTGTGGTAAGTCTGGTGAATTGTTGATGACGCTGCGGCATAATATGACAGGCTATGTGATATGAGGACACATTTCATATGTAATGTCTGTAGCATCACAAGTACAAATCATTCAACAAAAGGGGTTATGGTTAGGGTTATGGTGCTTAACGCCACTTTCAACAATATTTCAACTATATCGTGGCGGCAAGTTTGATTGGTGGAGGAAAATATCAACCTACCACAGCCATAAGTCATGGTGATAAGTTACGAATGAGGAAACTATCGACCTACCACAGCCATAAGTCATGATGATAAGTTACGAATGAGGAAACTATCGACCTACCACAGCCATAAGTCATGGTGATATGTTACGAATGAGGAAACTATCGACCTACCACAGCCATAAGTCATGGTGATATGCTACGAATGAGGAAACTATCGACCTACCACAGCCATAAGTCATGGTGATAAGTTACGAATAAGGAAACTATCGACCTACCACAGCCATAAGTCATGGTAATCAGTTACGAATGAGGAAACTATCGACCTACCACAGCCATAAGTCATGGTAATCAGTTACGAATGAGGAAACTATCGACCTGCCACAGCCATAAGTCATGGTGATAAGTTACGAATGAGGAAACTATCGACCTACCACAGCCATAAGTCATGGTGATAAGCTACAAATGAGGAAACTATCGACCTACCACAGCCATAAGTCATGGTGATAAGTTACGAATGAGGAAACTATCGACCTGCCACAGCCATAAGTCATGGTGATAAGTTACGAATGAGGAAACTATCGACCTACCACAGCCATAAGTCATGGTGATAAGTTACGAATGAGGAAACTATCGACCTACCACAGCCATAAGTCATGGTGATAAGTTACGAATGAGGAAACTATCGACCTACCACAGCCATAAGTCATGGTGATAAGTTACGAATGATAAAACTCTCGACCTACCACAGCCATAAGTCATGGTGATAAGTTACGAATGAGGAAACTATCGACCTGCCACAGCCAAAAGTCATGGTGATAAGTTACGAATGAGGAAACTATCGACCTACCACAGCCATAAGTCATGGTGATAAGTTACGAATGAGGAAACTATCGACCTACCACAGCCATAAGTCATGGTGATAAGTTACGAATGAGGAAACTATCGACCTACCACAGCCATAAGTCATGGTGATAAGTTACGAATGAGGAAAGGATCAGAAAGTGCTTACGACAAGTGGAACATATCCGTTTTCTTTTGTGACACAGATATTCCGTACATTTTGCTTTATTGTCATAATAATGTGTCATACCTCAGGCGATCACTGTAGGCTTCTATAGCTCGGGCAGCTACAGCATATGGCGTACTTCCCACTGCAAAACGTCCAAAAACACTGGACATGTTGATGATGCGACCTCGTTCTTTTCTAACAAGAGGTAGAAACATTCTAGTTACCTCGACCATACCATAAAGATTAACATCCATTACGGCTTCATAATCCTGTTTAGATAGCCATTCTACATGTGTCACGTGTCCGAATACACCAGCGTTGTTTACTAGTCCCCATAGACCTGTGATTTATCAGTAAACGAATAATTATTAGCCGTTCTTAATCAACAAAGGCATAGTTATTAGCAGTTATTTATCAGTTAACGTATAATTATTATGAGTTATTGATCAATAAATATATAATTATTATTAGTTATTAATCAGTAAATGCATAATTATTAGTAGTTATTAATCAGTAAATGTATAATTATTAGTAGTTATTAATCAGTAAATGTATGATTATTATTAGTTATTAATCAGTAAATGTATAGTTTTAGCAGTTAGTAATCATTAAATGCATAGTTTTTAGTAGTTATTATACAGTAAATGTATAATTATTAGCAGTTCTTAATCAGTTAATGCATAGTTATTAGTAGTTATTAATCAGTAAATGCATAGTTATTAGCAGTTATTAATCAGTAAATGTATAATTATTAGCTTTTATTGAACAGTAAATATATAATTATTAGCAGTTATTAATCAGTAAATGTATAATTATTAGCAGTTATTAATCATTAAATGTATAATCATTATTTTTTATTGAACAGTAAATGTACAGTTATTAGTAGTTTATTAATCAGTAAATGTATAATTATTAGCAGTTATTAATCAGTTAATGTATAGTTATTATTAGTTATTAATCAGTAAATTGATAGTTATTATTAGTTATTAATCAGTAAATGTATAGTTTTAGCAGTTATTAATCATTAAATGCATAATTTATAGTAGTTATTATATAGTGCATGTATAATTATTAGCAGTTATTAATAAGTTAATGCATAGTTATTAGTAGTTATTAATCAGTAAGTGCATAATTATTAGCCGTTATTAATCAGTAAATGTATAATTATTAGCCGTTATTAATCAGTAAATGTATAGTTATTAGCAGTTATTAATCATTAAATGCATAATTATTAGCCGTTATTAATCAGTAAATGTATAATTATTAGCCGTTATTAATCAGTAAATGTATAATTATTAGCTTTATTGAAGAGTAAATGTATAGTTATTAGCAGTTATTAATCATTAAATGTATAATTATTAGCTTTTATTAATCAGTAAGTGTATAGTTATTAGCAGTTATTAATAAGTTAATGCATAGTTATTAGTAGTTATTAATCATTAAATGTATAATTATTAGCTTTTATTAATCAGTAAATGTATAGTTATTAGTAGTTATTAATCAGTAAATGTATAGTTATTAGCAGTTATTGAACAGTAAATGTATAATTATTAGCAGTTATTAATCAGTAAATGTATAATTATTAGCAGTTATTAATCAGTAAATGTATAGTTATTAGCAGTTATTGAACAGTAAATGTATAATTATTAGCAGTTATTAATCAGTAAATGTATAATTATTAGCAGTTATTAATCAGTAAATGTATAGTTATTAGCAGTTATTGAACAGTAAATGTATAATTATTAGCAGTTAATAATCAGTAAATGTATAATTATTAGCAGTTATTAATCAGTAAATATAATTTTATAATTATTAGCTGTTATTAATAAGTAAATGTATAATCACAAGTAGTTATTAAACAGTTAATATAGTTATTAGTAATTATTAGTAGTAGCTATTTATCAGTAAAGGTATAGTTATTAGTTATTGTTCACTAAAGGATATATTTCTTTTATTGCAAAGCTTTTGCCATATATATGTTCGTCATATTCTATCACATTCCATACTTAAATCATCGATAAACCAACAAAAAGGTTACTTACACACAACAAGCCCACAGCATATGTTTAAATATACAAGTACACTGTCACTATATAGGTTTGTATTAACATATACAAATGTACCATAATAAGGATAATTACATATTAAATATTTTCTCACCTGTGCCTTCTGGTAACATGTCTTTAATGGTCTGGACGGCATTTTTAATACTATCACTATTCCGAACGTCAATACGTAAAGTCTTAACTTTAGAAGTCGTATCTCGCTTTATTTCCTCTTCCCCGACGTTTGTCATGCAACCGGCGTACACATGAAAGTCAAGCAAGTCCAGCCGAATTGCAAGGTCATATCCAAATCCAGAATCACATCCGGTTATGAACACGTGGCGATCTTCAAACGTTTTTGAACATTTCTTATTATATTGCCGTCTTTTGTAATATTTATATGCGATATAACAGATAACAAAAATACTTATCTTCCATAACATTTTCTGAAAAAAAGAAGAAGAGAAAAGTTTTGTTTTGTTATAATAAAAAGTAGATATCAAATTTAGTGCACACAACGCGTTTCTGGAATAACCTTCATCATGTATTTCTTAGCTGCAATAATGTAGCTCCTGTGACAAACTTGTGTCTCGGCAGAACTACAACGCGGTCCCATTCGTCACAATGGAGCAAAAAAAAGAGTTGCAGCTGAAACATAAAAACTCACTATTTACGCTTCAAACATTTCATTATAACTATTACTGATGATCCCAGTCCTTGTTAAATCGGTTTGGCTGAGAAATATATGCTTTTCAAAAGTAGCAACAACCTTGTTCAAATTTATCGATCGTTTTCCATAACCGGAAACTACGGAAGGTGGAGCTTTTCTAAATATGGTATTTCTTACTACACGTAGTAAACGGCTGATGTAAACATTCACGCCTCAAATCGCCAAATATGGTATCGACATCCAAATAGTGAGGCCGGAAATGACGAAATTCAAAATGTTCAGAGTGATAAAAACTTGTTATAATAATGGACAAAAGGAAAGGTTATGTCTTATTATTGATAAATGCAGGTGTCAGAAACTCTGTAAGCGAGCGCAAAAAATATCGGCGGCTGCTCCATTAAATGTAATGGCACCCCGTTATATAACCCTTGCGAGTAAGCGAGCATTTAGGGTTTTATTATTAGAACTAGGTATTTCTATGCTCTAAGTCGAAAAATTGGAAAGCAATTAATTTAAAGTGTTGGGAGTAGCACATGTCCCGATGATTTGATATTCTATGAAAATATGAATTGCTATAATTTATTACATATACATTTTACATATGATCAATTAAAAGTAAGTATATAATAAATCGATTAAAACTTTATCTTTACCGCCATATCGGCCTGATTTCTATCCTTCGTCCCATATCGGCCCGTGGCTTCGCATTGGGTTGATATGGGAGTGATAACTAGACCATATGGAAAAGTTTGTATATATCAATATATAAAAACGCTGTTTATTTTTAGGTTCGAATGGATAGATATTTTTAATTTATTTTAGAAGGAGTGATAAAATGCATCTACCAATTGTGGAAAGTCAAAATTATATATAAAGTACGCATAGAAAAAAAAATCGAGTATTGTGTGAAAGATATGTATATGTTATCTGGATGTGAATTGATTGATACCGAAAATATCAGCCTGCCGAGCCAGAATATGAAGTTTGGTGGCGAGTGAGCGAAACGAACGAGTCACAAACTTCATATTCTGTCGAGCAGGCTGATATTTTTCAGTATCAATCATATTCACATTCAGATGACATGTTTATCATCCTTAAATCAAACATAAACACGGATACATCTATATTTGTATTTTCGCGGGAAAAATCACATGATTCAAAATATTCAAAATACGCTTCCCCAAAACATAGTTCATAAGTAGTTTGCAAATATACCATTCATTTTTACAGGTTTATATAAATGTTTAGATTGTTGAATTTTTCCTTTAATGATGATATTCATTGGTTTTTTTATTACAAACATCAAAGTCAGCAATTCACCGGTTTTATTTACCAATGCCGTTCCGTTTTAGAAAACATAATGACCTCGCTTATGACGTAGAAATTATAACATCTCAGCAGAGGTTATCAATAATTGTGACAAGTATATTTTTGTAGGACGATGTTGATATTGCTGACACGACAGTTCCTAATTTGATATTTGTTTAAAAAATAAAATGTTAACTAGCTAATGTTGTTGCTGAAATTTATTTACTTTTGTCATCTTCACAGGAATTATCGCTTAAATGTTGGGAGAATTTGGTGATGACTCCTGCTCACTGTTGATAAGTCCAGCTCAGCTCACGCGAACTTTGATACGAGCTTTGCTTATGGAGTCAGCAGGTAGATATAGCGGGAGGGAAGGATGATAAGCATGTATTCATATTACTCTTCTAAACAATACAATGCAAAAAATTATCAATCAAAACATGTGTAGTTTAAATATGTGGTCTATTTTAGGTGACAGCAGCCGATTTTAGCTATCCTGTTTAGGCCCTTTGGTCTCCCCTCCCAACAGACTTTTAATTTATTTGATTTTTAAATATTTTGTCTAAGAGCGTACCTGATGAATGTTATGCAAGAAACCCTTCGTGTGCACTACATTTTCATATCTACGTTTTTATCAAAATTGAAAATAGTCTTTTTTTTTACTTTTCTTTTAAAGTTCACATGTAAATTAATTTGTTTACTCACCTCACCACAACCCCAACAACAATATAAATAATTCTGTCGGACAAGACACGATGTATTATGCATTCTCACTTCCTGGAATCCATGTGTTAGTACTCTGCCTAGGGGTGTACCGTGGTCGTTTGTACATTATTATGCCACCCTTGAGTTATTACAAAACAAGTCTAACACAGTGTATGCGGTTTGTCAGGCTGGGTAGATCCACAGTAATTGTATTTTGCATGCTATTCCATTCAGTTGAGGGTTGAATGCTCTCTCTCTCTCTCTCTCTCTCTCTCTCTCCGTTCAAAATAAAATACCATCTAAGAAATATTAAAACAAAGCAAGAATACTCAAAAAAGGATATCTTATTTTTTTCTATTCATCTACTCAGTGATTATTTTTCAATTACTATTTGTTACAATATTAAGTTATTGTTTGTATTTTTGTTTATTTTTATACCCAGTGATTATTTGTATTATTTATTTATATACCCAAAAAAATATTTGCATTTTTTTATTTATCTACTCAGTATGGTTTTGTGCATTCTTTAAGCTTAATATTTTTATCAATTATTTATTAGTTAAATTCAGGTTTAAAAAATGACGGAAAGGAAATTAGTGTACTCCTAAACGACACCATTCAATTTAACGAATACCGAGTAATGCTTATAGTACTATAAGTACTTATAGTACTTAACCGGCGAATATATTTGTACAATGCCTCCGGATTGAACAACACTGTCAAATGTTAGTTCACATCGTAGCTAGTATGTCATTAAAAAGTCAGGTAATGCTGACATCTTAAGAAATATGTAATATACATATAGTTTATTTATAGATCAGATTTTGCTGTTAATCGTCACATATTTTTTTTTATAATTTGTATCCTTTAAAAGTTTATATTTTCCCTTTTTCCCTTTAATTATCATATAAAGGCAAAAAAATAAAAATAAAAATAAATAAATAAATAAATAAATAAATAAATAAATAAATAAATAAATAAATAAATAAATAATAGCAATAAATAAATAAATAAATAAATAAATAAATAAATAAATAAATAAATAAATAAATAAATAAATGCACGTGTGTCCGCTAAAATTATTCCACAAAATGAGATAGGAATGTAGGAAAAATAAATAAATAAATAAATAAATAAATGCACGTGCGTCCGCTAAAAATATTCCACAAAATGAGGTAGGAATGTAGACAAAATGGTTATTTTATTATAATAGGAAAAGAATCTGACAGTCTGATGTTTGCTTTGCTGTGTTTTTGCTAACTGATTGAAACAACAATCATCGGGTAAATGTATCGCTCCACTCGAACATAGACTGATACTCTTTTTTAATAAAAAAAATAACAGAAGTGAAGCTAGAAAGGATCCAAACTACTTGTCGTGCAACTGGGAAAGAACGACCATTGCCTATTGGTAGCTGCAACATGTTTGTCTTTAACCTGCAGGGACCGTCGTGGTCGTTATCGCGTGGTATTTGTGTTTACAACTACCTATGTAATCAGTGCCTATCACCACTAAAGTTGTGATTTCGAATCCTGATCCTGTACTCGAAACAACATTATGTGATACCGTTTGTTGGTGACTTGTGGCAGGTCGGTGGTTTTCTCCCGGTACTCCGGTCAGGACCGTCTTAACAACATCATAGGCCCCCAGGCAAAGGAGTGCACGGTGGCACCTACCTACACATCCACTCATAGGAATAACAATGTAAATGGTCGATAACATTAAACATATATTTATTGTATAGGTACCTCCAAAAATGTTTAAGCATTAGAAAATATGCTGTACACAGCATTCATATATTAGCATGGGACCCCTATGCTCGTGGGGCCCATGGACAACTGCACAGCGTGCCCATGCGCTAAGACGTCACTGACTCCGGTTTCATCCACCAATGAAACTGACTGTCACGATATAACTGAAATATTGTTGAAAGTGGCGTTAAAACACCATAACTCTAGCTCAAAACAATACGACCACACTATCTACATGAACTAGACATATAATCAGGATAACGCGAACATCTTCTAACTTTGCTCTTTCTAGGGATGCTGATGATGATGAGATTATTCACCGTGAGTATTATATTTCTGATTAAAAATTACAAAAACATCCGGTAAATTATTTGAAGGCGTATACAAGTAATAAGATAATATCACATGTTCTAAGTAGAATGTCAGAATAACAAAAATATATAAACAAATTAACCTTGAAACATATCGCTTAAATTGTGGGGATGGTTGTTTACTCTTCGATTGTAAGACAACAAACACACGAAGAAATTCTTCAATGAAATACAGGGAAATACATCCTATTTAACTGGATTTAATTTTATCTTGGGATTAGTTGAACCTCAACAAATTATTGCATAGACAAGGCAACAGACACACTTAAAAAATTATTTACAGAAGCAAATAATTGGATAAATAGGAGTATATATTCTATTACTTATATTTACTATTAACTTGAGGGTAGTTGTACCCCAAACAAATTGTGCATAGACGCACCAACGGACATTCAACATGACACGTGTCTTTCCATTTGCATTGATGTGTCAAATGACTTTTATCGTTGTTTTTGGTCGAGACTGTAAACCAACACCTCCCGACATCATTGGACCATATTATTTTCCAAAACCACCGAAACTACAACAGTTTTGCACGGGGGATCCTGAAATTCATCGTTTGAAAAATCTTCTTGTTCATGGTCACGTGTATAAAGAGGATTGTAGCACACCGATCCCCCATGTCCGAATGGAGATCTGGCAGGCGGATCATGAAGGCAACTACAAAATGTCCGCTGATTGTAGGGGACATTTCAAAACGGATAAACATGGATATTATGAAATTACTACTATTCACCCTGGAAAATATTCTGTAGATACACGATATAGCCTCTACCGCCCAATTCATTTGCATTTTAAAGTATTTGGAAGACGTAGACATAAGAGCTTAGTAACCCAGATGTACTTTGCTGGAGACTCTCATCTTGGTCGAAATGACTCTTGTCAGGTATGTTCATCCGACCGTGAAGATCTAATTATAGAGACAAAGAAATATTGTCATGACAACGATGAAACAGATTGCATTGACATAGCAAAATTCGACATTGTTTTGGAACATGGATCTGGAACACGAATTATTGGTTCTGGATGAATATATTATTGCATAATAATCTAAGATACACTCTGTGCATTGCCGGATATAGTACTGACTTAATTGGATTCCTAGAAAATGTGTTATGTGACCTGGGGTTTTATTGCAATTTATTCAACAGCCATGGAATGCACGAAACATAGAATTAAACCAGTTTTTGCTGGGCTTAAAACAATTAAATATGACATAATAATACGGTAAGAGTATTCTTTGTTGACGACATAGCATTGCCAAAAACTGTAATGAAATGAATGGTTATTGTTTAAAATTCCTTAAAATAAATAAATACAAAAATCAAATACTTTTTTTCACGAAGATCTGTTATTTAAACTTGCTGTCAATTTTGTTTAGACAATGTCTTACAATATATAGGAGATTTTATTCAACATAAATGATTATAGAAAATATTCCCATGGAAACATATAGAATATCAAATTGTGCTATATTGCTGCCAGTACTTTGACCCCAAATATACTAGATACATAGAATGGATGATATTGAGTACGTATGCTATTTTATATAAATAAAAAATGAAGATGACGTCATCAATTATGCCTTTCTCTACATTATCTTAAAGGGGGATGGGAAGATTATGGTGTTTTCCTTAAATTTCAGTCCCAAAAATATATAGAATAAATATCTTGACCTGAGAGATGCAAAAAAAAAAAAAAAAAAAATATTCTGACCCTCAAGTGTTCTAAAAGAAATTTTGGTAAAATTTGGAGATTACTGATATTTCATGTTACAAAAAAATATATGATATGTCTTTTAAAATTCTGGCGGCAAAAATGGGATATTTGTTGAATGTTTTCTTTAGATTTGTTTATCACTAACATATGATAACATGGGAGTGACGTAAGGGATTACATTTAAAGTGACCATTCAGTGACGGGCTTATAAATTATTTCGGTATTGGACACGATAATTTTTTTGATAAAGGATTAGAGAGTTTTTGTTTTATGTTGTTCTAAAGCAATCCTAGGGTTAGTGTTAGAGTTATGGTGTTTAATGCTACTTTCAACAACATTTCAGCTATATCGTAGCGATCAGTTTTATTGGTGGAAGAAACCGGAGAACACAGAGAAAACCACCGATCTGCCGTAAGTCATTGACAAACTTTATCACATAATGTTGTATCGAGTACATCTCGCATGAGCGGAATTCGAACTCACAACTTTCGTTGTGATAGGCACTCATTGCATAGGTAGCTATAAATCTAACTACCATACGATAACGACCACGACGGCCCCTACAGCAGTCATAACATCTGATAATGGTTCGGTTATGTGTAAGCTGTTGATTAACGTCAATTAGGTTGATTAAGTAAATTTACAGTTTGTTTTTAATCATTTATGATGGTATGTTATATGATAGAGTGAGTGAGTTATTGCTGGTTAAAGCCAATTCATGAGCTATATTATGGCAAGATCAGGTTACATTTCAATGCAATGATGCAGATGATGTCCGCTTTGTACTAGACCAACACCTGGAGTTAGATTATTATAGTGCTAGCTCACTACAACAGTCCGTGGTAGACATGTTGCTCCACTCGCATACATTATCCTGATTCCGAGCCAACCAGTCTTTCTTGCTTTTACTATTTAATGCGGAGAAATAACAAATGCCAATTTTAATCTTTGGATTGATACAACCGATGTCGAATCCACTAATACCGCACTTGAGGCGAGCTCGCAAACCATTACACCAAGCATTGATTCGGTTTCTAGAGTAGAACAGTATGTTTTGATTGGCAGTATGTGATTGTCAACTGTAGGATAATGTGTTACAATTGATTGGTGTGAGCTTAGGGTGGTGTAAATTCATGTCTGTTAAATGGTAATTTGTGTCATCGATTGCACATGGTTGGGGTTGCATAGATTAAATGATTGTTTGTTGTTGGACAATCTGCCAGCTTTACTAAGTCTTTCGAACCACGAAATTACATCTCTCAAATAATTAATTTTACTTGTTCTTGAATACCAACTATCTACTCCAGGAAAAGTTTGAAAATACCAAATTTAGAAGCCGTAAATCGAAAATGGACACACAATACAATGACTGAAATAAAAAAGGCAAATAATAATATGCAAAACACTACATAGAAAACTAAAGATTGAGCAACACGAACCCCACAACGAAAAATTTGAAGATACCAAAGGGGTCACCAGAGGTCGTTCATCGAAGATGGACAGATAATGCAATGCTCAAAAAGAAAAGGGACAAAAGGACAAACAATGGTCAAGAAAATACTACACAGAACACTAAAGATTGAGCAACACGAAATCCACTAAAGATTGAGCAACATGAATTTCACTAAAGATTGAGCAACATGAATTCCACTAAAGATTGAGCAACATGAATTCCACTAAAGATTGAGCAACATGAATTCCACTAAAGATTGAGCAACATGAATTCCACTTAAAGTTGACCAACATGAATTCCACTAAAGATTGAGCAACATGAATTCCACTAAAGATTGAGCAACACGAATTCCACTAAAGATTGAGCAACATGAATTCCACTAACGATTGAGCAACATGAATTCCACTAAAGATTGAGCAACATGAATTCCACTAAAGTTATCTAAAACAGTTTTATGGTTGTCCATACGACATTCGAGAGAAATACCATAACAAATAATCTTTTTTTTATTGTGGCGAAATTTTTAAATCGTTTCGTCAGAATCGTTTAGTAATTTCAACTCACTCTTCAGACAATTTCTTTGGAAGATCGTTCTAACATATCTTTTGGTTTGTTTTACTTGATTTATTGATTGGTTGGTCTTTGTAAGACGATCGAAGTGTATTGTAGAATTTAACACAGTCACACATCGTCTGTACTCTCGTGTGATGCATATTGTGTTGTGTTTTTGTTTTGTTTTTCTTCGTCTTGTGTATCCTGTGTTGCCAGTTTCTCTGGATTGTCCTTTTTTGATTGTCCCTTCGGTATTCTCTAACGTTTGTTCGTGCAGTACGCATTAAAACATATGGCTTCCTTGCCCCGTACACAACTATTCCACATAATAAACTAAAAGACAGATTAAAAACGTCAGTTCAACCTTATCTAATAACAAATATTCAATGTAGGTACAAACATCTTGCTTAGAAACGGACAAATCGTATATTGTTGGGAAAACACTCTGACTTAAAATATCTCTTAAACTGACATTCCGTGTGTTTTGATTGACAATATATTTGTTTTACTTGATGGATTTGCATTTTTAACAGACAATCGGACATCTGTGTGTGCCACCTGGGTGCTCCCTTTCGTACCGACTTGTTCCTTCATTCGTATGAAGCAGATCACATGTCATAGCTTCTCGTGTTAAACGAACAGAAGCTAAATTGACCTTTAATTTCACGTTCTGCTATATCAGTGTTAAAACGATTTTCGGTTCGTCTTTACCCACAGTTGTTTGTAGGAGGAATCATGTCTTGCTTACGTTATTTGTGTTTGTTTGTGCATAGTGATGTTCAACACATATTGCGTTTTGTTTTTGTTTTGGTTTTCTTCGTCTTGTTGCCAGTTTCTCTGGATTTTCCATTTTTGATTGCCCCGTCGGTGTTCTCTAACGTTTTTTTTACTTCCACCGAATACATCAAGATTTTCCACACTATATTGATCGCATCCATCCCACCCGGGATAGTACTTGAAAAAACATAGATACAGCTAGGTCATCACGTCGTAACCTTTAAGGTCGAAATTATAATTGATTTAACGATTACTGAATAGCTGTTTCAAAGAAACACACGAATAACTGTTTCACAGAAACCCACGAATAGCTGTTTCACAGAAACCCACGAATAGATGTTTCACAAAAACCCACGAATAACTGTTTCACAGAAACCCACGAATAGCTGTTTCACAGAAACCTACGAATAGCTGTTTCACAGAAACCCACGAATAGCTGTTTCACAGAAACCCACGAATAGCTGTTTCACAGAAACCCACAAATAGCTGTTTCACAGAAACCCACGAATAGCTGTTTCACAGAAACCCACAAATAGCTGTTTCACAGAAACCCACGAATAGCTGTTTTAGAGAAAGCCACGAATAGTTGTTTCACATAAATCCACGAATAGATGTTTCACAGAAACCTACGAATAGCTGTTTCACAGAAACCCACGAATAGCTATTTGACAGAAATCCACGAATAGCTGTTTTAGAGAAAGCCACGAATAGCTGTTTCAGATAAATCCACGAATAGATGTTTCACAGAAACCCACGAATAGCTATTTTAGAGAAACCCACGAATAGCTGTTTCACAGAAACCCACGTATATCTGTTTCACAAAAACCCACGAATAACTGTTACACAGAAACCCACGAATAGCTGTTTCACAGAAACCCACGAATAGCTGTTTCACAGAAACCCACGAATAGATGTTTCACAGAAGCCCACCAATAGCTGTTTCACAGAAACCCACGAATAGCTGTTTTAGAGAAACCCACGAATAGCTGTTTCACAGAAACCCACGAATAACTGTTTTAGAGAAAGCCACGAATAGCTGTTTCACGGAAACCCACGAATATGTTTCATTTGTGGTAGGCAAAATCCACATTTATTTTTCATTCCATGTTTATGACCTATCATCTGATTTTCAACACCAGTAACACTACGGGTGCCAAAAGTAGAACATAAACCAGGAGCGGATCCATGGGGGGGGGGGGGGGGGGGGGGGCGCACCCGGAACGCACCCCCTAAAATTGGATGAAATATGATTTTTTGGCGTAAAATCGTGATTTTTCACACGAAATACCCCAATTTTTTTAAGTGCGCCCCCCCCTAACTTAAAATCCTGGATCCGTCCATGGAAACTGCTTACCGTTCAAGTGCACCTGTATTCACCCGTGGCTTAGTAGGATTCGTGTTTCTCAATCTTTAGTTTTCTATCTAGTGTGTTGTGTACCACTTTTTTACCTTTGTTTTCTTTTATATTGTCTGTCCTTCGATTTTGAAAACCGGACAAAACAAGTATTTGAAAAAATTAAATATTTTAAGTTTTAATTCTACTTATCTAATAAAACTTCACTTAGCACCTTATAAAACTGATCAAATGTCATCGCTATTTCTCTTCGGCAAGAGGGACACTCATTTTTCGGCTTAATATAAAATCTGACAACCATTCTGGACAATAGGACAATAATAGTAAGAAATATTTAGCATCGTTACCGACAACGTATCTATATTTGGGATATTTTGCCGTAAGCGCATGGGTATATGCGTCCACTACTAAATGAAGATGGGTAGAACACAGTTTAATAACCTCCAAAACTAACTCTTTTACTGAAATATAAAAAAAATTATAACATTATGACATTTTACTTTTTTATCATCACAAATCGCATATTTCTGTTTATTTCCAGAATTTCAATTTTTAGCCTCTTTAATCATTATTATTCTTAAAAATTAAAATACGGTAAGCATCATTTTCTCTAATTCGGATGAATCGTTGTCATGGATACATCAATTTAGAAATGTGGGCCGTATTTAGTAGCTTTTATCGTAATTTAACCCTCATAACTCGAAAACTGGGTTAAAATCAATATACATTGTATTTGATTTCGACAAAACGAAATTCGCAGGCAAAAACAATGTATTTATCACCCCACAATACTTGATTGTACTTGTAATATCAGGTTAGGGGTTAGGGTTATGGTGTTTAATGCCATTTTCAACAATATTTCAGCTATATCGTGGCAGTCAGTTTTATTGGTGGAGAAAACCGGAGTATTCGGAAAACACTACCGACCTGTCACAAGTCACTGACAAACTTTATAACATAATGTTGTAACAACTACACCTCGCCATGAGCCGGATTCGAACTCACAATTTTAGTAGTGTTAGGAAATGATTGCATATATAGTTGTAAATCCAACTACCATACGATCACGGCCACTATGATCCCGCCTGAATGATAAACGAAACAATCACGTGACCAAATACAATGTAAAAAACATGGCAATCACATATATGATCATGTTTACACGCCTCCCCTCCTGTAGGAGGTTCATGTTATACTTGTGTTATTAGAAGCAGGGATTGCTTACCATTCGCGAGCACCCGGGATAACTCCGGTGTTTTTGGATAGGGTTCAAGTTACTCATCATTTTAGTTTGTTTGTGTTGTGTTCATCACTTGTCTTGGGTACCCAATGCTATCAGTGTCTCTGAATTGTCCATTCTTGACTACATTTTGTGTTTTATCTAAGGTTTATTTTAAATAGGTGTTTATATGAATTAATCAGTCAGTTAGTTCACCCCCGGTTTTTAGTGAGGTTCGCGTTTACTCTATCTTTAGTTTTATACGGTCTCACTAATTAGTGATAAAAAGCGTCAAGAAGCGACAAGAAGCGTCAAGAAGTAATACAAAGTTTTATATGTATGCTTTGTAGATCGTTGGTTGTCCTTTTGTACTTTTTCTTTTGGCCATTGTGTTGTCTGTTCTTCTTCGATATACGGATTCCTATCACCGCTTTGGTATCTTCAAACTCTAACTTAGTTCGTAACATCACATAATGTTAAAATAGTTATCATAAGCATAATATAAGTTCTGCTAATGGAATGTAGTAGTCAGGGTATAATATATAATTGAATGTTCGGGAAAACTTACTCTTCCCTCTTGGACAAAATATGGAGAAGGGAGGAATCGAATCATAAAAAGTGACGTTATCAAGGATGTGGCAAAAGTCCATGAAAAATTATTTAATCAGAAATACTTTATTATATTTGCACAATGTAACAGTACCATACATTGCGATTATTCTTGAGGGGGAGTTAGAGTTATGGTGTTTAACGCCACTTTCAACAATATTTCAGTTATATTATGGTGGTCAGTTTTATTAGTGGAGGAAATCGAAGGACACGGCGAAATTCACCAATCTATCGCAAGTCACTGACAAAATGTTATCACATAAAGTTGTATCGAGTATTCCTCGCCAGGATAGGCACTGATTGCACATGTACAGGTAGTTGTAAATCCAACCACCATACGTTCATGACCACGACTATTTTTGAAGCATTACTTTAAAAGGACATATAGGCATTGCTTTTATTTGCTGAATAACAAATTTCATAATGCCAAATTAAAGATATCTTAAGACATGTTTTTGCAACACTTTTTAGTGTGACATTTTTTTGTTAGTCTTATCTGTGATGTTTCTCTTCGAAATAGGTTTTGAATTTGGAGATAGAACTGATTTGTGGGTGGTTTTGGCTGTCGAAACAATATTTGACAAGAACATGGCATGATTGATAAACTATTTTCATTCCAAAGTGTTGTCCAAGATGATTTGGATTGTTTTTAAGAGTCTTTTGAAACTTGATTTGGTCATCATTGTTTCTTATGATCACAGCTATCACATGTGGAGCAGAAACTGCTTACCCTTCCGGAGCACCTGAGTTCATTCCCGGTTGTTAGTGGGCTTCTTGTTTATCGATCGGTAATTTTCTGTGTGATATTTTGTAGATCGTTTTTTGTCCTTTTCTTTTGACCATTGTGTTGTCTGTCCTTCTTCTTTTGACCATTGTGTTGTCTGTCCTTCTTCTTTTGACCATTGTGTTGTCTGTCCTTCTTCTTTTGACCATTGTGTTGTCTGTCCTTCTTCTTTCTTCTTTTGACCATTGTGTTGTCTGTCCTTCTTCTTTTGACCATTGTGTTGTCTGTCCTTCTTCTTTTGACCATTGTGTTGTCTGTCCTTCTTCTTTTGACCATTGTGTTGTCTGTCCTTCTTCTTTTGACCATTGTGTTGTCTGTCCTTCTTCTTTCTTCTTTTGACCATTGTGTTGTCTGTCCTTCTTCTTTTGACCATTGTGTTGTCTGTCCTTCTTCTTTTGACCATTGTGTTGTCTGTCCTTCTTCTTTTGACCATTGTGTTGTCTGTCCTTCTTCTTTTGACCATTGTGTTGTCTGTCCTTCTTCTTTTGACCATTGTGTTGTCTGTCCTTCTTCTTTTGACCATTGTGTTGTCTGTCCTTCTTCTTTTGACCATTGTGTTGTCTGTCCTTCTTCTTTTGACCATTGTGTTGTCTGTCCTTCTTCTTTTGACCATTGTGTTGTCTGTCCTTCTTCTTTTGACCACTGTGTTGTCTGTCCTTCTTCTTTTGACCATTGTGTTGTCTGTCCTTCTTCTTTTGACCATTGTGTTGTCTGTCCTTCTTCTTTTGACCATTGTGTTGTCTGTCCTTCTTCTTTTGACCATTGTGTTGTCTGTCCTTCTTCTTTTGACCATTGTGTTGTCTGTCCTTCTTCTTTTGACCATTGTGTTGTCTGTCCTTCTTCTTTTGACCATTGTGTTGTCTGTCCTTCTTCTTTTGACCATTGTGTTGTCTGTCCTTCTTCTTTTGACCATTGTGTTGTCTGTCCTTCTTCTTTTGACCATTGTGTTGTCTGTCCTTCTTCTTTTGACCATTGTGTTGTCTGTCCTTCTTCTTTTGACCATTGTGTTGTCTGTCCTTCTTCTTTTGACCATTGTGTTGTCTGTCCTTCTTCTTTTGACCATTGTGTTGTCTGTCCTTCTTCTTTTGACCATTGTGTTGTCTGTCCTTCTTCTTTTGACCATTGTGTTGTCTGTCCTTCTTCTTTTGACCATTGTGTTGTCTGTCCTTCTTCTTTTGACCATTGTGTTGTCTGTCCTTCTTCTTTTGACCATTGTGTTGTCTGTCCTTCTTCTTTTGACCATTGTGTTGTCTGTCCTTCTTCTTTTGACCATTGTGTTGTCTGTCCTTCTTCTTTTGACCATTGTGTTGTCTGTCCTTCTTCTTTTGACCATTGTGTTGTCTGTCCTTCTTCTTTTGACCATTGTGTTGTCTGTCCTTCTTCTTTTGACCATTGTGTTGTCTGTCCTTCTTCTTTTGACCATTGTGTTGTCTGTCCTTCTTCTTTTGACCATTGTGTTGTCTGTCCTTCTTCTTTTGACCATTGTGTTGTCTGTCCTTCTTCTTTTGACCATTGTGTTGTCTGTCCTTCTTCTTTTGACCATTGTGTTGTCTGTCCTTCTTCTTTTGACCATTGTGTTGTCTGTCCTTCTTCTTTTGACCATTGTGTTGTCTGTCCTTCTTCTTTCTTCTTTTGACCATTGTGTTGTCTGTCCTTCTTCTTTTGACCACTGTGTTGTCTGTCCTTCTTCTTTTGACCATTGTGTTGTCTGTCCTTCTTCCTTTGACCATTGTGTTGTCTGTCCTTCTTCTTTTGACCATTGTGTTGTCTGTCCTTCTTCTTTTGACCATTGTGTTGTCTGTCCTTCTTCTTTTGACCATTGTGTTGTCTGTCCTTCTTCTTTTGACCATTGTGTTGTCTGTCCTTCTTCTTTTGACCATTGTGTTGTCTGTCCTTCTTCTTTTGACCATTGTGTTGTCTGTCCTTCTTCTTTTGACCATTGTGTTGTCTGTCCTTCTTCTTTTGACCATTGTGTTGTCTGTCCTTCTTCTTTTGACCATTGTGTTGTCTGTCCTTCTTCTTTTGACCATTGTGTTGTCTGTCCTTCTTCTTTTGACCATTGTGTTGTCTGTCCTTCTTCTTTTGACCATTGTGTTGTCTGTCCTTCTTCTTTTGACCATTGTGTTGTCTGTCCTTCTTCTTTTGACCATTGTGTTGTCTGTCCTTCTTCTTTTGACCATTGTGTTGTCTGTCCTTCTTCTTTTGACCATTGTGTTGTCTGTCCTTCTTCTTTTGACCATTGTGTTGTCTGTCCTTCTTCTTTTGACCATTGTGTTGTCTGTCCTTCTTCTTTTGACCATTGTGTTGTCTGTCCTTCTTCTTTTGACCATTGTGTTGTCTGTCCTTCTTCTTTTGACCATTGTGTTGTCTGTCCTTCTTCTTTTGACCATTGTGTTGTCTGTCCTTCTTCTTTTGACCATTGTGTTGTCTGTCCTTCTTCTTTTGACCATTGTGTTGTCTGTCCTTCTTCTTTTGACCATTGTGTTGTCTGTCCTTCTTCTTTTGACCATTGTGTTGTCTGTCCTTCTTCTTTTGACCATTGTGTTGTCTGTCCTTCTTCTTTTGACCATTGTGTTGTCTGTCCTTCTTCTTTTGACCATTGTGTTGTCTGTCCTTCTTCTTTTGACCATTGTGTTGTCTGTCCTTCTTCTTTTGACCATTGTGTTGTCTGTCCTTCTTCGTTTGACCATTGTGTTGTCTGTCCTTCTTCTTTTGACCATTGTGTTGTCTGTCCTTCTTCTTTTGACCATTGTGTTGTCTGTCCTTCTTCTTTTGACCATTGTGTTGTCTGTCCTTCTTCTTTTGACCATTGTGTTGTCTGTCCTTCTTCTTTTGACCATTGTGTTGTCTGTCCTTCTTCTTTTGACCATTGTGTTGTCTGTCCTTCTTCTTTCTTCTTTTGACCATTGTGTTGTCTGTCCTTCTTCTTTTGACCATTGTGTTGTCTGTCCTTCTTCTTTTGACCATTGTGTTGTCTGTCCTTCTTCTTTTGACCATTGTGTTGTCTGTCCTTCTTCTTTTGACCATTGTGTTGTCTGTCCTTCTTCTTTTGACCATTGTGTTGTCTGTCCTTCTTCTTTTGACCACTGTGTTGTCTGTCCTTCTTCTTTTGACCATTGTGTTGTCTGTCCTTCTTCTTTTGACCATTGTGTTGTCTGTCCTTCTTCTTTTGACCATTGTGTTGTCTGTCCTTCTTCTTTTGACCATTGTGTTGTCTGTCCTTCTTCTTTTGACCATTGTGTTGTCTGTCCTTCTTCTTTTGACCATTGTGTTGTCTGTCCTTCTTCTTTTGACCATTGTGTTGTCTGTCCTTCTTCTTTTGACCATTGTGTTGTCTGTCCTTCTTCTTTTGACCATTGTGTTGTCTGTCCTTCTTCTTTTGACCATTGTGTTGTCTGTCCTTCTTCTTTTGACCATTGTGTTGTCTGTCCTTCTTCTTTTGACCATTGTGTTGTCTGTCCTTCTTCTTTTGACCATTGTGTTGTCTGTCCTTCTTCTTTCTTCTTTTGACCATTGTGTTGTCTGTCCTTCTTCTTTTGACCATTGTGTTGTCTGTCCTTCTTCTTTTGACCATTGTGTTGTCTGTCCTTCTTCTTTTGACCATTGTGTTGTCTGTCCTTCTTCTTTTGACCATTGTGTTGTCTGTCCTTCTTCTTTTGACCATTGTGTTGTCTGTCCTTCTTCTTTTGACCATTGTGTTGTCTGTCCTTCTTCTTTTGACCATTGTGTTGTCTGTCCTTCTTCTTTTGACCATTGTGTTGTCTGTCCTTCTTCTTTTGACCATTGTGTTGTCTGTCCTTCTTCTTTTGACCATTGTGTTGTCTGTCCTTCTTCTTTTGACCATTGTGTTGTCTGTCCTTCTTCTTTTGACCATTGTGTTGTCTGTCCTTCTTCTTTTGACCATTGTGTTGTCTGTCCTTCTTCTTTTGACCATTGTGTTGTCTGTCCTTCTTCTTTTGACCATTGTGTTGTCTGTCCTTCTTCTTTTGACCATTGTGTTGTCTGTCCTTCTTCTTTTGACCATTGTGTTGTCTGTCCTTCTTCTTTTGACCATTGTGTTGTCTGTCCTTCTTCTTTTGACCATTGTGTTGTCTGTCCTTCTTCTTTTGACCATTGTGTTGTCTGTCCTTCTTCTTTTGACCATTGTGTTGTCTGTCCTTCTTCTTTTGACCATTGTGTTGTCTGTCCTTCTTCTTTTGACCATTGTGTTGTCTGTCCTTCTTCTTTTGACCATTGTGTTGTCTGTCCTTCTTCTTTTGACCATTGTGTTGTCTGTCCTTCTTCTTTTGACCATTGTGTTGTCTGTCCTTCTTCTTTTGACCATTGTGTTGTCTGTCCTTCTTCTTTTGACCATTGTGTTGTCTGTCCTTCTTCTTTTGACCATTGTGTTGTCTGTCCTTCTTCTTTTGACCATTGTGTTGTCTGTCCTTCTTCTTTTGACCATTGTGTTGTCTGTCCTTCTTCTTTTGACCATTGTGTTGTCTGTCCTTCTTCTTTTGACCATTGTGTTGTCTGTCCTTCTTCTTTTGACCATTGTGTTGTCTGTCCTTCTTCTTTTGACCATTGTGTTGTCTGTCCTTCTTCTTTTGACCATTGTGTTGTCTGTCCTTCTTCTTTTGACCATTGTGTTGTCTGTCCTTCTTCTTTTGACCATTGTGTTGTCTGTCCTTCTTCTTTTGACCATTGTGTTGTCTGTCCTTCTTCTTTTGACCATTGTGTTGTCTGTCCTTCCTTCTTCTTTTGACCATTGTGTTCTGTCCTTCTTCTTTTGACCATTGTGTTGTCTGTCCTTCTTCTTTTGACCATTGTGTTGTCTGTCCTTCTTCTTTTGACCATTGTGTTGTCTGTCCTTCTTCTTTTGACCATTGTGTTGTCTGTCCTTCTTCTTTTGACCATTGTGTTGTCTGTCCTTCTTCTTTTGACCATTGTGTTGTCTGTCCTTCTTCTTTTGACCATTGTGTTGTCTGTCCTTCTTCTTTTGACCATTGTGTTGTCTGTCCTTCTTCTTTTGACCATTGTGTTGTCTGTCCTTCTTCTTTTGACCATTGTGTTGTCTGTCCTTCTTCTTTTGACCATTGTGTTGTCTGTCCTTCTTCTTTTGACCATTGTGTTGTCTGTCCTTCTTCTTTTGACCATTGTGTTGTCTGTCCTTCTTCTTTTGACCATTGTGTTGTCTGTCCTTCTTCTTTTGACCATTGTGTTGTCTGTCCTTCTTCTTTTGACCATTGTGTTGTCTGTCCTTCTTCTTTTGACCATTGTGTTGTCTGTCCTTCTTCTTTTGACCATTGTGTTGTCTGTCCTTCTTCTTTTGACCATTGTGTTGTCTGTCCTTCTTCTTTTGACCATTGTGTTGTCTGTCCTTCTTCTTTTGACCATTGTGTTGTCTGTCCTTCTTCTTTTGACCATTGTGTTGTCTGTCCTTCTTCTTTTGACCATTGTGTTGTCTGTCCTTCTTCTTTTGACCATTGTGTTGTCTGTCCTTTTTCTTTTGACCATTGTGTTGTCTGTCCTTCTTCTTTTGACCATTGTGTTGTCTGTCCTTCTTCTTTTGACCATTGTGTTGTCTGTCCTTCTTCTTTTGACCATTGTGTTGTCTGTCCTTCTTCTTTTGACCATTGTGTTGTCTGTCCTTCTTCTTTTGACCATTGTGTTGTCTGTCCTTCTTCTTTTGACCATTGTGTTGTCTGTCCTTCTTCTTTTGACCATTGTGTTGTCTGTCCTTCTTCTTTTGACCATTGTGTTGTCTGTCCTTCTTCTTTTGACCATTGTGTTGTCTGTCCTTCTTCTTTTGACCATTGTGTTGTCTGTCCTTCTTCTTTTGACCATTGTGTTGTCTGTCCTTCTTCTTTTGACCATTGTGTTGTCTGTCCTTCTTCTTTTGACCATTGTGTTGTCTGTCCTTCTTCTTTTGACCATTGTGTTGTCTGTCTTCTTCTTTTGACCATTGTGTTGTCTGTCCTTCTTCTTTTGACCATTGTGTTGTCTGTCCTTCTTCTTTTGACCATTGTGTTGTCTGTCCTTCTTCTTTTGACCATTGTGTTGTCTGTCCTTCTTCTTTTGACCATTGTGTTGTCTGTCCTTCTTCTTTTGACCATTGTGTTGTCTGTCCTTCTTCTTTTGACCATTGTGTTGTCTGTCCTTCTTCTTTTGACCATTGTGTTGTCTGTCCTTCTTCTTTTGACCATTGTGTTGTCTGTCCTTCTTCTTTTGACCATTGTGTTGTCTGTCCTTCTTCTTTTGACCATTGTGTTGTCTGTCCTTCTTCTTTTGACCATTGTGTTGTCTGTCCTTCTTCTTTTGACCATTGTGTTGTCTGTCCTTCTTCTTTTGACCATTGTGTTGTCTGTCCTTCTTCTTTTGACCATTGTGTTGTCTGTCCTTCTTCTTTTGACCATTGTGTTGTCTGTCCTTCTTCTTTTGACCATTGTGTTGTCTGTCCTTCTTCTTTTGACCATTGTGTTGTCTGTCCTTCTTCTTTTGACCATTGTGTTGTCTGTCCTTCTTCTTTTGACCATTGTGTTGTCTGTCCTTCTTCTTTTGACCATTGTGTTGTCTGTCCTTCTTCTTTTGACCATTGTGTTGTCTGTCCTTCTTCTTTTGACCATTGTGTTGTCTGTCCTTCTTCTTTTGACCATTGTGTTGTCTGTCCTTCTTCTTTTGACCATTGTGTTGTCTGTCCTTCTTCTTTTGACCATTGTGTTGTCTGTCCTTCTTCTTTTGACCATTGTGTTGTCTGTCCTTCTTCTTTTGACCATTGTGTTGTCTGTCCTTCTTCTTTTGACCATTGTGTTGTCTGTCCTTCTTCTTTTGACCATTGTGTTGTCTGTCCTTCTTCTTTTGACCATTGTGTTGTCTGTCCTTCTTCTTT
Source organism: Bathymodiolus brooksi (assembly GCA_963680875.1). Lineage (NCBI taxonomy): Eukaryota > Metazoa > Mollusca > Bivalvia > Mytilida > Modiolidae > Bathymodiolus > Bathymodiolus brooksi. Next base: position 83,719,412 of record OY804583.1, on the reverse strand, counting down.
TGACCATTGTGTTGTCTGTCCTTCTTCTTTTGACCATTGTGTTGTCTGTCCTTCTTCTTTTGACCATTGTGTTGTCTGTCCTTCTTCTTTTGACCATTGTGTTGTCTGTCCTTCTTCTTTTGACCATTGTGTTGTCTGTCCTTCTTCTTTTGACCATTGTGTTGTCTGTCCTTCTTCTTTTGACCATTGTGTTGTCTGTCCTTCTTCTTTTGACCATTGTGTTGTCTGTCCTTCTTCTTTTGACCATTGTGTTGTCTGTCCTTCTTCTTTTGACCATTGTGTTGTCTGTTCCTTCTTCTTTTGACCATTGTGTTGTCTGTCCTTCTTCTTTTGACCATTGTGTTGTCTGTCCTTCTTCTTTTGACCATTGTGTTGTCTGTCCTTCTTCTTTTGACCATTGTGTTGTCTGTCCTTCTTCTTTTGACCATTGTGTTGTCTGTCCTTCTTCTTTTGACCATTGTGTTGTCTGTCCTTCTTCGATTTACGGTTTCTGATTGCCCATTAGGTATCTTCAAACTTTTCTTAAGCTCTGCTAGTAATTATAAAGCATAGGTCAGACACTAAAGGTGTGAGTTCCAACCCAGTTAATGACGAGGTGTTCTCGATACAACATTATGTGATAAAGTTTGTCAGTAAATTGCGGCAAGTCAGTGACTTTTTCTGTGTACTCCGGTTTCCTCTACCAATAAGACTGACCGTCATGATATAGCTGAAATACTGCTGGAAGTGGCATTAAACATCATAAAACCTGACTATGTCAGACATCCAGCATACAGGACTATGTTTACTTCAGTAACATGACACTTACTTGAATCTGGATATGAGTGACCATAGTAATCCTTCATTTCCTTGGACAATTTATTGAACGAACCATCAATGGCCTTAAAAATTGCTGACTCATCAATCATGTTTGTTTTGAAGAATCCGGGTTCTAAAATATGGACTGTCACACCTCTTTTGTACAGTTCTCGTCTGAAACAAATATAGCAAGGTATGCAATACAGTCTTCATTCATGACTTATCGCGGGATTTGTAACAAGAGTAGCGCGACGGGTGCCACATGTGGAACAGGAGATGTTTACCTTTTCGGAGCGCCTGAGTTCTTGTTGTTCAATCTTTTGTTTTCTGTGTAACGTTCTTTTTATCATTGCTTGTCATTTTGTCTGTTTTATTTTTACCATTGTATTGTCTGTCCTTCAATTTACGTCTTCAAATTACCCCTCAGGTATCTTCAAGCTTTTCTTACAGAAATATATTTATTTGGCACTGGTAGATATCACTGCTGGTAGACTGTTCACCCATCAAGACATTGCTAGTACAGCATTCAGGACTTCAGTGCTGACAGATTTCCAGACATTTTATTTGAGAAATTTCTGTATGAAAAACTAGGCGTATGTGTGCTACTAGTCAAGCAGGAACTGCTTACCTTTCTGAAGCGCCTGTGTTCATCTCCGAATGTCTGCGGTGTTCGTGTTTGTTGCTGTAGTTTTCTGTGTTTTACTTACCACTGTTTATCTCTTTGGTTGTTTGGAGTTCGGTAATTTTGTTATTATCCTTATTTGTCCTTTTTCCTTTGACCATTGTATTGTCTGTCCTTTTGATATACATGTACTCCTATATATTGTTTTCTTGTGTGTGTGTGTGTGATATTTCGATTTTTATAATTTGCATTATGAAGCACCACAAAAAAATTTAAATTAGAAATGCACTTCTGATGCACTATTATTTAAATTGCCGTCTCCGATATTTGCTCCTTGATCAACAACACATTCCACACTTGGCAAAACCGATAACCCTTATACACATATACATGACCGTTCAATTTTCTGGCTGTATTGAATTAATCCCAGGCTTTTCGGGTTCGCGTAGCTCCAGCTTTAGTTTTCCGTGTAGTGTTTGTGGATCAATGTTCTGGTTATCTCTTTAATATCGTCAAATCCTTCTGACATCTATATCAATAATAAATTATTTGTATTACCTCAACATATCTGAATATCCCTCTGCGGCAAATTTTGACGCAACATAAGGGGCCGAAGCAGCGCAAGTCTTCCCATGATGCTTGTGATATTGACAATGCGTCCCTTAGATTTCAAAACTAATGGTAGAAAAATGCGGATTGTTTCAATCATTCCTAATGTATTAACTTCAAAGGCAGCTCTGTAGTCATCCATAGATAACCATTCAATTACACCAGTGCCACCAGCAATACCTGCATTGTTGACGATGCCCCACAGACCTACAAATAAAACAAGCATAATAACAAAGTGGAAGTTTTACATGCCTTCTAGTAAACGGGTATTCTAATCATATATATCAATCAAAACGAAGCCGATGTAATATACATTTTCATTCAAACTGATCAATTTGAAATCTTGATTAAGAAAACTAGCTTTCGCTTGAAAGTATTAGAAAAGGGTCTATATTTCAGTTTTAACCTTGTATGTTCGTTTTCATACTAAATCCTTCTTTTATTATTATTATCTATCTTTTATTACCTACCTTATAAGCATTGGCTTCAATGTATACTATGACTTTTTCCGAAACAGTAGATCACTATGACTTAGACACCACTTTGGTGGTATACTACTTAAATCCATTTACTAGAGCGAGCGCGATATATCGTGGTTTCGATCTCCGTTCGTGTCAAACCAAAAACTATAATATTGATATTTGATGGTGCTCTGCTCAGCACGCAATATTTAGTAGTAAAGCAGAGATTGGTTGCTTTGGAGTCAGAATAATATGTCAGAGTGAAGCACCATGTCTATCTGTGGACTCTTTTCAGTGATCTAGCTAGATGAGCAGCACTGTTGGTACCCATAGGAATACCGACTGTCCATACATTCGGTACTACATTGATGGGCGTACATGGTCTTTCGCTATAATCTGTTTCAGTGGGATCGACAGAGAAAAATACAAGATAATTCTTACATGTGTCTTCACTGTTTTGCTATACCCCGGAAATCGGAAGTACAATTTGAATATGGACGCCTGAAACTCATTCATTTTTTAAAATTTATTATTTATTATGAATAGAACATTTAAACGAACAATCATCTCTAAACAGTGATTGTCAACAATTCCACTAATGTCAACAAAACGAACAATCATCTCTAAATAGTGATGGTCATCATTTTCACCAATATCAACAAAACGAACAATCACCTCTAAACAGTGATGGTCAACAATTTCACCAATATCAACATTTAAGCGAACAATCACCTCAAAACAGTGATGGTCAACAATTCCACCAATATCAACAAAGCGAACAATCACCTCTAAACAGTGATGATCAACAATCAAGTCCACCAATAACAACATTTAAACACCTCTCACTTTAACTCACTGAACACACAAAAAGGACCAAGACATATGACGTTATAAATCCAAATCCTGGTCAGGGACAAGCACCAAAATGTGACGGGGTTAAACCGGTTAATTGGACCCCAACTCTTCCTTGCTATCAGCTCGAGACCTTGATATCGGCCCCGAGGGTTGAGGACAAGGGCAATATGAAAAAGGCCATGTATTAATCTATTTATCACATATTTTGCCAGGGCAGATAACATGTTATTGCCTTTCACAAGAGGGGAGATAACATGTTATTGCCCTCGTAAAATGTTATTGCCCCGGATGCAAATAACACGCCGCAAATTATGCTTTTATTACACATGCAAATTCGGCGTTATTTCAATAAAATATGTGATAATATAGATTATATCTGATCTGATCAAGTTATTGTTGTTTATTAATTTTATTATCTAATGTTAGCATACGTTTAGTAGACCTAGAGCACTTCCTAACAAACCAAAGAATAAAAGCTGTACATGAATTGTATTCAATTCATTACTACATTGCCTGAAAACATAAACATGTATATATATTTAATTCCTAATAAATATATATTGTACCTGATTGATTGCTTCACATGAATTAATAATGTTTGGAATGTCATGGAGGTCTCTTGGGACAGGAATAGTTTTATTTTAAGAAGGCACAATGATGATTAATAACGAACAAACAATATTACGCATGTTCATTATCCGATGGACTACATTACTTAGTTAGAGTTCTGAGATGCCACTTTGACTTCCGATCATGCGCAGCGTAGCATCATGTGGTACGTCCGGTTCTTGTAACGACATACAAAACCAGAAGCTCTCAAGAGCCTGTTTACTCTAAAGCAGCCATACAAATTACTTACAAATACTAACAATGGTGATGAAATATTAGGTAAAGTATAAAATTACTCGGGCAGAACGATAAAATGCCTCTAGTGTCTAATAATAATCATCACTTCTAAAATGTCATGTGACATTAAGGTAATCAAATATTGTTAATAGAGGTTGTTGTTCCATGCAGCCTTCCTAGACTGCAAAGTGTTACAATACGGTAACATTTGAATTCTATAAAAGTTGATGAAATGTATATACAGTCAAACCTGTATTAAGAAGTCACATTTGAGACAAAGAACACGTGTCTTTATTATACAAGTGGCCTCTTAAAAGAGGTTCAATTTATATTATATTTTCTATGACAGGACAAGAAAATTTTAAATACAAGCGACTGTTTAATAAAGGTGACCGCATGTGAAGATTTGACTGTTTTAAGACAACATAGGTGACTATTTAGATACCACCTGTGAATCTTTTCTCAGAAAAATATTCTCAATACGCTCTGAAAAGCTCAGCGCCTTAAGCATTCTCCCGAATCCCATGCAATGGCATTTGCTAACTAATAGCACATTATTTTTTATATTCTTATATTATATATACATTTGCAACAGTATTATATATTTGAAGTGTGAACATTAACAGATGAGATAGAAGAGTATCATTGGTTTATTTGGTTTTTAATTTTCACGTACATTAATTTTGTACTTTATGTTGCTAATGGTATTCAAAGCAGTATTTTATGTAATATGTTAGATATATTTTTACTAAAGTTATGTTAAAGCTGTGAATGTTATTGTATAATGATATCAACATACAGTCTCTATTTTTTATTATGTACACATTCGTTGTTGTTATTTTATTCATGTAGACACCCCCACTCGTGTTTGCCCCTGTTGTAAAAGGGTTGTTTTCTTAATAAGGCTTGCTTTAAAGATAGCGGTAATATATATATATATATAAATATACCTGTATCCTTCGGTAACTTAGACTTTACAACCTGTAAAGCAGACTGAATACTCTCGGTCTTAGTTACATCAAGTCTAACGGAAGTGACGTTAGATGACGTTTCACTTTCAAGTTGTTTCATTCCCTTCTCTGACAAACAACCAGCAAACACATGGAATCCAAGTCCATCCAACTTTTTAGTCAACAAATTTCCGAACCCAGAATCACAACCAGTAACAAATACGTATCTGCTACCATAGCTACCGATGGTTTGTAATCCACGCAGCCAACGGTACGTCAACCAGAGGACAATGGCAGCCACTACATAGAACAACATCAGCTGAAACAAAATGTCATTTATATAAGGGTCCTATATGGTACAGTGGAAATTAGATTTAAAAAATGGCGGCAAAAATCGGTTAAAATAGCACCTGAATACAAGATACCATAGGATCGGACTGTAATGATTACATTGATATGTTCTAAATAACAATCACATCTATTGCTTTACACTGCCATATGGACCGACCATTTACACCTTTAGGCAGAGTGGTGCTATGCTTTCAAACGATTCTATTTACAATGTACGATTCTATGGATATGATTGACACAGGTTTCTAACGTTAATATACTAGTGCCACTAGTGGGATAGAACCTGTCTACTCTTCCGGAGCCCGCCATTTCATCCGTAGCTTTAAGCAGGGTTAGTTTTGCTCAATCGTTAGCTTTCTTGGTTAGGGTTAAGGTATTTAACGCCACTTTCAACAATAGTTCAATTATATCGCAGCGGTAAGATTTATTGGTGTAGGAAACCGGAATACCAGGAGAAAACCACCGACCTAACAAACTTTATCACACAATGTTGTATCGAGTACACCTCGCCATGAACGGAATTCGAAATTACAGCTTTAGTGGTGATAGGCACTTATTTGCATAGGTAGTTGTAAATCCAACTACCATAAAATCACGGACACAACGGCCCTATATTCTTTTTGGACATGAAAATTCGATAAATTTTCTTCAAATTTTAACAAAATTTCTTGCTGAAAAGTGCAGGGTCAGATAATATAATTCAGGTCAAGCTACACCCCCTCCTCCCCCTCCAAAATAAATAAGCCAAAAGCTTGTATTTTACGGCGACACAACAAGTATAATTTGAGCCGATAGAAAGCATTTATTTATAGATCAACCATTACAGGTGGATATTATTGTTACGATAGTTTAAATCGCTGATAGCTTGTCATAATTATTTTGTTTACCAACCGACTTGTCTAAAAATAGTTATTATTCCGTTTAATAAATGCATATTGTTTATAAAATAAACATTATTTCATATTATTAGGATAACTATATGGGGCGGAAATGAAATAAATAAATAATAATAAAAAATAAAGTAAAGAAATGACATACAGTTTAAGGTCTTAATTAAAGGACCGCTGTACTTACGGATGGTTGACTTCGCCCTTTGTGTGGTATAATATGGTGTACCGTGAGTGTCTTAATACATTGTACGTACGAAGTACTTTTTAAAATATTTTCTTTTGTGCATATAGGCTTACTGCCTTCAGGGTTGTCTTAACAGCATTAAAGGCCCCAGGGCAAAATAATGAACTAGGGCCCATACCTACACAACCACTCACAGGAATAAAACTGTAAATGTCGATTAAATCAAAAATAATTATATTTATTGCATTGGTACTTCCAACAAAATCCACGTTTGAACATTAAGAAAACATGCCGTACACAACATATATAGATTAACATGGGGCCCCTATGCTCCAGGACCCCCGGGAAATTGCCCAGTGTGCCCATGTATTAAGCCGGCACAGACTGCGTTCTATGAATAGGACAGCATTAGAGCACCACGAATCATTTATATATGGCCACATAAGTTTACAAGACTATAGTAGTAAAGTATTTTCATGTTTTGCGCGTGTAATGGTTACCTCGCTAGCCTTTAGTGCGGTAGATCGTGGGTTCGAGCCCCGGTCGGGTCAAACCAAAGACTATCAAATTGGTATGTGTTGCTTCTCCGCTAAGCACGCAGCATTAAGGAGAAAGAGTAGATACTGGTTGGCTCAGAGTCAGGATAGTATTTCCGAGTGGGGCGACATGTCTATCCGCGGACTGTTGTTTCAGTGATCTAGCAGTATAAAAATTCAACTAAGCGTGTTGGTCTAGTACAAAGCGGACCTCATCATCATTTCATTAAACATTAACATTTTCTCGCCATGATATAGCTAAACAATTACTGAATTGACATTAAAGACAGTCACTCACTCTCTCTAGTTAGAGGACAAATTGTATATTGTTAAGAAAATACCCCGACTCTAAGCAAGATGTCTCTTAAACTGACATCCTTTAAATGCTTGTGTCTTGGTTGATGATGTATTTGTTTTGTATGGTGGATTTGCAGTTATAACAGACAGTCGGATTTCTGTGGGTAAAACATGTGTGTTCCTCTTCGCACCGACTTGTTCCTTCATTCGTATGAAGCAGATTCCATGTTATAGCTTCTGGAGTTAAACAAAGAGATAGAAGCTAACGTTGGCTTTAATTTCACGTTCCGCTATATCAGTGTTTATACAATGTTTGTAGGAGGGCTCATGTCTTATTTACGTCATTTGTATGTGTTTGTGTACAGTGGTGTCCAACACATATTGTGTTGTGTTTTTCTTCGTCTTGTTGCCAGTTTCTTTGAATATCCCATTTTGATTGCCTCTTCGGTATCCTCTTCGGTATTGTTTTTCTTCCACTGAATATTTCAAGCTTTTGCACACTATATTGATCGCATCCATTCCACCCAATTGTACTTGCAATATAACTATACTTACACCTAGGTCTGTCATCATATCGTAACATGTAAGGCCAAAATTATAATTGATTTAGCGATTACTGAATACCTGCTTCACAGAAACCCACGAATAGCTGTTTCACATAAACCCACGAATAGCTGTTTCACAGAAACCCACGAATAGTTTTTTCACAGAAACCCACGAATAGCTGTTTCACAGAAACCCACGAATAGCTGTTTCACAGAAATCAACGAATAGCTGTTTCTCAAAAACCCACGAATAGTTGTTTCAGAGAAACCATGAATAGCTGTTTAACAGAAACCCAAGAATAGCTGTTTCACAGAAACCCACGAATATTTGTTTCACAGAAACCCACCAATAGCTGTTTCACAGAAACTCACGAATAGTTGTTTCACAAAAAACTCACGAATATGTTTCACAGAACCCTACGAATAGCTGTTTCACAGAAACCCACGAATAACTGTTTCACAGAAACTCACTAATAGCTGTTTCACAGAAACCCACGAATAGCTGCTTCAGAGAAACCCACGAATAGCTGTATCAGAGAAACCCACGAATAGCTGTTTCACAGAAACCCACGAATAGCTGTTTCACAGAAACCCACGAATAACGATTAACTGTTGCACAGAAACCAACGAATATGTTTCATTTGTCGTAGGGAAAATCAACATTTATTTTTTTCCTTTCCTTGTTTATGACCTATCACCTGAATTTTTACACCAGTAACACTGCGGGTGACAAAAGGGTAAAACAGAAACTGCTTACCGTTCAAGTGCACCTGTTGTGACCCGTGGCTTTTAGTAGGATTCGTGTTTCTCAATCTTTAGTTTTCTATCTAGTGTGTTGTGTACCACTGTTTTGTCTTTGTTTTATTTTATATTGTCTGTCCTTCGATTTTGAAAACTGGACAAAATATGTATTTGAAAAATTTAAATATTCTAGGTTTTAATTCTACTTATCTAATAAAACTTCACTTAACACCTTTTAAAACTTATCAGAAGTCATTGTTATTTTTCTTCGGCAAGGGGAACACTCATTTTCCGGCTTATTATAAAATCAGACAACCATTTTGGACAATAACACAAAAATCGTAAGAAATATTTAGCATCGTTACCGACAACGTATCTATATTTGGGACATCTTGCCGTAAGCGCATGCGTGTATGCGTCCACTACTAAATGAAGGTGGGTTGAAGACATTTTAATAATCTCCAAAGCTGTCTCTTTCACTGAAATATAAACAAATAAATTCAAGCAATATGAAATTTTACTTTTTAAACATTCCAAATCGCATATTTCTGTTTATTTCCAGAATTTCAATTTTTTTAGTTTCTTTAATCCCTTTCTTCAGAAATTATTCTTAAAACTGAAAATACGGTAAACATCATTTTCTCTAATTCGGATAAATCGTTGTCATGGATGCATCGATTTAGAAATGTGGTCTGTGTATAGTAGTCTTTATCGTATATTTAATCCTAATAACTCGAAAACTGGGTTAAATAAAAATATATTCGATTTCGACAAAACGAAATTCGACGGTAAAAACAATGTATTTATCACCACACAATACTTAATTGTACTTGTAATATCAGGGTTAGGGTTATGGTGTTTAACGCCACTTTCAACAATATTTCAGCTATGTCGTGGCAGTCAGTTTTATTGGTGGAGGAAACCGGAGTACTCTGAAAAAACTGCCGACCTGCCAAAAGTCACTGAAAAATTTATAACATAATGTTGTATCATGTACACCTTGCCATGAGAGGGATTCGAACTCACAATTTTAGCGGTGATAGGCAATGAATGCACAGATAGCTGTAAATCCAACTACCATACTATCAAGGCCACCATGAACCCCGCCTGAATGATAAACGAAACAATCACGTGACCAAATACAATGTAAAAAAAACCTGGCAATCACATATATGATCAGGTTTACACGCCTCCCCTCCTGTAGGAGGTTCATGTTATACTTGTGTTATTAGAAGCAGGGATTGCTTACCATTCGCGAGCACCCAGGATAACTCCGGTGTTTTTGGATAGGGTTCAAGTTACTCATCATTTTAGTTTGTTTGTGTTGTGTTCATCACTTGTCTTGGGTACCCAATGCTATCAGTGTCTCTGAATTGTCCATTTTGGATTTCCTCTTGTGTTGTATCTAAGGTTTATTTTAAATAGGTGTTTATATATATTCACCAGTCAGTTAGTTCAACTCCGGTTTTTAGTGGGGTTCGCGTTACTCGATCTTTAGTTATATGTGTCTGTCCTTCTTCGATAGACGGATTCTGATTACCCCTTTGGTATCTTCAAACTCTTCTTCAGATATCTTTAATTTGACATTATGAAATTTGTTGTTCAGCAAATAAAGGCAATGCCCATATGGCCTTGGTACTTTAAAGTAAAGCTTCAAAAATAGTCGTGGTCATGATTGTATGGTGGTTGGAATTACCTGTACATGTGTCTGTCCTTATCCGATTTACGGCTTCTGATTGCCCATTTGGTATCTTCAAACTTTTCTTAAGCCCTGCTAGTAATAATAAACCACATGTCAGACACCCAATAGGCAGGACCATGTTTACTTCAGTTTTGTTTGTTTGTTTGATGATGCTTCACGCCACTTTCAACAATATTTCAGTTATATCGTGGCGGTCAATTATATTGGTGGAAGAAACCGGAGGACCCGGAGAAAACCACCGACCTGTCGCAAGTCACTAACCAACTTTATCACATAATGTTGTACACTTCATCCTGATCGAGATTCGAACATCAGTGGTATTATCCACTGATTACATAGGTAGTTGTAAATCCAACTACCATATGATTATGGCCACGACGGTCCCTGTTGACTTCAGTATCATGACACTTACTTGAATCTGGATATGAGTGACCATAGTAATCCTTCATTTCCTTGGACAATTTATTAAACGTTCCATCAATGGCCTTAAAAATTGCTGCCTCATCAATTATGTTAGTTTTGAAGAATCCGGGTTCTAAAATATGGACTGTCACACCTCTTTTGTACAGTTCACGTCTGAAACAAATATAACAAGGTATACAATACAGTCCTCATGCGTGACTTATCGCGAGGTTTGTAACAAGAGTAGCACAATGGGTGCCACATGTGGAGCAGGAGATGTTTACCTTTTCGGAGCGCCTGAGTTCATCCCCGGTGTTTAGTAGAGTTTTTGTTGTTCAATCTTCTGTTTTCTGTGTATCATTGTTTGTCATTTTGTCTGTTTTATTTTGGACATTGTGTTGTCTTTCGATTTACGACTTATAATTATTCCTCTGATATCTTCAAACTTTTATTACAGAAATATTTTCATTTGGTACTGGTAGATATCACTGCTGTTAGATGGATTTTGTTGGTTGGTTTGATGGTGTTTAACGCCACTTTCAACAATATTTCAGTTATATCGTGGCGGTCAGTTTTATTGGTGGAGGAAACCGGAGGACCCGAATAAAACCACCGAACTGTCGCAAGTCACTGACAAACTTTATCACAAAATGTTGTACACCTCGTCCTGATCGATATTCGAACTCACAACATCAGTGGTGATAGGCACTGATTGCATAGGTAGTTGTAAATCCAACTACCATACGATCACGACCACGACGGCTCCTCACTGCTGGTAGACTGTTCACCCATCACGATATTGCTAGCACAGCATTCAGGACTTCAGTACTGACAGGTTTCCAGACATTTTATTTGAAAAAATATTTATGATAACAAGGCGCATGGGTGCCAGTAGTGAAGCAGGAACTGATTACCCTTTCGAAGCACCTGAGTTCATCTCCAGATTTCTGTAGGGCTCATGTTTGTTGCTGAATCTTTAGTTTTATGTGCTTTGTTGACCTCTGTTCATCGCGTTGTCCCTTTCCTTTGGCCATTGTATTGTCTGATCTTTTCCTTTGGCCATTGTATTGTCTGATCTTTTCCTTTGGCCATTGCATTGTCTGATCTTTTGATTAACTGTTTTTAATTACACATTTGATATCTTCAGACTTTTTTCATATATCATGGACAGAGGATAGTAATTGTTTTGTGACATTTTGATTTTTAAATTTTCATGGTCAAGCACCACTGAAAATGTAAATGCTGAAATGCACTTCTAATGCACTATTATATAAATTCCAGTCTCCCATGTTTGATCCTTACTTGTTATTCTGTATTCCTGTCCAACTTAATCCAGGCCACCGTTGCCGCGATCGTATGAGAGCCAAATTTAAATCTAGCTATGCAATCAGTGCATATCACCACAAAAGTCGTGAGTTAAGTGATAAAATGATAAACAACAGATTCCCCACTCTTGGAACATTTCCAAAATACAATTGAACAAGAAATGTGTGCATCACAAAATACGCCCGTCTATATAAATTATCAAACGGTATAATGGTAATGACCCCAAAATAAATAGGATTTTATCCCTTCCACAGGGGAATCATGTGGCTAAGTTTGGTAAAGATCCAATATACAGAACAAAAGTTATCGTGCGGAAACGATCCTGTTGTCAAAAATTATATTTATAGTAACGGTGACCTTGACCTTTGACCTAATGACCCCAAAATAAATAGGATTCTTCCCCTTCTACAGGGGAATCATGTGGCCAAGTTTGGTAAAGATCTAATATACAGAACTGAAGTTATCGTGCGGAAACGATCCTGTTGTCAACAATTCTATTTAGAGTAACGGTGACCTTGACCTTTGACCTAATGCCCCAAAATAAATAGGACTCTTCTCCTTCTACAGGGGAATCATGTGGCCAAGTTTGGTAAAGATCTAATATACAGAACTAAAGTTATCGTGCGGAAACGATCCTGTTGTCAAAAATTCTATTTAGAGTAACGGTGACCTTGACCTTTGACATAATGACCCCAAAATAAATAAGATTCTTCCCCTTCTACAGGGGAATCATGTGGCCAAATTTGGTAAAGATCCAATATACAGAACTAAAGTTATCGTGCGGAAACGATCCCGTTGTCAAAAATTCTATTTATAGTAACGGTGACCTTGACCTTTGACCTAATGACCCCAAAATAAATAGAGTTCTTCCCCTTCCACCGGGTAATCATGTGGCCAAGTTTGGTAAAGATCCGATATACAGAACTAAAATTATCGTGCGAAACCTGTGTGGACGCCCGCCCGCCGCCCGCCGCCCGCCCGCCGTCCGCCGCCCGCCGCCTATCGCCCACCGCCCGTTGCCCACCATACCCAATCACATAATACCGCCCCATCTCGAGACGGGCGTAAAAAAACCATACTTAAGAAGAAACATCTATACCTCTAACACATAAATACATGACCGCCTACTTTCCTAGCTAAAACATGGCACTTCAATAAAAAGTGGCTGGGTCAAAAAAGCTTTACGAACACAAACCTTCCCTCTTAGTGAAATGATGCGATCATGCAAGTGTTTTCCACATGTGAGCAAAATACCAACCCTCGCACGTAACCGTTGCTATTAAGAAAGTGATATAAGTTTGTCAGTGACATTCTCTGGGTATTCTCGGTTCCGCCACCAATGAAATTAGCCATCACAATATAACTGAAATATATTGGTGAAAGTGGAGTTGAAATACCAATAACCATAACCAAATTAATCCTCCATTTTGACTCGCCTTTTGATATAATTAAGTAATGCCTGAGCATGGTTATTACAATTTCATAAAACGTCAATATTTACCAGAAATCTCCATGTTCATTGATAGACACATATATATTTAAAAGGTCCGATTGGTCAATGTGTTAACTATATTCAATTCCGTATTTACCTATAGGCTTGGCAGGCTGAAGCCTAGGGCCTCAAAATTTAGGGGGGGGGGGGGGGCTTCTGGCTAAGGTGTATAATATTTTTTACACTGGCAAGGATATGCTGTAATAACGCACTGTACTCTCTCAACAACCCTTCAATAATTTTCTTTGCACAATATATCAGAATATTGTAGAATTTTAAATCATCGCCTTTATTCAAATTGATTAAATACTCTTCCTTCTTCCTGTAGTGAACCGTATCGGTGGTGTCATTATTAACGTTTTTTCTTTGAGTGCGGTGGATCGTGGGTTCGAACCCCAATCGGGTCAAACCAAAGACTATAAAATTGGTATTTGTTGCTTCTCCGCTAAGCACGCAGCATTAAGGAGAAAGAGCAAAAACTGGATGGTTCGGAATCAGAATAATGTGTCCGAGTGGAGCGACATGTCTATCCGCAGACTGTTGTTTCAGTGAGCTAGCACTATACAAATCCAGCTAATCGTGTTGGCTTAGTACAAAGCGGAACTCATCATCATTTCATTTAAAATTAACTTGTTGCTGAGTTAGCGTTAAACAACACTCACTCACTCCCTCCCTCCCTCCCTCCCTCACTCACTCACTCACTGGTCAATGTGTTAAGCTGCTTTACATATCATTGGATGGTCAAAAATGAATGAAAGTTTATTTGGCATTAACGGGTGCCACATGTAGAGCAGGAACTGCTTACCTTTCCGAAGCACCTGAGTTTACCCTCAGTTTTCAGTGGGGTTTGTGTTGATCTATCTTTAGTTTTCTGTGTAATGTTTAGTAGATCGTTATTTGTCTTTTTATCCATTTTCTTTTGGTCATTGTGCTGTCTGTTCTTCGATTTGAGGATTCTGATTACCTCCCTTTGGTATCTTCAAACTCGACTTACATATGATTGGACGGTCAAAGATCAGTGAACGTTTACCTGACATTAATGCAAGCGTGATGTTGTTGGATGTTAGTGTATCGCCAAAGAATCAAAATGAAAGCAAAATATACAACAAACTTCTAATTGAAATGAGATTATATTTAGTAGGAAACGTACCAGTGGTGTAATGGTTAGCGTGACCACCTCGAGTTCGACAGATTGTGACTTCGATCCCCGATCGGGTCAAATCAAAGACTGTAACATTTGTATGTGTTGCTTCTCCGCTAAGCACGCAACATTAAGGAGAACGAGCAAAGACTGTTTGACTCTGAATGAGGATAATGTGTCAGAGTTGGGCTATATGTCTATCCGAGAACTAGCACTATAAAAATCCAACTATATATATATTAGTATGTTTTACGGTATGATTTTTTTTACCACAGGATAACCATTTAGATGAGCAAGAACGGAAATCAATCCGACCCTAAGGTAACGAATAACAAATAAAGGACAAAGGACAAGGGTTCATATAACCCCACTATTATGTCGGTTTGTCTCTTCTGTTTGTTATTTGCTGTACTGGTCATTGGATTTTTGAGAAGAATAACACGACGGATGGCACTAGTGGAGCAGGAACTGATTACCCTTCAGAAGCACCTGAATTAACCCCAGTCTTTTCGGGTTCGTGTAGCCCAATCTTTAGTTTTCCGTGTAGTGTTTGTGGATCAATGTTCTGGTTATCCCTTTAATATCGTCAAACTGTTCTTACATTTACATCAATAATAAATTATTTGTATTACCTCAACATATCTGAATATCCCTCTGCAGCAAACTTTGATGCAACATAAGGGGCCGGAACAGCGGCAAGTCTTCCCATGATGCTTGTGACATTGACAATACGTCCCTTAGATTTTAATACTAATGGTAGAAAAATGCGGGTTGTTTCAACCATTCCTAATGTATTAACTTCAAAGGCAGCTCGGTAATCATCCCTTGATAACCATTCAATTAAACCAGCGCTACCAGCAATACCTGCATTGTTGACGATGCCCCATAGACCTGAAAATAAAACAAGCATAATAACAAAGGTAGCACTGTACCGCCTCTGGGGAATTTTACATACAATCTAGTAAACAAAACACAATCGATGGTGTCATGGTTAGTGTGCTCGCCTCGAGTGTAGTAGATCGTTGGTTCTAGCCTCGATTGGGTCAAGCCAAAGACTATAAAATTGGTATTTGTTGCTTCTCCTTTAAGCACACAGCATTAAGGAATAAGTACAAAGATGCAATTATATTGCCTGTAAACGTTTGTATATTTAATGGTTAATCATTCTATCTTGTATCTAACTGTTTTTTCTCATAAAATTTCATGTTTTGAATAACATTGGTCTTTTGGGAAAAGAATTATTTTATTTCAAGCAGGTGTAATGATGATTAGTATCGAACAATCTGTAAATCCCAAGTTCATTATAGGTGGATCATAGTTAAATGTCAGACCGATTGGGCCCTGTGATATTACTTTTACTTCCGGTCATGCAGAGCACGCGACACGTCCGTTTCTTGTGGTTCTTCAGGTTCTCTTATGAACTTGGTCCCCCCCACACACACTTTTCGGTCCACTACCAAAGCTTTAAATCTTGTCCCTACCACATTTAGGTCCATTCCTACGCCGATACGTGTGATAAGAATGAAAACAATTCACTTTTCTCTCTGAATACCAAATTAATTAATGATCGCATATGCTTAATCGTTTAAAGACCAACATGGTGCTGACTTATTAGGCATTATCTGTGAAATTAGTACGCCAGACCAACAAAATATTTAATAAAATGTATTTCATCATCACTTTCCAAAATAAATACTATCACATATCGTGACCTTCCTAAGCAAGAAATCGCTATACATTTTTTTGTGATATAGTAACATTTGATATTCGAGAAACTTTAATGGAATAAATTGAAAAACAAAACATTTCCACACTTTCGGAACAGTTCCAAAATATAATAGAATCAAGGGCAAAATAGATACACCTAGAATTTACACACACACACACACGCATATGTTCGCTCACCTTCCTGGTACAGGAATGTCAATAAATAGTGGCGGGGTTATGCTAATTTCATAGGCTTAAACCTCCCCTCATTATGAAAACAAAATATACTATCATGCATGAAAGTCGTACAAATTGTTTAAAATGTTGAATTTATCCATGACCTGGTTACCATTAAAATTGTAGCTTGTTATATAAAGTCATAGAAAAAAATCTAAATTAAGCTTTGCTTAAAGGGATATTGTCTACCAGCTGCGTAATTTTTTCATACCCAAAATTATTGTCGATTTCCGTACTGACCTTCATAAAATGAAGATTAACACCGAGTTATGTTGCAAAAGATACGAAAAAGACCCAAAACTTTCGTTATCAGAATTATTGTCCGAATGACAATATTCAAATCTGTTCATATGGCCTTCTATGCGAACACGTCTTGAGCATGCGCACTGTTTGGAAACAATAAACAACATGTGGTCCTTGGGCAAAAGAGAAACTGTCAACGCGTGGAAGAAAGCGGACTTTGACGGATTCAGAGATAAAGAGGAATAGAAGTGAAGTATCTTCCAAATGGAACAAATGCAGGATATATGTAGGGGATCAGTTGGACCGTTGCCGTTGGATGAAGCGAACTCAAGGAAGTGCTTGATTATTGTTGATAGGTAAGCCGAGCATGTTGCCTTCTTTTCTCAATCGTTTTTCATATTTTATGAATTTATGATGATGCCTATGATCATTTTCGGTAGATATTAATCAATATATGTAATTTTGCACCTGGCAACAGCAAATTATTGTCAATGAGTAGCATAAAACGGCCGTATTTGCGAGGTAAACAAACACAAATTTTAAGAGGCCAGCAAAAGGGAAATGGGAGTGCAAAAATGATATCAATGACAATGCAGTTTATTATTATCAATTTAAAAAAAATATCGAATCAATTCATTTTTAATGCAAGAATTAAAACTGTACATGGCTTAATGAAAACCCTATAAAGTTCTTTTTATTTAAGCAAATTTATTTCTTTGATATAATTAGGCTTTTAATTTTATCAAATTTCAACAACATGGACATGACACTTAGTTTTGGGAACCAAAAGTATATACCTTACTTTCTGCGAATTATCACTATAATGGAAAATCAGTATGTATTTTTCAAATAAAAGCTTTCTATTTAAAGAAGCTTCATTTCAATTGCACTTTTAGTTTGGATCCTGTAAGTATAATATATAATTATAAACAAGGTTTTGAAGAAATGATATGAATATCCATTGAAATTTTCAAGTTTCAGAACTTTTTTTATATATGACTACAAAATTTTACTGAAATTTCAGAAATGTCCTAAAATGCATATTTTAGACCATGGCTAAATGAAAATCATTTTCAATTCCTTTATGCAAACAAGTTTATATCTTGGGTACTGGAAATACATTACATAAATAAGGTTAAAAGTACTTTTCAATAAGTTTGAACATAACACTTTGTTATGGGAGCCAAAATTATATCTTCCTGTCTGAATTATCACTATAGTGGAAAATCAGTATGTATCTTTAATATAAAAAGCTTTCCATTTAAATAAGTGTCATTTCAGTAGCATTTTTAGTTTGGATCCTGTAAGTATGATACATAAACAAGGTTTTTAAAAAATAATATGAAGATCCATAGAAATTTGCAAGTTTCAGAAACTTTTCTATATATGTGACTATAAAATTTTACTGAAATGTCCTGAACTGTATATTTTAGACTATGACTAAATGAAAATCGTTTTCAATTTCCTTATGCAAACCAAGTTTATTTCTTGACTATTCTAAAAACATTACATTAACTAGTTTTTTACTACATTTCAACAATTTTGGACATAATTTTTAGTTCAGGGAGCCAAAATTATACTTTACTATCTTAGAATTATCAACATAGACATGATAGAGGGAAATCAATATGTATTTTTCATATAAAGGCTTTCTATTTAAAGAATTGTCATTTGAACTGCTTTTTATCCCCTCGCCAACGAAGTTGCCAAGGGATATAGTAACGCTACCGTCCATCCGTCACATCCTTGTGAACACTCTAGAATCAACATCCTTCAATGGATTTTGACCAAACTTGGTACATACTTAGTCCTTCAGAGAATCTGGAACCCTATTGATTTTCAAAGTCAAAGGTCAAGGTCACCGGGTAAAATTTTTAGGCAAGGGGATATGCCACGCTTTGCCCTTGTTTAGTTTGGATCTTGTAAGTATGATTTATAAACAAGATTTTTAAGAAATAATGTGAAGATCCATAGCAATTTGCATGTTTCACAGTGTGTGAATTTAACAGTAGACCGATGGCCCATGTCTGTGTTAAAATCATGCAGGTTTTTGTAAAATAATCTAAATTTTTTAGGCAAATTACTACAAAAACTGGTAATTTCAGACAAATGTGATTTTGTAGTGATTGATATTTGTACTTTTGATTTAGATATTCTGACCAAGGTAATTCTAGAGTAGAAGAAATGAGCAGCCATCACATTTCAACGAAACGGATGAAACTGGAGAAATCGAGTTCATTTGTGAACCCATTTGAGTATGTTCATTTTGTTAAAGATTAGACATATTCTACATTATGTTTATAGGTAACATTGTCAATATTGTTCAACACAGTCACTCGTATAACAGTTTCCTATTAATTATTGTGGCTTGCATAGTGATACTACTAGTAGCTATATTATATAGGGATCATGTTGGCTTCTGCGTCATCGTTACATTTTCATCAATCCACAAGCTGAAATGGCCAGTCCTCTTTAGCTACTTACGGGAATGAAACAAACTGGGACAGAATTGACGCACGTCTGGCGCACCAAATTTTTTCCTGGAACTTTGATGTAATTTTGTCTCTTTATATTGGGTTGTGTAGATGTGTGCTGGATACATGTATATAGATTTAATATTATTTTGAAAAGCTTTTTCGTTATACAGCTGCACATCAGAACCATATAGCAAAATTTGTTTCGATATTATACACATACACTGTAATAAACAATTATTTTTTATTCTTACAGTCTCTCAATAGATATTACTGAAGAGGGCAGTGATGTTGGTGATGATTCTGACGATGGAGATTTTGAACCTAGCCTCAACTTCACTCCAAGGTTTGTCATGTTAATTTCATGTTTCAGTTGTAACTTACATACTTGAAATTTTGTCTTAATAACAGAACCATGCATGATCATATGTCATAGGAGCTTTATTATACCCCCGCTCCATTGGAAGGGGGAGGGGGTATACTGTTTTACCTCTGTCCATCTGTTCGTCCCAAGATGTTCATAACATTTTTCTCAGTAATTATTTATGGCAGCAATCTGATATTTGATCATAGGCTTCAGAAGGGTCAATCGAAAGTCGCAAACCCGCTGTGTTGTCCATGGTCAAGTCCGGTAGAAGTCCCATCCGATGAAGGGAAAGACATCAACAACAAATGAAGATCAGGTCTGATTTGGGTAACAGACACCCTGTAACAATTGACCAGCTCGTGATGCCTGCCGTAGAACTTCTTGAGGGATGACCACAACCTAAAATCTGTCTACAAATCACTCAAGTCCTTCATAAAGTGGACTTGTAATGATATGTTTAGTTTGTTATTCACTATACATTCGAGATATTCATCTTGAATTGAAAGATAGGGCTCCATAGATCATAATCTCAATTCTATTGTTTTATTCTTGTGAATTACATTGTATGTATTTTTCTACTTCAGGTGGCAGAGAAGTTACAACAAAAAGACAGCTAGATGGTCTGTGCAGCCTGTTAAAGCTGACAAGTCATATTCCTATGTTCCAAGACTATTAAGGGTCATCATTTGTATGAGACTGCAAGATAATGAAGGAATGAATTAACATGTGCAGTTGGAAGTAGATGATCCCAGAAGAATCTTGGTCCATCTTGCACCAATTCCACAACCTCCAACTCGGGATGATATTGTAGCATCTCAGAAATCCAGATTTGAAGACCAAGACAAAACAATTGACTATATTGTCGCATAAAATAAATTTAGATTGTCACTCTTTATTTTTCCTGGTCTAACAGAAGTTCTGCACATTTAGAGCAGAAAAGTACCCAAGTCAGGATAATGGCCATTACAAATTGTCCAATGCACAATAATGATAGCTGGTGGCCATTTTGAATTTTCAAATGGTGCAAACAGTAACAACACATGTTAAAGACATTCATAGGAACATATATACCAGATTTCAATTCAATCCCTTCAGCGGTTCTTGAGAAGAAGTTTCTTGAAAATCGACCAATCAGAATTTTCAAAGTCACATGGTGGCTATGTTTTTTGACGAATCTGCACAAAAGTAACAACTCTTGTGTAGGACCTCATAGAAAACATCTCTGCCAAGTTTGGTTTTGAATTATATAAAAGACTGTCAGTCCATTTTAGAAGAAATTGTCAGTGCTGATAGAACAAAAAATAATAATAAGATGGCAAAACTTTCAAATTAAATTTACAATTCCAACTGACCAACTTGTGAAATTAACAACTCATTAGGGTTGATTTATTTTTTATTTTTGGTGTTTTAACGCCACTTTCAGCAATATTTCAGCTATATCATGGCGACCAGTTTTAGTGGTGGAGGAAGCCAGAGTACCCGGACAACCACCGACCATAGGAAAGCAAGTGGTAAACTTTATCATTATAGGGTATATGGGATAAAATACAAAATATTTCATTAACAAGTTTTAATTAAATCGTCTAGGAATGAAACCCTTGTATTGTCCATATAGATCAGGATACTCGTCCCTAATTTTCCAAGTACAACAGCATGGGATCACACGTCTGACCCCAGCTCCAAGTCGGCCATGTGCCCAAATGGTATACTGGCGGTAGGCTGCATACCTATTGGATCTGTTGTAATCCTCATCATGGGGCATTACTACAAGTTCCTCTCGAAACATTCTAGCAACCCCCAACACTGCCTCATCAAGGACAATCCGATCAAAGTCCTGTAATAAAGACAAGAGATTTAATAAAAACAGAGTAAAGACAGATGGTTATACATTCATCTAGAAAAATGAGCTCTATTTAAAAAAGAAATATAATTCATTATAAGTGAAATAGTTTGCACAAATTCAGTTTAGAGAAATGAAAAAAAGTCTTATTTTGGAAGGAAAGATTTTCTCGTGGGACTTTCTTATGACCACAGTTTTATTTCGTTTTTTGTTGGTATATGGGAGAACCATTTTGGTCTTGCAATTTTTTTTTATCAATTTACCCCTCAAGCTATTCAATTTTAATTTTATGTTTTTTTTCCTAAAAATTATTTTGATTCTGAATCTTGAAGAAAAAAATTTGGCTGGACAGGAGAAAAAAATATATTCTGACTTGACATTTTCACAGTATAATCATATACTTGCCATTCTCACAGTATAATCATATACAAAATTTTGAAGAAAAAAAATTATTCCAGCACTTCGCCAATCTAATTAAGATTAGATCTACGCGCTTGCTCCCTATTTTAGATCTAATTATACCCCCGGTCCCCGAAGGGGGAGGGGGGTATACTGTTTTACCTCTGTCGGTCCGGCCTTTCAAAATATTTTTCGTCACATTTTTCTCAGCAACTATTGATGGCAGAAATCTGATATTTGGTCACAAGCTTCACATAGGTATGCCATATCGTGGGAAGCGTTTTTGGAACCATCAGATTCCTACTTCCTGTTTGCCGACTTAGTTGGTTTTTATCCATATTGAACATATATGCACATTTTTCTCAACAACTATTGATGGCAGAAATCTGGTATTTGGTCACAAGCTTCATATAGGTACCCCATATCATGGGAAGTGGCAGGGGTATCATAAGTGAGCATTAGATCACAGTTCACCTTGTTTTAATTAGATTGGCACTTCGCCGGAAAATAAGAAAATATGATTTCTGTGGCGTCTGAAAAAAACATTTCTACGGCGAAAAAACGTGACATAGCCCCCTTCAAGGTAAATGGTCAGTCCCATATTATTTTGCAGCAACTGTCTTGTGGAACTAGAAGTAAGGTCTCTTTTGTTTCTAATCCAGCCCAAATTTCTCTGAAACATTCCAGTCAATTAACAAATAAAACAACACTGGCTACGTCATTCGTTTTCATCAGACATGTATTTCACTGTGTTCTACATGTATGTCTCTGTTTTCATATTGTCGGTAAACTGGCTAAAATAAATTAATTTAACACGTGTATCAAAATCTCGGGAAACAACTTCATAACTTATAAGAAGAAAAAAACTAATTTAGTTATTTTTAACGCCGACAAAAATTTCCGATCGAAAATACGTAGTTGAGCTTGTCCCCATAGGGTGCCTCCTGGCATGTTTTCAATGGTTATCGTGGAAATATCGGCTGAATCTGTTAAGGCATGTAGTTTTCATCAAAGAAAATCTATTCCTGATACAGAAATTATTTATTCTACGTCTTTTAGATACAATCGATTCGCAAATAGCTTTTTTCCTCAACTTTTATAGAAACTTACCTCAATATCCATGCTGCAGCATCCGGGCTACTGACATAAAAATAGATAAATAAATAGAGTTGGCCTCGCCCAGGTCAGTGCATAATTAATTAGCTTCCGGTAACGATGATCAGCTTTTTTAGTCGAAAAAACAACGTTTCGGAGCGTATTCATCAATAATTCGGTGTTTAATCTTCATTTTATGAAGGTCAGTACGGAAATCGACAATAATTTTGGGTATGAAAAAATTACGCAGCTGGTAGACAATATCCCTTTAAAGATAGTAGATTCTAGTGATACTATATACCTGTATCCTTAGGTAACTTAGACTTTACAACATGTAAAGCAGACTGGATACTCTCGGTCTTAGTTACATCAAGCTTAACGGAAGTGACGTTTGATGACGTTTCACTTTCAAGTTGTTTCATTCCCTTCTCTGATAAACAACCAGCAAACACATAGAATCCAAGTCCATCCAACTTTTTGGTCAACAGATTTCCGAACCCAGTATCACAACCAGTAATAAATACGTATCTGTTACCATAGTTACCGACGGTCTGTAATCCACGCAGCCAACGAGCAATGCCTGCCACTACGTTAAACAACATCAGCTGAAACAAAATATTAATGATATAGGGGTCCTATGGTAATACCGTGGTAATTAAATAAAAATAAATGGCAACGAAAATCGGTTGAAATAGCACACGAATACACGGTACCATAGGATCGGACTACTAGTATAGTGTTCCAAATAACAATCGTATCTAATGCTTTAAACTGCCTTATGGACCGACCGTTTAACTTTTCGGGAGGGGTGATGCTCAAACGATTCCAAACGATATAAAAATTCGATTATACTATTTATAATGTACGATTCTCGAGAATGTGATGGACATAGAGTTTTAACGTTACTTTACCAGTGCTACTAGTGGAAGAGGACCTGCCATACTCTTCCGGAGCACGCGATTTCATCCGTAGCTTTTAGAAAGATTCGTGTTGCTCAATTGTTAGTTTTCTGGGTTAGGTTTACTAACGCCACTTTCAACAATATTTCAGTTATATCGTGGCGGTATGTTTTATTGGTGCAGGAAACCGGAGTACTCGCGGAGTAAACTACCAACCTGACAAACTTTATCACATAATGCTGTATCGAGTTCACCTCACCATGGGCGGGATTCGAACTCACAACTCTAGTGGTGATATGCATTGATTGCATAGGTAGTTGTAAATCTAACTACCATTCAATCCTCATATTCTTTTTTTACATGAAAATTCGATAATTTTTCTTTGCATCTTACGGGTCAAGCTACACACCCTCCAAAATAAATAATCCAAATGTTTGTATTTTACGGCGACACAACAAGGCTGAGCCGACACAAACCATCTATTTTTAGATCAATCATATACAACTGATGGATATGAGAAACCCAATAGGTTTAAATCCCTGATAGCGTGTAATAATTATTTTGTTTACCTACCGACTTTTCTAGAATTGTTATTATTCCATTTCATAAATGGCTATCGTATATAAAATAAACAATATTTCATACAATTTAGATAACTATATGATGCGGAAATGAAATAAATAAATCAAAAAATTAAATAAAGTAAAGAAATGAATACAATTAAAGGCCTTAATTAAAGTACCGCTGTTGGTTGACTTCGCCCTGTGTGTGGTATAATATGGTGCACCGTGAGTGTCTTAATACATTGTACGCGCATAGTACTTTTAAGCATAGTGGCTTACTGTGTTCAGGGCTGTCTTAACAACATTAATGGCCCCCAGGAAAAGCAATTCACTGGGGCCCACACCAACACAACCACTCACATGAATAAAACTGTAAATGTCGATAACATTAAACATATATGTATTGTATTGGTACTTCTGTAGTGAAATGAAATGAACACTTTACTGAAAGCGCTATTTTTGCATTACGTCAATGTTGTATTTATAAAGTTGGAAATCCCATTGTAGAATTCTCGGGTTTTTACATAGAAGTAATCGATTAATTAGAGGATCCCGAGTAAATTTTAGAGTATATAAGGCGGTCAAAATGCCGCGGATGGTTGCATTCGTTTTGTGTCATTTGGGAAGTGAATGTAGAAAGAGTATTAAGATTAAATAGGTATATTGAGCTGAACTGAGCTAAAACAAGACATCAGGGTTTAAAGAATAGCAGAAGTGACTGATTTAAGTCTTACCTGTTATTCTGATAAAACGTTTGATCGTTGAATAGCTCAAAGCGAGCCAACATTCTATTTATAGTTATAGTTGTAGTTTACTGAGCTAAATTGAGATATAAAATTTTCTACCATTTTAAAATAATACAATTAATTTGGATAGGTTCTTTTCATTTTACACAATAAATCTCGAACCATAAGAAGTAACTTAGGTACGAACCCTTTCTTACAGTTTATTTTCCTATTTATTTCAATTTACTTTAACATATCATTTTCAATAGATACCCGGCCCGTTACAAAATTGGTGGCAGCGTTGCGGGATTCGAGTAGTGTAAATAAATTGTTAAAATTGTAAATACGTTTCTTGTTTGATTGTTTGATTATTTGTTGTACTTGCAATATGGCAGAATATGATGAAGAGTTATCTGAAATAGAATCAGAGGTTGACCGTCTCACAAGACAAGTGAGCGGGTACGAACGGGTTGGTCAGTCAACACCAAAATATATGGCGACTGGTGAGCGTCAGTCGGTAGGCTTCCCGGTCGATTCAGGTTTCGCAACCGGACGACAATCAAGAGAAAGAGCTAGTGCTCAAAGAGAAAGTACAGAAGTGGACAAAATAGAGGTTGAAATCGAGAAATTGAGAGAGCAATTAAGGCAATATGAAGAGCTCAGAAGTATGCAGGAAAGTGCATATAGAGAAAGAGAGGGTAGCCCAGCGGTTCGATTTAAGGAACCGTTATATGACAATTATGTTCCTCCGGGTGTTACAGTGAGACAAAAATCAGATCAAACTAAGAAATCGGCACAACCGCTGCTGCTAAAGGCTCAAATACTGCACGTGTAAAAGCTGCAACATATGATGGTACATCATCATGGTTAGATTATAAGTCTCACTTTGATGCTTGCTCTCGTATACATCAATGGTCAGAAAATGAAAAGGGGTTATATCTGGCTGTGGCTTGGCGTGGACAAGCCCAGGGCATATTAGAAGATTTGTCTATAGATAAGCAACAAGACTATAAATCTCTTGTGAAAGCACTCGAAGAACGTTTTGCCCCACCTAATCAAACTGAGCTGTACAGAGTTCAGCTCACTGAACGACGACAAAAACCAGCAGAAAGCCTACCTGAACTTGGTCAGGCAATCAGAAGATTAGTAAATCTGGCTTAGCCTACAGTACCAGAGAATGTACGTGACACGCTTGCAAAGCAGCATTTTATAGAGGCTCTAGCCGACTCAGAAATGAGGATACGCATTAAGCAGTCACGTCCCCAAAATTTAAATGATGCTATTCGACTGGCTGTCGAATTGGAGACTTTTAATAGAGCTGAACGAAGAGTGACGGAATGCCGCTCATATTTACGTACAACTGCAGCAGACAGTACTGCTGGCAAGGTATCTGATAAAACAAAAGATCAAACAGACATGATGAAATTAATGACTGATATGCAAAAAAGACTATCAGATTTACAAAGAGATGTCAACCAGCTTAAGAACGAAAAATTCAGACCACGCAAATTTGATAATGCACCAAGATTTAATTATGGACGTGGTCAAGCTTACGGACAGAATTATGGTCGAGGACATGGGTATAGACAAACTTTGGTCGTGGTCAAGATAATAGACAAAACGGGTACAGAGTGAATCCTCAGCAGGAAAATTCACAAACTGATAAGAAAAGTGAGAATGTTGGACGTGGTCGCGGAAGAGCAAGACCACTTAGGAGCGAAGTGAAAACAAATCAGAGTAGTATACAGGGTAGTATTGGAGTGTCATCTGCCGCTCAAGAGGCAGGTATGTACGTAGTGGCTGATATTCATCAAGTCAAATGCAAGTTGTTAGTAGATACAGGAGCAACTTTGTCTATAGTATCAAACGATATATATCAAAAGATACCTGATGTAGCTAGGCCAACCCTGATTAGCACAAATCAAGAAGTTTTGACTGCTAGTGGCGACAAATTAAAGATTTTAGGTCGTGGCAATTTTCTGATGAGACTTGATGATACAAAAGATGTGGTAGTGCAGGCATTAGTTGCACAAATCACAGTAGACGGAATAATAGGTTTGGATTGCTTGAGATCAAATGCTGGTTTAATAGATTTACAGAATAGTATGTTAGAGGTAGATGGAAGGCGAGAAAGTCTCAAGCATGCAGGAAAACTAGGTTGTTTTCGGGTTGTTGCACATGACAAAGTTGTCATGCCTGCTCAGAGTGAAATGATAATAAGAGGAGCAGTAGATGATTCAGCGAATAAGCTAACATATGAAACAGATATGTTAGTAGAAGCAAACGAAACATTTTTGAAAAGGATAAAGCGCTTGTAGGCCGTTCACTAGTTCAAGCTAGTAAGAATGTCTTTGTTAGAGTTATAAATCCGTCAGCGGACACTCAAATTATTTATGCAGGAACTATTGTGGCACAGGTCAGTCCTGTTCAAGGGGTTGTTAATCCCAACAGTAAAATTGATAAAGAAGATTTAATTAATCTAATGGAACGCTCCCAAGAACATTTAACACCCAAACAAAGTTCAGAAGTTAAGCGTTTACTAAAAGAATATGAAGGGTTGTTTGCAGCTTCAGATAGCGATTATGGAAGGACAAACGTAGTAAAGCATAACATTGCTACAGGGTCTGCACATCCAATAAAACAACCACCTCGTAGACTCCCAGATGTCTTAGCAAAGGAAGTGGACAAACAAGTAAAAGGAATGTTGAACAATGAAGTAATTACTCCATCCTCAAGCCCTTGGTCATCGCCTGTTGTCTTGGTGAGAAAGAGGATGGAACGACCCGCTTCTGTGTAGACTACAGACGTTTGAATGCGGTAACCATCAATGATGCCTACCCATTACCACGCATTGATGACCCATTTGATCATTTATCCGGTAGCTGCTGGTTTTCGACACTCGACCTATTTTCGGGGTACTGGCAAGTGGAATGTGAGGATAGTGATAGACACAAAACCGCTTTTGCGACAAGGTCTGGACTTTATGAATTTCGGGTCATGACATTTGGACTAAAAGGAACTCCAGCAACATTTGAGAGATTGATGGAAACAGTACTAGCAGGGTTGCAATGGGACATATGTCTGATTTATCTGGATGATGTTATTGTGTTGGGACGCTCATTTGAAGACATGGTTACAAACCTTTGAAAGGTTTACGATCGGCTGCTAGCCGCTGGACTTAATTTAAAAGGAAAGAAATGTCATCTCTTTTGTAAGAAAGTTGTTTATTTGGGACATGTAATATCGGAAGCAGGAATAGCTACCGATCCAGAAAAGACAAAAATTGTAGAATCATGGCCAGTACCAACGAATGTCAAAGAATTACGGTCATCTATGGGATTCTGTGGGTATTATAGAAAATTCATTCAAAACTTTTCAAATCTAGCGAAATGCTTGCACAAACTCACAGAGAAAAGGCGAAAATTTGAATGGACAAATGAATGTCAGTCAGCATTTGAAGAACTCAAAAATCGACTGGTATCATCGCCGATTCTGGTTCATCCAGATTTTTCGAAGAAATTTATACTTGACACAGATGCAAGTAATGAAGCCATTGGAGCTGTCCTGTCTCAGGAAATTGATGGAAAAGAGAAACCCATCGCGTTTGCTAGTCGAACTTTGACAAAGCCGGAACGACGCTACTGTGTAACACGAAAGGAGTTACTAGCGGTAGTTTTCTTTGTGAAACATTTTAAGCATTACTTGTATGGAAAACAATTTATCGTGCGAACAGATCATGGCTCACTCAGGTGGCTTTTAAACTTCAAAAATGCCGAAGGACAACGGGCAAGGTGGCTTCAAGTACTCAGCTCCTATGATATGACGATTGTACATCGTCCAGGTAGACAGCATCGAAATGCCGATGCGCTCAGTCGCATCCCATGTAGACAATGTGGATTTGATCCAAATTGGGAAAACACAGAAAATCTGGCACAACATGCTAGAAACATACAGGAACGAGAAACACAGGAAGTAGATGAGAAGGAAGTATCTATCAGTGAGAAACAAAAATCTGATAAAGATTTAACACTGATCCGAAAATGGGTTGAGAAAGGAGAAAAACCAGAATTGAAGGAAATTACAGGAGAGTCAATAATAGTGAAGTCAATGTGGGCTCAATTTGACCAACTTACCATCATAGATGATGTACTTGTTAGGCAATTAGAAGGACTAAAAACAAAGCTACAAGTGCTTGTACCTATGACAGAAAGAAGGACTATACTGTCACACTATCATGATAATCGAACATCTGCACATCTTGGGTTGCGAAAAACTCTAGCCATAATTAGACAGGGGTATTATTGGCCAGGTTTGCAAAAGGATGTAAAGTTATATGTAGCAGGTTGTTCGTTCTGCTCACAAGAGAAGCCTCCAAATAAGAAGAAGAGAGCTCCTATGCAAATAGTCGAAACTGGGTTCTCAATGGAACGCATAGCTATGGACATTCTTTGTGAATTACCAGTAACAAGTGGAGGAAATAAGCATATTTTAGTAATCAGTGATTACTATACTAAATGGACAGAATGTTTTGCAATGCCTAACATGGAGGCAAAAACAGTGGCAAAACTTTTAGTTGAAGAGGTTATAGTTAGATTTGGGACTCCATATGTGATTCATACGGATCAGGGGGTACAGTTCGAAAGCATCTTGTTTCAGGAGATGTGTAGATTACTGCAAATACAGAAAACTCGGACTACTCCCTACCATCCTCAGTCAGATGGGATGGTCGAGCGGAATAATAGAACAATACTTACGATATTGTCCGCATTTGTCAATGAACATCAAAACGATTGGGATGAACACCTCCCTTACATTGCAATGGCGTATAGAGCCGCAGAGCATGAAACAACGGGAAACACTCCGAATTATATGATGTTGGGAAGAGAGGTTACAACCCCGCTGGATATTCAATATTGCATGCCACGTAGCATTGCACATATCCCTCAAAATCGTTGGGCATGGATACTCAAGGACAGAATGGAAGAAACTCATAAACATGTCAGGGAAAATGTTAAAGGTGCCATGCACCGGCAGAAGAAATATTATGACCAGAAACTATTCTGGCAAAGTTTTCAGCCAGGCGATCAAGTATTTGTTTTCTTTCCAAATGCTAAACCAGGGTTAACAACCAAGCTAGCATGCTTGTGGAGAGGACCCTTCAAAGTGATAGCAAAAATCACAGATGTCACTTACAAAATTAACTGTGGTCGAAAAGGTAAACCACAAGTAATACATGTGGATAGGATAAGAAAGAAATATCCACAAAATCTTCCAGGAGAAGAAAGTGAGCAGATTGAGTCTTACGAGGAAACAGTGGCAAAAGATGACTCAACAAATAAAAGTATGAAAACAGACAAAGCCATGGAGTTTAACTCCAACAGGGAAATCTCAGACAATGTAGGGATAGATAGCGAAGTTCAACAGTCAGGTAGACAAAAACGAAAACCCGCTTGGTTAGCGGATTACGAAACATATTAAACAGATATGTTTTGGTTTTTTCTTTTTTTTATGTCCGTCGGATGGGGACGTTAAATCCGA
Organism: Bathymodiolus brooksi; assembly: GCA_963680875.1. Taxonomy (NCBI): domain Eukaryota; kingdom Metazoa; phylum Mollusca; class Bivalvia; order Mytilida; family Modiolidae; genus Bathymodiolus; species Bathymodiolus brooksi. The sequence goes on along the minus strand of OY804583.1, from coordinate 83,688,577 downwards.
GGTCCCGTGTGCAGGAACTGCCACAACCTGTCCACGTTAAAGATCCCTCCTACAGAGTTCGCTAAGAGTAGGCTCCTTGGGGCCGCTGCAGAGGCAAAATTTGTTAGGGAACACAAAATTTATTCTTTTGGCCGCGGCACTCAAAATTGCAGACGTTAGTAGGTACATTGCTGTTTAGGTTACTTATTATCAAAATAGGTTTAGGTGTTAGGGTCAAAGTTAATATTAGTTGGATCATTGATAAAAGTTAGTGTATAAGGATAATTTAAATTCGTTAAGAAAACAATGCTCGTACATGAGGAAAGCGAGGACGCTTTTGTTCGGAGGCGTGGGTAAATGTACTGAAAGCGCTATTTTCCATTACGTCAATGTTGTATTTATAAAGTTGGAAATCCCATTGTAGAATTCTCGGGTTTTTACATAGAAGTAATCGATTAATTAGAGGATCCCGAGTAAATTTTAGAGTATATAAGGCGGTCAAAATGCCGCGGATGGTTGCATTCGTTTTGTGTCATTTGGGAAGTGAATGTCGAAAGAGTATTAAGATTAAATAGGTATATTGAACTGAACTGAGCTAAAACAAGACATCAGGGTTTAAAGAATAGCAGAAGTGACTGATTTAAGTCTTGCCTGTTATTCTGATAAAACGTTTGATCGTTGAATAGCTCAAAGCGAGCCAACATTCTATTTATAGTTATAGTTGTAGTTTACTGAGCTAAATTGAGATATAAAATTTTCTACCATTTTAAAATAATACAATTAATTTGGATAGGTTCTTTTCATTTTACACAATAAATCTCGAACCATAAGAAGTAACTTAGGTACGAACCCTTTCTTACAGTTAATTTTCCTATTTATTTTAATTTACTTTAACATATCATTTTTAATAGATACCCGGTCCGTTACACTTCCAACAAAAATCAGTGTTTGAACATTAAGAAAACATGCCGCACACAACATATATATATAGATTAGCATGGGGCCCATATGGTCCAGGGCCCCCAGGCAACTGCCCCGTGGACTCATACATTCAGTCGGTACTGACTGTATTCTTTGAATAGGACGACATTACCCCATCACTTATCACTTACATATGGCCACAGAAGTTTCCAAAACAATAGTAGTAAGCAATTTTTCATGTTTTGCGCGTGCGATGGTTCGCGTGCTAGCCTTGACTGCGGTAGATCGTAGGTTCGAGTTCCGGTCTGGTCAAACCAAAGACTATCAAATTGGTATGTGTTGTTTCTCCGCTAAGCACGCAGCATTAAGGAGCTAGAACATAGACTGGTTGGCTCGAAATCAGAAATGTGTTCGAGTAAGGGGACATGACTGTTGATTCAGTTAACTAGCACTATACAATCCAACTAAGAGTATAGATGTGGTACAAAGTTGACATCATCATCGTCATTTCATCAAATGTAAATTGTTCTCGCAAAGAAATAGCGGGAAAATCTATCATTTGGTGTTAAACAACAATCATTCACTCCCTCTTGGCATAGTTTCTTTAATCTTGAATGTTGATTTAAACTACTAAACTTACATTTAAGATTCAAGATTATAATTAAGAAAAAAAGCTATAATAAAAAATAAAACAGAGTATAGTTCTCTTAATTGTCACATACAATTAACTTATATACTCTCTCCATTAACACCTAAAGCAAATTCCTTGCTAAAGTTATTTAAACTGCATGCTGTAATTAATTTACAACTTACGTTTTTGTTTGTTTGTTTGACGGTGTTTAACGCCACTTTCAACAATATTTCAGTTATATCGTGGCGGTCAGTTTTATTGGTGGAGGAAACCGAGAGGACCCGTAGAAAACCATCAACCTGTCTCAAGTCACTGATAAACTTTATCACATAATGTTGTATCGAATACATCCCGCCCTGATCGAGATTCTAACTCGCAACATCAGTGGTGATAAGAACATCTACACAATTGTTATTTTATTTATCTTGTACTGTTTTATTTTGTGAATTATATTTTATGTGTTTTAAGGAATTGACAGAGGGTATATTTTTCCACGTTATGCCCCATTGATTATGTCTATGGGTGTTTTTTCTTCTTCTTCTTCTTCTTCCATTAAAGTGCAGGGCTGCAGCAACAGCATCTTCACACTGTTTAACGCCACTTTCAGGAATATTTGATTCGTATGTAAATAATTTTATTTATTTATTTGCAAATCAAAAATTCAATTGGATTGAAGTACATGTAATACTAATTGCAAACAAACAAAAATGACAATGGTATTCCCATTATGACTGGACAAGTGGCACAGAGCCCGATAGTATGGCGCGCTTCATCATAAGGTGGTGTACGTGTCCCACATATATACAATATATTAGACTGGCGCATTACCCTAAGGATGGTACAATGTTCTCTTATCAACTGATGAAGATCATAGTTAATGTTCTGAAATTCTATCAACTGAAGGTTACAGACAGCAGACAGACGCAAAGCGAAGCTAAAGCTCAAGTGTGAGTGCAATTGTTGCAGTGGAATAAAAAACGGAAGTTTGAAAAAATGACGTTTACAGACAACAGACAGACTTAAAATAATGCTTCGATTTAGACATTGAATATTCCTATCAAATTTGGCTACAATCCAATAGCCGATTTGCCAGTTTCCAACTTGATTCTAAAATTATACATTTTTTTCTACATGTTTGTAGTAGTTGCTTCCCTTTGAAGCAGACAAAAGTGTCAATTTCATGCAATATTTAACCAAAATGACATATATATTGCTCATACTCTGTATAAAATTTAAATGTTGTAACAACTTGTGAATTTTTTATTTGCTATAAAGTTAACTTCTAAAAAAAAAATGCTAAAAGTGTATAATTTTAGAATTAAGTCGGGAATTGACAAATGGTTTATTGGCTAATGGTTTTAGATAATAAAGTTTGACGTGTGAAGTTTACAAATGACAGACAGCTGCAACATGATGACAATCCAACCGGATGGAACAGCATGAGAATGCATGTATATTTTTGTGTTGTTTGTTTTTGTTTAACACCTCGCTAGCCTTTAGTGCAGTAGATCCGTGGGTTCGAGCCCCGGTCGGGTCAAACCAAAGACTATCAAATTGGTATGTGTTGCTTCTCCGCTAAGCACGCAGCATTAAGGAGAAAGAGTAGATACTGGTTGGCTCAGAGTCAGGATAGTATTTCCGAGTGGGGCGACATGTCTATCCGCGGACTGTTGTTTCAGTGATCTAGCAGTATAAAAATTCAACTAAGCGTGTTGGTCTAGTACAAAGCGGACCTCATCATCATTTCATTAAACATTAACATTTTCTCGCCATGATATAGCTAAACAATTACTGAATTGACATTAAAGACAGTCACTCACTCTCTCTAGTTAGAGGACAAATTGTATATTGTTAAGAAAATACCCCGACTCTAAGCAAGATGTCTCTTAAACTGACATCCTTTAAATGCTTGTGTCTTGGTTGATGATGTATTTGTTTTGTATGGTGGATTTGCAGTTATAACAGACAGTCGGATTTCTTTGGGTAAATCATGTGTGTTCCTCTTCGCACCGACCTGTTCCTTCATTCGTATGAAGCAGATTCCATGTTATAGCTTCTGGAGTTAAACGAAGAGATATAAGCTAACGTTGGCTTTAATTTCACGTTCCGCTATTTCAGTGTTTATATAATGTTCGATTCGCCTTTATCTTCAGTTGTTTGTAGGAGTGCTCATGTCTTATTTACGTCATTTGTATTTGTTTGTGCATAGTGGTGTCCAACACATATTGTGTTGTGTTTTTCTTCGTCTTGTTGCCAGTTTCTTTGAATTTTCCATTTTGATTGCCTCTTCGGTATCCTCTAAGGTATTGTTTTTCTTCCACTGAATACTTCAAGCTTTTGCACACTATATTGATCGCATCCTTTCCACCCAATTGTACTTGCCATAAACTATAATTACACCTAGGTCTGTCATCATATCGTAACATATAAGGCCAAAATTATAATTGATGTAGCGATTACTGAATTCCTGCTTCACAGAAACCCACGAATAGCTGCTTCCCAGAAATCCACGAACAGCTGTTTCACATAAACCCACGAATACCTGTTTCACAGAAACCCACGAATAGCTGTTTCATAGAAACCCACGAATAGCTGTTTCACATAAACCCACGAATAGCTGTTTCACACAAACCCACGAATAGCTTTTTTCACAGAAACCCACGAATAGCTGTTTCACAGAAACCCACGAATAGCTGTTTCTCAGAAATCCACGAATAGTTGTTTCAGAGAAACCATGAATAGCTGTTTCACAGAAACCCAAGAATAACTGTTTCACAGAAACCCACGAATATTTGTTTCACAGAAACCCACCAATAGCTGTTTCACAGAAACTCACTAATAGTTGTTTCACAGAAACCCACAAATAGCTGTTTCAGAGAAACTCACGAATAGCCGTTTCACAGAAACCCACGAATAGCTGCTTCAGAGAAACCCACGAATAGCTGTATCAGAGAAACATACGAAGAGCTGTTTCACAGAAACCCACGAATAGCTGTTTCACAGAAACCCACGAATAGCGAATAACTGTTGCACAGAAACCAACGAATATGTTTCATTTGTCGTAGGCGAAAATCAACATTTATTCTTTTCCTTTCCTTGTTTATGACCTATCACCTGATTTTTTTCCACCAGTAACACTGTGGGTGCCAAAAGGGTAAAACAGAAACTGCTTACCGTTCAAGTGCACCTGTATTTACCCGTGGCTTTTAGTGAGATTTGTGTTTCTCAATCTTTAGTTTTCTATCTAGTGTGTTGTGTACCTCTTTTTTGTCTTTGTTTTATTTTATATTGTCTGTCCTTCGATTCTGAAAACTGGACAAAATAAGCATTTGAAAAAATTAAATTTTCTAGGTTTTAATTCTACTTATCTAATAAAACTTCACTTAACGCCTATTAAAACTTATCAAAAGTCATTGTTATTTTTCTTCGGCAAGGGGAACACTCATTTTCCGGCTTATTATAAAATCCGACAACCATTCTGGACAATAGCACAAAAATCGTAAGAAATATTTAGCATCGTTACCGACAACGTATCTATATTTGGGATATCTTGCCGTAAGCACATGCGTATATGCGTCCACTACTAAATGAAGGTGGGTTGAAGACAGTTTTATAGTCTCCAAAGTGGTCTCTTTTACTGAAATATAAAAAAATAAATTCAAACAATATGAAATTTTACTTTTTAAGCATCACAAATCGCATATTTCTGTTTATTTCCAGAATTTCAATTTTTTAGTTTCTTTAATCCCTTTCTTCATAAATTATTCTTAAAACTGAAAATACGGTAAACATCATTTTCTCTAATTCGGATAAATCGTTGTCATGGATGCATCGATTTAGAAATGTGGTCCGTATTTAGTAGTCTTTATCGTAATTTAACCCTCATAACTCGAAAACTGGGTTAAATCAATATATTCGATTTCGACAAAACGAAATTCGACGGTAAAAACAATGTATTTATCACCACACAATACTTAATTGTACTTGTAATATCAGGGTTAGGGGTTAAGGCTATGGTGTTTAACGCCACTTTCAACAATATTTCAGCTATATCGTGGCAGGAGGAAACTGGAGTACTCGGGAAAAAAACTACCGACTTGCCACAATTCACTGACAAACTTTATAACAATATGTTGCATCAAGTACACCTTGCCATGAGTGGGATTCGAACTCACAATTTTAGTGGTGATAGACAATGAAATGCAGAGATAATTGTAAATCCAACTAGCATACGATCACGGCCACTATGACCCCCACCTGAATGATAAACGAAACAATCACGTGACCAAATACAATGTAAAAAAACAAGACAATCACATGATATGATCAGGTTTACACTCCTCCCGTCCTGTAGCAGGTTCATGTCTTATTTGATTTATTAGAATCAGGAATTGCTTACCATTCGCGAGCACCCGGAATAACTCCGGTGTTTTTGGATAGGGTCCATGTTGCTCTTCTTTTTACTTTTTTGTGTTTTTGTTTTTTTCTTTGTTTTATATGTCTTCATCATTTGTCTTAGGTGCCCAAATAAAGGCAATGCCTATATGGCCTTGGTACTTTAAAGTAAAGCTTCAAAAATAGTCGTGGTCATGATTGTATGGTGGTTGGAATTACCTGTACATGTGTCTGTCCTTCTTCGATTTACGGCTTCTGATTGCCCACTTGGTATCTTCAAACTTTTCTTAAGCCCTGCTAGTAATTATAAACCACATGTCACACACCCAATAGGCAGGACCATGTTTACTTCAGTTTTGATTGTTTGTTTGAAGGTGCTTAACGTCACTTTCAACAATATTTCAGTTATATCGTGGCGGTCAATTATATTGGTGGAAGAAACCGGAGGACCCGGAGAAAACCACCGACCTGTCGCAAGTCACTAACCAACGTTATCACATAATGTTGTACACTTCGCCCTGATCGAGATTCGAACATCAGTGGTGATAGGCACTGATTGCATAGGTAGTTGTAAATCCAACTACCATATTATTATGGCCACGACGGTCCCTGTTGACTTCAGTATCATGACACTTACTTGAATCTGGAGATGAGTGACCATAGTAATCCTTCATTTCCTGGGACAATTTATTAAACGTTCCATCAATGGCCTTAAACATTGCTGCCTCATCAATTATGTTAGTTTTGAAGAATCCGGGTTCTAAAATATGGACTGTCACACCTCTTTTGTACAGTTCACGTCTGAAACAAATATAACAAGGTATACAATACAGTCCTCATGCGTGACTTATCGCGAGGTTTGTAACAAGAGTAGCACAATGGGTGCCACATGTGGAGCAGGAGATGTTTACCTTTTCGGAGCGCCTGAGTTCATCCCCGGTGTTTAGTAGAGTTTTTGTTGTTCAATCTTCTGTTTTCTGTGTATCATTGTTTGTCATTTTGTCTGTTTTATTTTGGACATTGTGTTGTCTTTCGATTTACGACTTATAATTATTCCTCTGATATCTTCAAACTTTTATTACAGAAATATCTTCATTTGGTACTGGTAGATATCACTGCTGTTAGATGGATTTTGTTGGTTGGTTTGATGGTGTTTAACGCCACTTTCAACAATATTTCAGTTATATCGTGGCGGTCAGTTTTATTGGTGGAGGAGTCCGGAGGACCCGAATAAAACCACCGAACTGTCGCAAGTCACTGACAAACTTTATCACAAAATGTTGTACACCTCGTCCTGATCGATATTCGAACTCACAACATCAGTGGTGATAGGCACTGATTGCATAGGTAGTTGTAAATCCAACTACCATACGATCACGACCACGACGGCTCCTCACTGCTGGTAGACTGTTCACCCATCACGATATTGCTAGCACAGCATTCAGGACTTCAGTACTGACAGGTTTCCAGACATTTTATTTGAAAAAATATTTATGATAACAAGGCGCATGGGTGCCAGTAGTGAAGCAGGAACTGATTACCCTTTCGAAGCACCTGAGTTCATCTCCAGATTTCTGTAGGGCTCATGTTTGTTGCTGAATCTTTAGTTTTATGTGCTTTGTTGACCTCTGTTCATCGCGTTGTCCCTTTCCTTTGGCCATTGTATTGTCTGATCTTTTCCTTTGGCCATTGTATTGTCTGATCTTTTCCTTTGGCCATTGTATTGTCTGATCTTTTGATTAACTGTTTTTAATTACACATTTGGTAACTTCAGACTGTTTTCATATAGCATGGACAGATCGTCTAGTAATTGTTTTGTGACATTTTGATTTTGATATTTTTCATGGCCAAGCACCACTGAAAATTTAAATGCTGAAATGCATTTCTGATGCACTATTATATAAATTCCCGTCTCCCATGTTTGATCCGTACTTCTTCTTGTGAATTCCTGTCCAACTTAATCCAGGCCACCGTTTCCGCGATCGTATGAGAGCCAACTTTAAATCTAGCTATGCAAGTCGTGAGTTAAGTGATAAAAGTATAAACAACAAATTCCACACCCTTTGAACATTTCCAAAATCCAATTGAAAAACCATACCTAAGAAGCAAAATCGATCACCTTCCTAGATGTACACAACCACATCGGTGGTGTAATGGTTAGCGTGCTCCCCTCGAGTGTGGTAGATTGTGTGTTCGAACCCCGATCGTGTCAAACCAAAGACTATAAAATTGGTATTTGTTGCTTGTTCGCTAAGCACACAGCATTAAGGAGAAAGAACAAAGACTGGTTGGTTCGGAATCAGGATAATGTGTGGGGCGACATGTCTATCCGCGGGCCGTTGTTTCAGCCAACTAGCACTATAAAAATCCATTCTATTTGTTATTTGTTGTACTGGTCATTGGATTATTTTATAAGAATAACACGACGGTTGTCACTAGTGGAGCAGGAACTACTTACCCTTCCGAAGCACCTGAATTAAATAAAACTGACTGACACGATAAAAACTGAAATATTGTTGAAAGTGGCGTTAATTATCATAACCCTTTGTTGTTTTCTTGTAATGTTAGTGGATAAATGTTCTGGTTACCACCTTGATATCGTCAATTTTTTTTACATTTATATCAAATATATTATTTGTATTACCTCAACATATCTGAATATCCCTCTGCGGCAAATTTTGACGCAACATAAGGGGCCGGAACAGCGGCAAGTCTTCCCATGATGCTTGTAATATTGACAATACGTCCCTTAGATTTCAAAACTAATGGTAGAAAAATGCGGGTTGTTTCAACCATTCCTAATGTATTAACTTCAAAGGCAGCTCGGTAATCATCCCTAGAGAACCATTCAATAAAACCAAGGCTACCAGCAATACCCGCGTTGTTGACGATGCCCCACAGACCTACAAATAAAACAAGAATAATAAAAAAAAAAGCAAACAATGGGAAGCTTTACATACATTGTACCATCTAGTAAACGAGTATTCTAATCATCGATATTAGCAATCAAAACGAGGCCGCTTTAATATATATTTTTACTCAAGCAAATCAATTTGTAATCTTGATTACGAAAACTAGCTTTCATATGAAAGTATTATAAGAAGGTTTATATTTTAGTGTTAACTTTGTATGTTTGTTTGCATATTACATCCTTCTTCTTTTAAATATTATTCTTTATTTTACCATTAATATCTACCATATAAGTTGGCTTCAATGTATACTATATATTCTTTTTTTTCTAAAATTGTAGATCACTATTACGTAGACACCGCTTCGAAGGTAAAATGCTTAAGCGATTTTCCCTAGAGCGTGGTAGATCCTGGTTTCTATCTTAGCTCGTGTGAAGCCAACGACAATAATATTTGTATATGATGCTGGTCTGTAGCATTTAGGAGTAAGAGCAAAAACTGGTTGGCTGGGAGTCCAAATAATGTGGCAGAGTGAAGCACAATGTCTACATTTGGACTGTTTTGGTGAGCTAGCTAGAAGAGGAGCACAATTGATACCCATAGGAATACCGACTGTCCATACAATATGTACATGGATGGGTGTACATGGGGTTTCGTTTATAATCTGTTTCAGTGGGACTGACAGACAAACACAATATATTTCTGATGTGTTGTCATTGTTTTGTTATACGCCGGAAATAAAAAAAATAGAATTTCAACATGGACGACTGGAATTCGCAATACACTAACATCTAACATCCCATGTGGGGTCATGTCAGGGTTCATGTTTTCAATCAGTGATGGGTCTACTAATATTTAAGTAGCAAAACCGAGTACACGCCAACAGCTGTTGTCCGATTGGTCAATATATTTAATTTTCTGGCATATTATTGGACAGTCAAAGATGCAATACGTTCAATTTATTACTATATTGCCTAAAACGTGTTTGCATACTTAATTCTTAATCATTCTATCTTGTACCTAACTGATTGTTTTCCCAAAAATTGATAATGTTTTGAATTACATTGGTCTTTTGGGACAATAAGTGTTTTATTTCAAGCAGGCCTAATGATGATTAATAGCGAACAATCTATAAATCGCAAGTCATAGAAAAAGGATAGTGGTAATATATACCTGTATCCTTCGGTAACTTAGACTTTACAATCTGTAAAGCAGACTGAATACTCTCGGTCTTAGCTACATCAAGCTTAACGGAAGTGACGTTTGATGATGTTTCACTTTCGAGTTGTTTCATTCCCTTCTCTGATAAACAACCAGCAAACACATGGAATCCAAGTCCATCCAACTTTTTCGTCAACAAATTTCCAAACCCAGTATCACAACCAGTAATAAATACGTATCTGTTACCATAGTGACCGACCGTCTGTAATCCGCGCAGCCAACGGTACGTCAACCAGAGGACAATGCCGGCCACAACGTATAACAACATCAGCTGAAACAAAATGTCAATTGCATAGGGGTCCTATATATGGTAACGTTGTAATGAAAAAATACCGTGGTAATTAAATAAGAAAAAAAAAATGCCGGCCAAAAATCGGTTGAAATAGCACATGAATACATGGTACCATAGGACCGGACTGTAATCGTAACATTGATATGTTTGTCTGTGACTTGTTGAGTTCGAACCCTGTTCATGGCGAGGTGTACTCGATACAACATTTTAGGATAAAGCTGGTCAGTGACTTGCGACAGGTCAGTGGTTTTCTCCAGGCACTCCGGTTTCCCTCCACCATTAAAACTGACCGCCACGATATAACTGAAATATTGTTGAAAGTGACGTTAAACACCATAAACCTAAACCTAAGCCTGTTCCAACTAACAATCATATCTAATACTTTACAATGTCATATGGGTCGACCGTTTAACTTTTCGGGAGGGGTGTGCTGATTTCAAACGATTTCAAACGAAATAAAAATTAGATGATAATTCGATAAGTTTTCTTCAAATTTTAACACATTTTGCAGGGTCAGATAATATATATTTGCTTGCATCTTTCAGGTCAAGCTAAATAAATAAATAAATAAATAAATAAATAAATAAATAAATAAATAAATAAATAAATAAATAAATAAATAAATAAATAAATAAATAAATAAATAAATAAATAAATAAATAAATAAATAAATAAATAAATAAATAAATAAATAAATAAATAAATAAATAAATAAATAAATAAATAAATAAATAAATAAATAAATAAATAAATAAATAAATAAATAAATAAATAAATAAATAAATAAATAAATAAATAAATAAATAAATAAATAAATAAATAAATAAATAAATAAATAAATAAATAAATAAATAAATAAATAAATAAATAAATAAATAAATAAATAAATAAATAAATAAATAAATAAATAAATAAATAAATAAATAAATAAATAAATAAATAAATAAATAAATAAATAAATAAATAAATAAATAAATAAATAAATAAATAAATAAATAAATAAATAAATAAATAAATAAATAAATAAATAAATAAATAAATAAATAAATAAATAAATAAATAAATAAATAAATAAATAAATAAATAAATAAATAAATAAATAAATAAATAAATAAATAAATAAATAAATAAATAAATAAATAAATAAATAAATAAATAAATAAATAAATAAATAAATAAATAAATAAATAAATAAATAAATAAATAAATAAATAAATAAATAAATAAATAAATAAATAAATAAATAAATAAATAAATAAATAAATAAATAAATAAATAAATAAATAAATAAATAAATAAATAAATAAATAAATAAATAAATAAATAAATAAATAAATAAATAAATAAATAAATAAATAAATAAATAAATAAATAAATAAATAAATGCCCGTCCTCTTACAGACTCCCAAAAGCATGTATAATTTGAGCCGACGCAATTTGTCTATTGTTTTACCCCCCGCAAACATAGTTTGGGGGGAGGGTATATAGGAATCGGTCTGTCTGTCTGTTCGTCTGTCCGCACCAACTTCCACATCTTTTGTCCGATTTCCACCAAACTTTGTGGAATTTAAGATCATGTGTGAACTTTGCAGTATAAAGGATTTTATTGTCCATTGAGCTTTACCCCTGTTATGTCTCTTTGGACTTAGAAATTTTGAGACAATTCAGTATGCACTTTTTCATCGCAAATTCTCCTACATGATTGATCAGAAGTTCATGAAACTTTGTACATTGAAAAATCCTAATATGAAGATGTGCACATTAGTAGGATATCCCGGTTCATTGAGCTTCACCCCTGTTATGCTTCTTTGGACTTAGAAATTTTGAGACAATTCAGTATGCACTTTGTCATCGCAATTCTCCTACATGATTAATCAGAAGCTCATGAAACTTTGTGCATGGCAAGATCCTAATATGAAGATGTGCACATTAGTAGTATATCCTGGTCCATCAAGTTTTCCCAGAATTATGAGTCTAAAAGTTGTGTTCCAAATATGTTTTGGCTCAATTAAGATGATGGGGATACGGGGTGTATTAGTCCCGTGTAGCGGACAGTTAAATTATTCCATTTATGTATCAATGCGGGACTCCTGCGTCCAGTAGTACCTCTAGCTAGATCAACCATTATACAGCTGGTGGATGAGATACTGTTATTCAAGTTAAATCGCTGATAGCCTGTCATAATTATTTTGTTTACCGACCGACGTTATTTTTCCATTACATAAGTAGCTATCGTTTATAAAATAAACAATATTTCATATAATTTAGATAACTATATGGTGCGGAAATGAAATAAATAAATAATAATAAAAAAATAAAGTAAAGAAATGAACACAATTTAAGGTCTTAGTTAAAGTACCTCTGTACTTACGCCTGGTTGACTTCGTCCTTTGTGTCGTATAATACCGTGCACCGTGATGTAGTTTTCCTTTGAAGTGTGTCTATTGATAAAGCTTATCTCAACATACTGGTCGTGATATCAAAATTATTAGGTCAGTCCATATATATTTCGCTTGACCGACAAGCTTCATCAGCGTCTGTAATCTGATTTGAAAAATTGTCACGTGACCTTCAGTTATCGTGACGTAAATTACTAAAAATTATAATCTTGAACTTTATACTTTATATTATTCAAGTATATATATATGTACACTAATTTATAAACAATATGAACGCAATGAGAACTTGTAATGATGAAATTTACCAACTAGCTAAGATTTAGGCCTTTTTGTTTAAGCCTTCCTGATGTAATGTTTGTTTGTTTTTATATATATATATATATATATATATATATATACGTCTGAAAATTAAACCAAACAGTGTTAGAATTAGATTTTAGAGCTGTCAAATTTTTGTTCTTCCCTCGACGGGATTTGAACCCACACCATTGTTACACTGCAGCACCATTCGCTTAGCCTTACGTCCAGCTTTATATATATATATATATATATAAATACAAACTCTTATTCCATATTCCATACGTTTCTGCTGTTTACACAGCTTTCCTCAGTGGAAATTTATTACAGATTATAAATTTCCACTGAGGAAAGCTGTGTAAACAGCAGAAACGTATGGAATATGGAATAAGAGTTTGTATTTGTAAAATAATCTGAGAGACTTTATTTATATACTGTATATATATTCTCTCTCTCTCCATTAACACCAATGCAATATCCTTGTTAAAGTCATTTAAACTGTATTCTGTAATCATTGTACAACATAAGAAAATGATTTCTTCCGTTTTGATGCGTTTTCTATGCAAGACAAGCCATAAAGACACCTGCGCGTGACCTTGTCTTACATGGCATTGTCAGCCAATCAAATCGGTCGAGTATGATCAATGGAGTCCGTTTCGACGACTGCTGTAGTAATATAAATTGTCTTCTTAGTAGATCTAAAAAAGCTTCAAATATCAATTTTACCTGAATTTTAACTGATTTCCCCTAATAGATTTAATGCGGTTTTAGATAAGTGTGTATTTACTGTATTGCACGTGGCGTTGCAATATTTTGTGTAGTAAACATGACATTGACATGCGAATGAATGAATGAAATCAACATGCTTTGTTTTTAAGTTGAAACGGAAGAAACAGGTACTTGCACTCGTCCTTATTGAAGATCTGGGATTTCTTCCACTCGTGAGAGAAATTCAGCGTCTTTCCACTCGTTTCGCTACGCCCCACTCATGATAAGACGGAATTTCTCACACTCGTGGAAGAAATCCCAGATCGTCAATAGGGACTCGTGTAAGAACCTATTAATCTACAAAAATTGTATTGTATTTATCTTTTATCAGAATGTTCAGTTTTGTGCATTATATTTTATGTGTTTTAAGGAAATGACGGAGGCTACATTTTTCCACGTTATGCCTCAATGATTATGTTAATTGGTGCTTAACGCCACTTTCAGGAATATTTGATTCGCATGTAAATAATTCTATTTATTTGCTAATCAAACATACAATTGACAAAACGACAATGGTAAATGCATTGTCACTGGACAGGTGATGGTACAGAGCCCGGTTAGTATGGCTTACTTCATCATAGGGTGATGCACTTATCTCCTATAGATACAATATACAGTATTAGACTGGCGCAGTACCCTAAAGGTGGTATAATGTTCTCTTATCAACTAATGTAGATCATAGTAAATGTTTAGAAATTCTATCAACTGAAGGTTACAGACAGCAGGCAGACGCAAAGTGATGCCAATAGCTCATGGATGAACTATTGCACATTCCTATCAATCGTGAGTGCAATTGATCCTGTGGATTGAAAAAAAAAGTTTAAATAATGACGTTTACAGACAACAGACAAACACAAAGTGATGCTACGCATGAGACTAATAGTTTAAGAAATAATGTTTGACATGTGAAGTTTACAGATGACAGACAGATGGCAACAGGACCGGTCTTTAGCTAATTGTACCAATTGCTCCCACTTGGGCCACGCACATACTCTCGCCTGTTCAGGTACACACAATAGCACACTGCAGGTTTTACAGGGAACAGCAATTGGGCACCGCATCTCCTAAGGCCAGCCCCGGATGCAAAATGATGATGTTAATGGCGCGCCATCCGGGTGGCACAGCATGGAAATGCACGCATATTTTTGCATTTGTTTGCTTATCACCTATAGATAGGCCATTGCTTTTATTATGACAAGAACGTTTAAACAGTGATGATCATCTGAACAACATTGATTTCACCGATATCAACAATACGAGCAGTTACCTCGCATCTCAGCTGAACTCAATGAACACAAAAAGACAACGACATTATGTCAATGGAAATCCGTGTGGCGGTGTTAAACCGGCTAATGGGATTCCAACCCTCCCTTCTTGATAACGGAATTTCCAAAGACAAAACATACTAGACCACATATTATCAACAACATTAATGACAACACAAGCATGGACAGTACAATAGCAGGCGCAGTCAATGCTAGCTAGGAAGGTATAATTTGTTGGTCAAATACCATTACTCTTTCGATAACAAAAATCATAACAGATTTAATATCAATTAGTCATCAGCATCCAAAAAAAAATCAATGGTCCTCGTGTCTTTATGTCTGGGGTTAAATATTGCCCTGGTCTTGTATCAAAAAGGATAACACTGACTCTGTTCAAAGACAAAAGAATTACAGACGCTAAAGCCTTTTATCTCACTTTCATGTATACTGACATTTTTCCGTTAATTTGCTAATTGGATTCCATTACTATACCCCTAACAATCGAGATAAAAAACAACAACAGAGACAGCTTCATTTGCTTCATTTCTTGACATCTACCTCAAATTTGACACCAATGGACAACTTTCTACTAGACTCTATCTCAAAAGATAAAATGGCTTCAATTTTGTCGGTATAAATTGTCTTGATAATAATATACCAACCCATCCCGCGTAAGGAGTTTATATTTCACAACTTATACGCTACGCTCGAGCTTGCAGTTTGCATTCAGACTATTTACAACGCCACCTTCTTATGGGTACTAAATGTTTTTTGCGATAGATATGAACACATTGCTGAAAAGTATGTTGTCACTTGCGTACATATGACGAAAGATGGTATTGACAATTAATTTTGGCTAATAATTGACAATTGTTTCCATCATATTTATTACGATGGCCATGCGTACTATTCAATATTTAAACGACGACTGAGGATATTGGGTCTCTTTAATAGAACTAATATTACACATATGACCACAGGCGCTCGTGGCACGGACTTACCACCCCCCTTTTTTCTAACTTTCTGTTTACAAATTTATTTTCAATAACATTTCTTTATTTCTTTATTATTTCATCTCTTTTTCCTTATTTTAACTTGTTCTGTCAATATTCATACAATCTTATGTTAACATCAAATCTGTGCAACTTCTTTGTGACGAAGATTGAATACATTAATATAGAGTTCAAGATTGTGACTCTGCGTTCTTTCTAAACAAGACTGCTCACCAAATTATATTTGTGAGTTGGTATTATACGCACATGTGGACAACACTTGCAGGACCACATCATTTCACCATGAGAGGAGATTTGGGTCCATAAAGCTAGTTTAACTTCACCACACTTTATTGAAGTGCCTGTACCAAAGATATATTTACGCTCTACTCCATCACTGTTTGATCTTGGCGAAAAAAGCAACAAATCAATTTGTAAGGGGGGTGGGGGGTATAGTGTTTAACGCCACTTTCAACAATATTTCAGTTATATCGTGGCGGTCAATTTTGTGACTTTAATGTAGGACACAATTTTAAAAATCATGATTTATTTTCAATTATGTTCAAAACAATTTCATGAGTGGTTGTCTGCCCTTGACCAATATGGACGGAGTCCTTTTCGCTCAGGAAATAATTCTAAATTTTCGACGATTCAAACCGTTTTTTGGAAAAAATGAGAGAGACTATTAGTTTTGATATTCCACAAGGAACCGTATTTCGCAAGGAAACGTAATAGGTTCGTCGTTTTAGACATGTTATATTATATGCACTTTGTAGTATATTTTTATATCAGCACCTAAATATACACATACACAAACACCTATGATCACAACTCACTAAGTCCGAAAATGTCCATTACTTAGTGAATCCTTGACGCCGTTGGCGAAGTTGACCTTTGAACTTTAAACTTCGAACTCGATTTATTCAATTATCATTCATCATTACTCTATTGTTGTACCGTTATAGTTATGTCGCTCAGTGAAACCCGCAAGCTACTACAACAAAGTAGAAAAGTTGTTGAAGAAGCAGATGAAAATACAAGCGTAACCTCTATTCTTAACATGATATTAAATCTTGTTTCTAGCATAGACAAAAGACTACAAAGTGTTGAAAAATGTGTTGGAAAATTTGACGAAATAAAAAATATTATAACCTCACTTACTAGCCGGGTAGTGTCGACCGAGAAAGATATCAAGGAAAGTCAACGTAAAATCACGGAAGTTGAAAGCGGTATCCAGGGCGTAGGAAACTTGTTTGATAATTTAAAAACCGTTTGTGAGAAAAACAAAAACGCAGTTGCAAAGACTGAGGACCAGTACGAAGTACTAAGCGTAAAATGCAATAAGAATAAGTCAGACATTAAAAAGCTCTCTGAGAAAGTTGATATCGTAAATAATAGTAATAATGGCTTAGGGTCACAATATGACTGCCAGGAGAACATTCATCATCTGAGAAGTTCGATACTCGACTTACAGTGTAGATCGATGAAGAACAACCTCATCTTTACTGGTTTACATGAGGTTCGTGACGGGAATACAGAAGAACTATTGAGAACTTTTTTGTACAAAGAAATAGGAGTCGATTATCGTATCGAATTTGGGAACGTGCACAGATTCAGCCACAAACCAAGGGGAAAGCGACCTATAGTAGCACGGTTTTTATACCAAAGTGACTTGCAATATGTATTGAACAATGCGTATCAACTGCGTAACACCCCTTATGGAATAAGACAACAATTTCCGAAAGAAATTGAAGACAACAGAAGGAAATTATATCCTATTCAGAAAGAAGCGAAAAGGCAGGGAAAACATGTTGTACTTGTCCGGGACCGTCTCTACATTGACAACGAACTGTATGTTGCTCCGCATGAATACGATCAAATGGACGACATTGAGCCGACACGTCCCGCGGAAAACGTATTAGCGACCCCAGCTACCACAGGAGGCCGACGACCACCTAAGCGCCAACGTGTTAGCTCATCAACACCAAACCGGGATTAGGGACGCCAAAGAGAAAACTGTTTTGGGACTGATGATAGTGATGCTAGTTATTTTGACTTTAATAAAATACCTAATAATATTGAAATTGATGACCTTGAATTGTCTGAAAATGATTGTGTTGTAAATAAATCGTTTAATGTATTAAATACTAGTAGTACTAATCAGATTAGTGACACTAATGTTAACAATGACTCTTCATTACTTGTAGATACTGATGTAACAGATATAGGTAATGTTAGTAGGAATTGTCATTATGAAAATACATGTAATCTCAATATTTTAAGTCTTAACTGTTGTGGTGTTAAATTACGTCTGCAATATCCTGAATTTTGTCAACTTGTATGTAATCAGGATATTATATGTTTACAAGAAACAAAAACTGATGATTTGGATACAATTGAACAACCAGGTTACATATTTAAAATGAAAAATAGAAAAAAAATTGGCAGAAAATCTGGTGGAATGATATTAGCATATAAAGAATCGTTAGAAAATTATATTGAATTGTTAGATATAGAATCAAAGTATGTTTTATGGTTCAAAGTTTCATCAAAATTAGTAAACCTTAACGAAGACGTCATTTTTGGTAATGTGTATATTCCCCCAGAAGGTTCACCTTATTTTCAACCAGATACTTTTGATCAAATAGAAAATGAAATTCGAACTTTTTCACAAAATTATAAATACATCTCTTTATTTGGTGATTTTAACAGTAGAACTGCAGAAGAACCAGACTTTATTGATTTTGAGATAAATGAACATGAAGAAGACTTTACTGAATTTTTACAAAATGATTTGGCTACTCTTAATGAATTAAATATAGATAAAAATAGAAAAAATGTGGACAAAATTAAAAGCAGATCTGGTAACAATTTGTTAGACATTTGTAAAGCAAACAATTTATTTATTGTAAATGGCCGCATTGGTGATGATAAAACCGAATCAGGAAAATTAACATGTAAAAACTCAAGTGTTGTTGATTATTGTATTTGTACATGTAGTTTTTTACAATTTGTTTACAATTTTAAAGTACTAGATTTTTGTCGTTTGTATTCTGATGTTCACTCTCCAACTATTACAAATCTCAAATTTAAACTTGCCGCGGGGAATGATCAATCGACTAGTAATAATAGTAATGGTATTCTCGCCGATAATAGAGCTAAGAAATGGGACGCGTCGAAACATACGGCTTTCAATAATAATATAGATAAAGAAAAGTTAAATGGATTATATAATGAAATTGTGAACACATTAATCGATGATATAGATAAAGATAAAGTCAATTCGTTTGTCAGTGAACTTTGTAATCTTTTAATTGACAGTGCGAAAACAACCTTTGGAACTCACAAATATAAAACCAGACCTGATACATGTAATAAAAAACCTAAGGGAGATAAACCCTGGTTTAATTATGAGTGTAAAGTTGCTCGACAAAATTATCGTAAACTAAAACGGAAATTAAAAATAAAACGAACAGAAGCGTTGAAACAAGATGTCGCTGAAGCCGAGAAACGATACAAAAAGACGCTTGACAAACATAGTAAAATTTATCGTGCAGATATGCGTAAGAAGATAAAAAAACTAAAAACATCAGACCCAAAAGAATACTGGAAACTGTTGAATAAGGATAGGGATAGAAAACAACCCAACATCCCTTTGGGAGACTTATTCAAGTTTTTCAAAAACCTGAATAAAGCTCCCGATGAACTTCTTGTACAACAAGAGAATTTTGATACAGATCTCCTTGATAATGTTAATATTGGTCCCCTAAATGAAGAAATTAATTTCAGTATAACGCAAGAGGAAATACTTCGCTGTATTAAGAAGTTAAAAAATAATAAAGCTTGTGGAGAAGATTATGTTGTAAACGAATATATAAAATCTACATCAGAACTGTTTCTCCCAACTTATGAGAAGATATTTAATGCAATTTTTAACTCTGGTGTAATGCCCGACATTTGGCTTGTAGGTAATATAAAACCAATATACAAAAATAAAGGCAATCCACTTGATCCAAAAAACTTCCGCCCGATTACTATCCTTAGCTGCCTTGGTAAATTATTCACAGCTATATTAAATGAAAGACTATGTCGTTTCTCGGAAGAAGCTCTCTTGATGAACGAAAACCAATTTGGCTTCCGAAAATCTTACTCGACGACGGACAGTTTTTTCACATTATTTTCGTTTTTTGAGATCTTAAAAAGAAAAAAGAAAAAACTGTTTTGTGCCTTTGTCGACTTCGAAAAGGCTTTTGACACGGTATGGAGAGATGCATTATGGTACAAATTACTATTGAATCACATAAATGGCAAAATGTATACTATTATTCTAAATATGTACACAGATGTTAAATCATGTATAACCTATAATTATTGTAAATCTGATTATTTTAACTGTGATATGGGAGTGAGGCAAGGGGAAAATGTATCCCCTTTTCTATTTGCCATGTTCCTAAACGATCTACAAATGTTTTTTGAAAATGCAAGTCTTAATGGTTTAGAAACAGTTTCAAACTGCATAGAGGATAAGTTGAATATTTATTTAAAGCTTTTTGCACTTTTATATGCTGACGATACTGTCCTACTGGCTGAAACCCACGATGATTTACAAAATATTTTGAATAAATTCGGTGAATATTGCAATACTTGGAGATTAAAAGCAAACACTGATAAAACTAAAGTTATAGTTTTTTCCAGGGGGAGACAATCAACCAATTTAAAATTTACATTGAACGGGTCTGAATTAGAAATTGTTAATGAATTTAATTATCTTGGAATATTGTTTAACAGGACAGGAAACTTTAACAAAGCTATTAAAAAGCAAACTGAAAAAGCTACAAAAGCAATGTTTGAAGTTTTGAAAAGAGGTAGAACACATAACTTATCAATTGAATGCCAGCTTGAACTTTTTAACAAAATGGTAAAACCAATATTACTATATGGTTCAGAAATATGGGGTTTTAGTAAAAATATTCAATGTCTTGAAAAAGTACAACTTAGATTTTGCAAGCTGTTATTGAAATTAAAAACATCGACACCTAGTTATATGATATATGGTGAACTTGGATTGTTTCCTATTGAAATTGATGTAAAATTAAGAATGATATCATATTGGGCAAGACTGTTAACCGGTAAAGAAACAAAACTCTCATATTTATCTTATAAAATTTTGTATAACCTTTTTATTGATGAAAATCTGGATTTTTCGTGGATTAAACATGTTAAACACATCTTTGATGATACAGGTTATTCCTACATTTGGTCTCAACAATTCTTTCAAAATTCCGACCTGCTTTTAGCTTTAATTAGGAACCGTCTCCATGAGCAGTTTACACAGGAGTGGCATTCTCTGATACAAAACTCACCAAAAGCTATCAATTATAGATTATTTAAAGACAACTTTGAATTCGAAAATTATTTCAATATTTTGGAAGACAAAGATATATATACACTATGTAAATTTCGAACCACAAACCACAAATTACCAATAGAAACTGGACGGTGGAATGGTATCGACAGAGAAAATAGACAGTGTTTAAAATGTAATAGCAGATCTATTGGTGACGAATTCCACTATATTATGGAATGTCATTTTTTTTACTGAAAATCGATCCCAACTAATAAGTAGATATCTTACTCAAAGGCCAAATATATTAAAATTTAAACAAATAATGTGTACTTCTGAAAAAATAAAACTAGAAAAGTTATGTAGATTAATAAGAAAAATCAACAGATCAGATATTCTCTTGGCTAATACTTAACTCCTACTGTTGTAATGTAAATATTGTATGTATATGTATTTGTATATCTGTTATTTATTTGTCATGTATGTGTTGTGTTGTATTCTTATATGTAGCTTCTCTATACCATTGTAATGTATGGTTTATTTGAGAATAAAGATTCTTATAAGAAGTCATTTATCTTTATCCATGATTTTAATCCAAAGGGGTTGAAGGCACATAATAAAATACAATACAAATACCATAGAAATGAAAATTGTGTTCAATAGAAACACAATAGGAAATAAACATCAATGATTCACCATATATAATTATCTGTTTCGACTCCGCTCGGCCATTGGAATTTTCATATTTGCAGAAAGAATAAAATCAGTTATCCATACTGGCAAATTCCATAGCAACCGGAAGATAATTCTAGCATCATTCCCGACTAGATACCGGTAATGTGGAAATTTAGCTGTCAGAGCATGCGTATAGGCATCTACCACCAGATGAACACGTGGTGATCTGAGCTTTTCCATATCTTCACGTGCCATTTTTTGTACTGCAATAAGAAATATATATCACATGATACAAACATTTCAAACTTACTATTTTATCTACTAGTATTTCATTTTCTTGTTCCTGTTCCAGAGACATGATCTCTTTATTGAGTTTGGGCCCATCAATTTAATCTAACCCCGCCACATTTTTTTGAAGTGCCTGCACCAAGCCAAAAGGTGAGCTGTCATGCATATGTGTGCTAGATGTTTCGATTTTGCCTCTGTTTCAACGATTTTTAGATTGGGTTTTGGAATTGTTTCAACATTGTCAGTGGTATTTGTGTACTTCATTTTATTTATCTGATTGCTAAGATCTTCTCTAATATTGTTAATTAAAGGGTTCCGTGTTTAACTGACAACTAACAGTTTGAAGAATCAGACAGCAATTAAAAAGATGTCAGTATTGATTTAGTATGCCAGATATATATTTCTGTAGTTTACCTTCTGTAGTGGTTCTCAATACCAAAACAGACGGAATGTCAAGTTTAAATTCTACACATTCAAGACCAGAATAAAAGCCAAAATGTTCAAGCATGACTCGGGCGCCAAACAATTTCATGTGACAAAGACCAGTTTGTCTATCGGTGGTTAATTATAGCAGCATACCTCGCGTGACTATCTTAGTCATATTAAGTGTTCAACACCTTGAAATAATAATATACATTAGTCTTACATTGCTGCATGTATTCCTCTCCGTAATATTCCTGCATTTCTATTGGTTGCTTATTGTACTGTAACTCTAGCGATTTACAATTACCATCAGTATCTGTAATATTAGTCTTAAAACATCCAGGTTCTACTATATGTACAGTCACACCACGTTTATAAAGTTCACGTCTGAAAGAAAAGAGCGAGTTAGTGAATCACTAATGTTTAATAGCACGTAAGCAATTATTCAGCTACATCAATCAATCGTAACTACTCGGCCATTATCGCTACCCTGCAAATAACCTCGTATGCATTAGGCGTATAAATCGCACTACTTTTCACATGTCAGTTACATGAAAGTTTGATAAAGTTATATTTTAAACAATTTTCTATATTTCAATTAAAGTTTTAATTAGCTTTGCATGATTAGATTTTACTTAATATGTCTTCCATATTGGATTTTGGTGGATTATATTTTTGTGCGGTTTAACTTAACTTAACTTCCGGCAAACAATTTAAGAAGAATTTCTACTATGTACGTACGAGGTTATTTGCAGGGTAGCGAGAATGGCGGAGTAGTTACGATTGCTACATCAATACCATCTCCGTAAATAGGGCACTCATGTAGCTAAGTGTGTTTTTGTACGAGATATGTATGTTTAGCTTATCGGTGGGCACATCATTCTAGGTATTTCAGTCCATGTCAAAAATAACAAGATGCAGTAACTACACATGTTTCATCATAGTGTCACTAATTATAATCATATTTTAAGATTAGTTATATATCGCATAAAAAGCACGACCAGTGTTCATGTTTTAGAGAGGCGTATGTAATGACGGACCATGTAGATAATTTTTTTTTATATATGTCAGAAGTGCCATTTTGCTTATTTAAGATTCATTTCAATACCTGCTTTATCTTTCTTATTTGTATTAGGGAGACGGATTTATATAAGTCTTCTTGTTTCCGAATCCCTACGTTTTGTATTATATTTTGTATATGTGCATCAT
This sequence comes from Bathymodiolus brooksi, assembly GCA_963680875.1. NCBI lineage: Eukaryota > Metazoa > Mollusca > Bivalvia > Mytilida > Modiolidae > Bathymodiolus > Bathymodiolus brooksi. Next base: position 83,664,569 of record OY804583.1, on the reverse strand, counting down.
TTCTAATAAAATATTGTTTAAACTAAATAGGGTTTATTATCAATCAAGGCAGATCCAATGAATGCTGAATTATAACTGGAAAGTTCCCCCACCTAAGGTTATAGGCATTAGTGGAGATCTCCTTTTGTTCTGTTGGTAGAATGGTGGAAAGTTCCCCTACCTAATGTTATAGGCATTAGTGGAGATCTCCTTTAGTTCTGTTGGTAGAATGGTGGAAAGTTCCCCCACCTAAAGTTATAGGCATTAGTGGAGATCTCCTTTAGTTCTGTTGGTAGAATGGTGGAAAGTTCCCCTACCTAATGTTATAGGCATTAGTGGAGATCTCCTTTAGTTCTGTTGGTAGAATGGTGGAAAGTTCCCCTACCTAAGGTTATAGGCATTAGTGGAGATCTCCTTTAGTTCTGTTGGTAGAATGGTGGAAAGTTCCCCTACCTAATGTTATAGGTATTAGTGGAGATCTCCTTTAGTTCTGTTGGTAGAATGGTGGAAAGTTCCCCTACCTAATGTTATAGGTATTAGTGGAGATCTCCTTTAGTTCTGTTGGTAGAATGGTGGAAAGTTCCCCTACCTAATGTTATAGGTATTAGTGGAGATCTCCTTTAGTTCTGTTGGTAGAATGGTGGAAAGTTCCCCTACATAATGTTATAGGTATTAGTGGAGATCTCCTTTAGTTCTGTTGGTAGAATGGTGGAAAGTTCCCATACCTAAGGTTATAGGCATTAGTGGAGATCTCCTTTAGTTCTGTTGGTAGAATGGTGGAAAGTTCCCCTACATAATGTTATAGGTATTAGTGGAGATCTCCTTTAGTTCTGTTGGTAGAATGGTGGAAAGTTCCCATACCTAAGGTTATAGGCATTAGTGGAGATCTCCTTTAGTTCTGTTGGTAGAATAGTGGAAAGTTCCCCTACCTAATGTTATAGGTATTAGTGGAGATCTCCTTTAGTTCTGTTGGTAGAATGGTGGAAAGTTCCCATACCTAAGGTTATAGGCATTAGTGGAGATCTCCTTTAGTTCTGTTGGTAGAATGGTGGAAAGTTCCCCCACCTAATGTTATAGGCATTAGTGGAGATCTCCTTTAGTTCTGTTGGTAGAATGGTGGAAAGTTCCCCTACCTAAGGTTATAGGTATTAGTGGAGATCTCCTTTAGTTCTGTTGGTAGAATGGTGGAAAGTTCCCCCACCTAATGTTATAGGCATTAGTGGAGATCTCCTTTAGTTCTGTTGGTAGAATGGTGGAAAGTTCCCATACCTAATGTTATAGGCATTAGTGGAGATCTCCTTTAGTTCTGTTGGTAGAATGGTGGAAAGTTCCCCCACCTAATGTTATAGGCATTAGTGGAGATCTCCTTTAGTTCTGTTGGTAGAATGGTGGAAAGTTCCCCTACCTAATGTTATAGGTATTAGTGGAGATCTCCTTTAGTTCTGTTGGTAGAATGGTGGAAAGTTCCCCTACCTAAGGTTATAGGTATTAGTGGAGATCTCCTTTAGTTCTGTTGGTAGAATGGTGGAAAGTTCCCCTACCTAAGGTTATAGGCATTAGTGGAGATCTCCTTTAGTTCTGTTGGTAGAATGGTGGTAAGTTCCCCTACCTAAGGTTATAGGTATTAGTGGAGATCTCCTTTAGTTCTGTTGGTAGAATGGTGGAAAGTTCCCCTACATAATGTTATAGGTATTAGTGGAGATCTCCTTTAGTTCTGTTGGTAGAATGGTGGAAAGTTCCCCTACCTAATGTTATAGGCATTAGTGGAGATCTCCTTTAGTTCTGTTGGTAGAATGGTGGAAAGTTCCCATACCTAATGTTATAGGCATTAGTGGAGATCTCCTTTAGTTCTGTTGGTAGAATGGTGGAAAGTTCCCATACCTAAGGTTATATGCATTAGTGGAGATCTCCTTTAGTTTTGTTGGTAGAATAGTGGAAAGTTCCCCTACATAATGTTATAGGCATTAGTGGAGATCTCCTTTAGTTCTGTTCAGACTGTTGGTAGAATGGTGGAAAGCTCCCCATACCTAAGGTTATAGGCATTAGTGGAGATCTCCTTTAGTTCTGTTGGTAGAATGGTGGAAAGTTCCCATACCTAAGGTTATAGGCATTAGTGGAGATCTCCTTTAGTTCTGTTGGTAGAATTGTGGTTTAATATGCGAGAGGTCCCGGGATTGAATCCCATCGGGAACATTGCATTTTTCGGAGGTAAAGCATGCTCTGCTGTTACATAAGTAAAGTACTTTGTGTGTTATTAAAACATTGTTATGAACTCAGTTGTTTATATATGGACAGCAATATGTATTACAAGCTGGTTTGCAATGCTTATTATAAGTGCATACACTGCTCAAAATACGATTCATTTAGAATTTAACTTTAGCTCACTTATACAATGGGATTAACAAAATTTCAACGAAGCAGTTGCCTCGATTGCCTCAATGCCAATGGTAGTTACAGCACTGAAAGCCGGAACAAGTAATGTGCTGATGGCATGATGACGATATCTGTTTTGTGCTAGGACAAAGACACTGAGTTAGATGCTTAAAGTGCTAGCTGACTGGAAAAAAGATAGCCCACAGATAGACATGTTGCTAGACTTAGACACCAATGCAGCTCACTCAATGCCGATCTGTCAAAAATACATATAATAAATAATTTTAAATGTAATTGCGGTGCTTCTTTTGAAGATGCTATACATTATTTTCTGGAATGTCCTTTATACCTGAATGAAAGAAGAACACTTCTGAGTAATTGCGACGATATCAATATTAATATTGAAACTTTGCTCTTTGGGAACGATAAGTATAGTTATGACGTCAACTCCAAAATATTTGGAAAAGTTCGAACTTTTATAAATCAATCAAAATGATTTTAGGGCTAATGTCAGCAATTTTTCACTTTTTCACATGTACTTCTTACTTTCTTCAAGTGTCAAAATTTTAAATGTCTATTGTCTGTGTTTTGTTTTGCTGTCATTAATTCATGTGTATAATTTGTAAGGAGAGGTCTTCATATAAGTTGGTATAACTTGCGGTCCAATCCTATTGTTTATGTACAATAAAATATTATTAAACTAGACATGTTGCTTCACTAAGATACATTATTCTGATTCCAATCCAACCAGTCGTTGCTACATAAAACAAATAATATGATCTGTTGTTCTCAATGAGAACTTTTGATAAAATTTGCAAATAAATAAAAAAATAAATAAATAACAATGTACAGTTCATTCTTATTTTTGTTTCAGATGAAATACAAATTGGCACGGGGGAAAACATAGTGCCCTCTAAGCTTAATTACCGTAACCAATCAGAATATCCCTCCGCTGCAAACTTTGAAGCAACATAAGGTCCCGTTGTTGTAGCTATTCTGCCATTAACACTTGTCATATTTACTACACGTCCTTTAGTCTTTAAAATCAATGGTAGGAATATTCTACACGTTTCTACCATTCCGAGAGTATTTACTTCAAAAACTGACTGAAAGTCTTGTCTGCTCATCCACTCTAGAGGTGCCAATGGACCAAAAACGCCAGCATTATTGACAAGGCCCCAGATTCCTGAAAAAATATATATTTTAACATAAACATTTTGAATAGCTATATATCATTACCACTTTCGTGCAACTTTGATCATACAAATATAGGTATGTTTTCTCATACTTTTAATTATATCTATTAATATCTCTGTTTTGCATTTTTGGAGGGCAAACATTGTCCAACATGTGATATTCATTACAATTTGGTCTAAAAATAGTGTTGGTCAAGTAAATCATAACAATTGTAGAAACCAATAGGAACTGCGCATTGATGTGTCAGATGGACCATTTTTCCAAAAAATGGTATTTATTTTTTTATGCCCACTCCTTACCCTTTTGCACTGAAAATTAAATACTATATACTCCATCACAATATAAATGGTCCATGTTTTATATCCCCTTGACAATTTGAATGAACAAACACGTACTTCATTTCCTGTACTGGGATTTATCACTACGTTACCACCATCTATGTTTCTAATGGGGCGCTATATTATTTACCCTGCTTTGTTAATTTTGCCTCTACATATTCCATAACAACTGCATGTTTATGTTTGGACATAACATATAACATACATGTAGGTTTGTTTGTAAATTGAATATGACAATGTACGTCTCTCTCTTATATATCGGCTGACATTAAGAAGAATCCCGAGGACATCCGACCAAATGTACCCATGTTATACTTCCGATAGGATATTGCACTGTGGAATTTAAGCTGCGCAAACTTTCATCTTTATGATACTCTGAAGTTTGATGTAACGAGGTAATAAGTTTTTATTTCCGATCGTTTCACCGTTCCATCCCTTACTCAGACAAACGCATGAGTTTACATGTAAGTTAACTGTATTAGGTTTGATTTGGTTTATGGTGTTTAACGCCACTTTCAACAATATTTCAGTTATATCGTGGCGGTCAGCTTTATTGGTGGTGGAAACCGGAGTACTCAGAGAGTGTCTGACCGTTTCACCGTTCCATCCCTTACTCAGATTTTACATGCAAGTTATCTGGAATAATGTTAACAGTACAATATAACTGAAATATTGTTGAAAGTGGCGTTAAACACCATGACCCACCAACCATATAACACTATAAATTTTTAACATAAACATTTTAAATAGCTATATATCATTACCACTTTCGTGCAACTTTGATCATACAAATATATGTATGTTTTCTCATACTTTTAATTATATCTATTAATATCTCTGTTTTGCATTTTTGGAGGGCAAACATTGTCCAACACGTGATATCCATTACAATTTGGTTTAAAAATAGAGTTGGTCAAGTAAATTATAACAATTGTAGAAACCAATAGGAACTGCGCATTGATGTGTCAGATGGACCATTTTTCCAAAAAATGGTATTTATTTTTTTATGCCCATTCCTTATCCTTTTGCACTGAAAATTAAATACTATATACTCCATCACAATATAGATGGTTCATGTTTTATATCCCCTTGACAATTTGAATGAACAAACACGTACTTCATTTCCTGTACTGCGATTTATCACTACGTTACCACCATCTTTGTTTCTACTGGGACGCTATATTATCTACCCCGCTTTGTTAATTTTGCCTCTACATATTCAATAACAACTGCATGTTTATGTTTGGACATAGCCAACCATATAACACTACATACCTGTATCCTGTGGTAAAGAATCTTTTATTATCTGAAATGCTGATTCAATACTTTCTGTTTTAGACACATCAAGTAGAACTGTGTTGACGTTAGTTGACGTTTCATTACTCAACTGTACACATCCCTGTTCTGTAAGACATCCAGCGAACACGTGGAATCCAAGTTCATCAAGCTTTTTGGCCAGCATATTCCCAAAGCCAGAGTCACATCCGGTTATAACGACGTAACGTTCATTATATTTACTGATGGTTTGTTTGTTACGGTACCAACGGTATAAATACCAAACACTAATAACAGCTAACATGTAGAGCAACATCGGTATGAACTGCAAAAAAGTGGTAGATATAGCACGTGAAATACAAGGTATCATAGGATCGGACTATACCCTTGGGGCAACGAAAATCGGTTGAAATAGCACACGAATACACGATACCATAGGATCGGACTACTAGTATATTGTTCCAAATAACAATCGCATCTAATGCTTTAAACTGCCTTATGGACCGACCGTTTAACTTTTCGGGAGGGGTGATGCTAGAATTTCAAACGACTCAAAACGATATAAAAATTCGATTATACTATTTATAATGTACGATTCTCGAGAATGTGATGGACATATAGAGTTTTAACGTTACTTTACCAGTGCTACTAGTGGAAGAGGACCTACCATACTCTTCCGGGGCAAGCGATTTCATCCGTAGCTTTTAGAAAGATTCGTGTTGCTCAATTGTTAGTTTTCTGGGTTAGCGTTATGTCCGATTTTACCAATCGATGTATCTCAGGATTTTATAATAAGTAAAGAAATTCTCATCTAGTTCGCGTGTATCGAGATAATTTTCATTGGATATTTTTTTGACGTATTTGAAGTGTGTATGCAAATCTAGAATAAACTGAAATAAGTCGGAAAATACCGAAGTATAATTATAAAATACAGAAAATACCGTAGGAAATTTAACCCGAATAATCCAGTCGTTATATTACGCTCCCGCTGGTCCCTACATTAACGCCTGGATGCATTCATTGAACAAATCCATCAAACCGGAAATAGTAAATCGCTATGACTTATGGGTATTACGACATAAAATAGGAGGAGCTAAAGTGTTTGTAAATAACGTCCAATGGAGCGATAAGATGATATAATGTTGTATGCAATACACCTATCCGGATAAATACAACCAAACATGAAATAAAACTTAAATGAATAATTACTATTTTTTAAATATTAAAACATAATGATTTTTATTTCAAAGTTGGAAAGTAAATAAAAGCTTGAATTGAATTCACTCTTATAATGATTTTTTTAATTTCATTTAAAATAAAGATGTAAAAAAAATGTATCTTATGATACTGATGGCTGATTAAAATTGTTTGTCATGCATCAACTGTCAGTTGTAATATACAGGATGTAACCAATATACAGGAAGAGCTCCTACTGTGAAGCCATCTATTTTGAGATGCCATTCAATGAAAATAACAACCTGACCATATTGTTACATAATAAGAATTAGATAAGAAATTAAAATTGATAGAAGGCAAGGATTTTATATAATTAACACATTAAGTCACATTTCATTTATTTAGGCTAACTTGGGTCAGTTATCAATTAAAGACAAAAATGGGTTTTAAAAAAAATCAGTCAAATAAGTAATTACCTAAATAACGATATTGTGATGGGTATTTCTTTATAAATTGTATTAAAAATCATTTTGATTTATGAAATAATCAACTTTCTGTTTACATATTTATTTTCAATAAAATTTCTTTATTATTTCATCCCATTTTCCTTAATTTAACTTGTGCATATCCATATTTATACAATCTTATGCTAACGGCAAGTTACGTGTGTCGACTCTATTATCCACAATAAATTCACTTTTATTGTCCCACATCCATTACAAAAATACATGTTAGATGTGTATTGTGACATTTTAGCAAATTTATTATTTAGATTAAAACATAAAAACTTAAAAAAATGATTACACGGTGTTTTATTTGTTTAAATCTTTAAAGATTTGTGAATCTATGGCAATTTAAATCATAATTATGAGAATAAAGGTGTATTTGTTTTCTAAATATGCAAAGGCACGTGCACAGCCATTCTCCGTGTTTGTTTTGTCAATATTTACAAACGGAAGTAAAGGAAGTCACTAATTAATTAACAGGAATAATCCAGTCGTTATATTACGCTCCCGCTGGTCGCTACATTAACGCCTGGATGCTAACCCGAATAATCCAGTCGTTATATTACGCTCCCGCTGGTCGCTACATTAACGCCTGGATGCTAACCCGAATAATCCAGTCGTTATATTACGCTCCCGCTGGTCGCTACATTAACGCCTGGATGCATTCATTGAAAAAATCGGTCAAACCGGAAATAGTAAATCGCTATGACTTATGGGTATTGCGACATAAAATAGGAGGAGCTATTACTAACTTAACCCGAATAATCCAGTCGTTATAATACTCTCCCGCTAGTCGCTGCATTAACGTCTGGATGCATTCATTGAACAAATCCGTCAAACCGGAAATAGTAAATCGCTATGACTTATGGGTATTACGACATAAAATAGGAGGAGCTAAAATGTTTGTAAATAACGTCCAATGGAGCGATCAGATGATGTAATGCTGTATGCAATACACCTATCCGGATAAATACAACCAAACATGAAATAAAACTTAAATGAATAATTACTATTTTTTAAATATTAAAACAATGATTTTTATTTCAAAGTTGGAAAGTAAACAAAAGCTTGAATTGAATTCACTCTTATATAATGATTTTTTAATTTCATTTAAAATAAAAGATTTAAAAAAATGTATTTTTTGATACTCATGGCTGATTAAAATTGTTTGTCATGCATTAGCTGTCATTTGTAATATACAGGATTAAACCAATGTACAGGAAGAGCTCCTACTGTGAAGCCATCTATTTTGAGATGTCATTCAATGAAAATAACAACCTGACCATATTGTTACATAATAAGAATAAGAATTAGATAAGAAATTAAAATTGATAGAAGGCAAGGATTTATATAATTAACACATTAAGTCACATTTCATGTATTTAGGCTAACTTGGGTCAGTTATCAATTAAACACAAAAATGGTTTTAAAAAAAAATCAGTCTAATAATTATTTACCTAAATAACGATATTGTGATGGGTATTTCTTAATAAATTGTATTAAAAATCAATTTAATTTATGAAATAATCAACTTTCTGTTTACATATTTATTTTCAATAAAATTTCATCCCATTTTCCTTAATTTAACTAGTGCATATCCATATTTATACAATCTTATGTTAACGGCAAGTTACGTGTGTCGACCCTATTATCCACAATAAATTCACTTTTATTGTCCCACATACACTACAAAAATACATGTTAGATGTGTATTGTGACATTTTAGCAAATATAGATTAAAACATAAAAACTTCAAAAAATGATTACACGGTGTTTTATCTTTTTAAATCTTTAAATTACACGGTGTTTTTTTTTTTTAAATCTTTAAAGATTTGTGAATCTATGGCAATCTAAATCATAATTATGAGAATAAAGGTGTATTTGTTTTCTAAATATGCAAAGGCACGTACTCATTCACCGTGTTTGTTTTGTCAATATTTACAAACGGAAGTAAAGGATGTCACTAATGCGCATACGCGCTAATATCTGACATTTGATTGGTCGGCTGTACCAGCCAGCAGCTAACTCAAAAAATACAGTCGTTATATTACTCTCCCGCTAGTCGCTGCATTAACGCCTGGATGCATTCATTGAACAAATCCGTCAAACCGGAAATAGTAAATCGCTATGACTTATGGGTAATATGACATAAAATAGGAGGAGATAAAGTGTTTGTAAATAATGTCCAATGGAGCGATCAGATGATGTAATGCTGTATGCAATACACTTATCCGGACAAATACAACCAAACATGAAATAAAACTTAAATGAATAATTACTATTTTTTAAATATTAAAACATAATGATTTTTATTTCAAAGTTAGAAAGTAAATAAAAGCTTGAATTGAATGATTTTTTAATTTCATTTAAAATAAAGATTTAAAAAAATGTATTTTATGATACTGATGGCTGATTAAAATTGTTTGTCATGCATTAGCTGTCAGTTGTAATATACAGGTTTAAACCAATATACAGGAAGAGCTCCTACTGTGAATCCATCTGTTTTGAAATGCCATTCAATAAAAATAACAACCTGACCATATTGTTACATAATAAGAATAAGAATTAGATAAGAAATTAAAATTGATAGAAGGCAAGGATTTATATAATTAACACATTAAGTCACATTTCATTTATTTAGGCTAATTGGGTCAGTTATCAATTAAACACAAAAATGGTTTTAAAGAAAAATCAGTCTAATAAGTATTTACCTAAATAACGATATTGTGATGGGTATTTCTTAATAAATTGTATTAAAAATCATTTTAATTTATGAAATAATCAACTTTCTGTTTACATATTTATTTTCAATAAAATTTCTTTATTATTTCATCCCATTTTCCTTAATTTAACTAGTGCATATCCATATTTATGGTCTTATGTTAACGGCAAGTTACGTGTGTCGACCCTATTATCCACAATAAATTCACTTTTATTGTCCCACATACACTACAAAAATACATGTTAGATATGTATTGTGACATTTTAGCAAATTTAGATTAAAACATAAAAACTTCAAAAAAATGATTACACGGTGTTTTATTTTTTTAAATCTTTAAATTACACGGTGTTTTATTTTTTTAAATCTTTAAAGATTTGTGAATCTATGGCAATTTAAATCATAATTATGAGAATAAAGGTGTATTTGTTTTCTAAATATGCAAAGGCACGTACTCATTCTCCGTGTTTGTTTTGTCAATATTTACAAACGGAAGTAAAGGAAGTCACTAATGCGCATACGCGCTAATATCTGACATTTGATTGGTCGGCTGTACCAGCCAGCAGCCTGACCGATTTTTACCACTAAGAGCGTTCAAGCCCTCATCCAGCGAAAGTGCCGATAGAGGGCGCAGTATTATTCAAGTTAGCCAGCAGCCTGACGGATTTTTACCACTAAGATAACTCGAATAATACTGCGCCCTCTATCGGCACTATCGCTGGATGAAGGCTTGAACTCTCCTTGTGAAAAAAACGCGTCCGCTGCTCTCTGAAAGAGAGCCAATCAGCGATGATTATTTGCCGAGCATGGGCAAGGCGGTTCTTTCAATTTCCGGTAATGTTTACAAACAACAAGAAATGGAGATCGACAAGTTGATTAACGATGTTTAATTCATTATTTAGCTTTCCTACATTTCTTCTCTTTTCACCTTTTAGATTAGTAAGGTCAAACACGTGGGTACAATGAAAACATTTGACACCTGAACGCTCCATTGACCTATGTTTACAAACATTTCATAAGCTCCTCCTTCTTTTAGTGCCAAAAGTCACCACGCGCAGTTTATACCCAGAATGCATTGCTAATTTGAAGCTTCCGATTGACGCATTTTATCGAGAAAGTCGTTCAGGCGTTAATATAGCAAAGCGTTATATAACGACTGGATTATTCGGGTTACCACTAAGAGCGTTCAAGTCCTCATCCAGCGAAAGTGCCGATAGAGGGCGCAATATTATTCAAGTTATAACTAACTTGAATAATACTGCGCCCTCTATCGGCACTTTCGTTGGATGAGGTTAATGCAGCGACTAGCGGGAGAGTAATATAACGACTGGATTATTCGGGTTAGAGGAGCTAAAGTGTTTGTAAATAATGTCCAATGGAGCGATCAGATGATGTAATGCTGTATGCAATACACATATCCGGATAAATACAACCAAATATGAAATAAAACTTAAATGAATAATTACTATTTTGTAAATATTAAAACATAATGATTTTTATTTCAAAGTTGGAAAGTAAATAAAAGCTTGAATTGAATTCACTCTTATATAATGATTTTTTAATTTCATTTAAAATAAAGATTTAAAAAAATGTATTTGATGATACTGATGGCTGATTAAAATTGCTTGTCATGCATTAGCTGTCAGTTGTAATATACAGGATGTAACCAATATACAGGAAGAGCTCCTACTGTGAAACCATCTATTTTGAGATGACATTCAATGAAAATAACAACCTGACCAGTCGGAGAGCAGACTCGATAATGGCGTCGTTTCAATTAATTTTTCACGTACATTTCTTACCGGAATCGGACACGTTTTAGAATACATCGACCAAGTGTTGAAAATTCACTCGTTTTAATCGTTGCGAGCGTCAAATATAACCGAAGAAGCGAGAAAAACATAGAAAATGGTTTCTTTCATATAAATTTGAGGCCCGGTGCTTGAACTTCTTGTAACAAAGGAGTAATGCAGAAATTAAAACGACACGGAAATGGCGGAAGTTATTTAAAAAAACATGAAAAATTAAAAATTAAAATATTTGCCGAAAGGGTGATGGAAAATCATATATATAGTTCCATAGATTTCTATATTAGTATTTCAAAGAAACATTTTCTGTAATTAAACATACAATAGAACTTTTTTCTGTCAGATGGATCGTGTCACATTTTGGTTGGATTCAAGGGAGGTAACTAGAATCATCACATACTCCGTAATTTTTAACGTTCTATTTATAGAACGAGTGTAAGTAAATGCATGTTTTCTCAATAAAACAAACAGTCGGAGAGCAGACTCGCAATTTAATTACTTTTCCGCCCGTGGAATATTTAAAAATCCAAGGGAGATAATCGTAAATATTTTCCGCTAGATGGCGCTCCACAAACCCAAACAATTATATGTACTTGGAAAACTACGTTTTTCTTCTATTAACTCAATGAACATTATTGAAATATGATTAAAAATCACATTTATATTTATTAATGGTCATGATTTTCAGTCTGGTATAAAAATCGGTCTGCGATGAATGTAAAAATAACGTTTTTTTCTTTACCTCGGAAAATCGTAATTTTTCCTTGTCGCGTATGTTTACACTTTTTGCATCTGACAGAATAAAGTTCTAGTGTAGGAAAAAATAAAAAAACTGGTTCCTTGGACAGAATAATATCTACACTTCATTGGGTAAAAGGGAATTTACATCACTCGTAACAGTTTAAGAAAAATAGTCCATATTCCAGCGTCACCCAAACAAAGTCAAGGTTGAACAATTTGCTCCTCCCATTTTGCTCGTACAATGAATATTTACACATGTAAACAATGGAATAACGGTAGGCATGTGAGGTAAAACACACTGCTTTGATGTACAATGCAAATTGTCTAGAAATTCGATGCATTTATCCCATTCTGTCAATCGCGTGGATTCACAACTACAACCCGAACTTGGTTATATGCACCCCTCCTTTTTCTGAAATATGCCACCACTGTCAAACTGTCAACGGGTGCAGGCCTTTTAGTAAGGGACGGTACCAGGTACCTACTTAAAATGGTATTAGAAAAAGACGGAATCTGAAGACTTTCACAGCACCAAGTCTGCCCTTCAACTGTGACCATATTGTTACATAATAAGAATATAAAGTAAAGTGGGCGTTGTTTATATAAATAAATCGAAAGTTCTTTAAGGTAGGTATATTTAATTTAAATAATTGCAACTATAATATTCATATAAATATATACATAAAAATAAGCTATTGTTTAATATTGATAACAATTTCAAAATATAACAATTAAATGCAAAAAGTTGAATTAACAATAATTATTGGGGAAAATGCTTTCTAAGGAATTTAAATAAAGGGAGATAATCATAGTACTGTATACATAGTATTATAAAATTACTACTGAAAAAGTTTTTGTAAAAAAAAAATTGAACCAATAGTGATTAACAGTTTGTCTATAAGCTTATCTTTAAAAAAAAAATGAAATAAATATTTTACAATACTGTCTGTACTCCTGTAGGAGTGTGAAGCCCATCTATGATCTAACTAGATCCTCTGTTTTAATAACAATTTATATTCATAAAATAAAATAATCAAAATGCATATGTATGCTAAATAAAATTTGGATTAAGAGTTAACTATGTTAGATACAATGTATCTACGTACCATTAGTTGTTTACAAAATACACTTATATATATAATTATTGTTTGTAAACAAACATCTGCTTTGCATATCATAAATCCTCGGATTTACCATATTCTAAGAAAACACGTGGTTTTTTTAATTAATTTATTTTATAAAAATATACAAGTGTGGACACGGAAATGTGCTGTCCAAAATGCAAGTAAGGATGTCAATATTTCATATTATTAACTTAAAAAAAATAAAAATTCCTGGACACAGGGTCCTGGATTTTTTTTTAATAAAAAAATAATCCTGGATTATTATTTTTGCTTAAATTCCGGTCCTGTGTTTTTATTTCAAATTTTCATCATAGCCCCCCTCCCCCTCCCAAGGGATATAAAATTGTATCATTAATAATAAATTAATAAATAATAAATTCAGATTTTCTATTTAAAATAAATTTCATTTACAAAACCACTGACATTTGTTAAATTTTTAGCGCTGATTTAAGCTTTAGTCGCAACAAATTTTTATTTTTCTCTTTAAACTGTCGAAACATAACATTTATTTAAACTGTAAAATTCACAAATAAAATCCCCCCCCCCCCCCCTTTTCCCTTTTTTCTTGTTTAAATCAATGATCAACAATATTCCAGAATCAAACAAATGAATAAATATAACAGATTTCTTATACATGCATCTTTCTACCATGCAGAGTCAGTGTGTTTTAAATCGGTCATCCAATCAGGACGCTCATTATTCTTGTCCAAGATAAAAATACATCGGTAAAGTAAATTTACCTGTGGTTTCAGAGTAGAAGATTTTTAGAAATCTAACATAAAATTTCCCCACTTCAACTCGTAAATTTACATAGAAATCGGAGATATTTCGTCATAAAACTTCACACATGGTTTTGTCTATCATATTTCTTGAAGACAAACATAATATTTTATAGCATTTATCAATATTTTATGAGTATCAACAGTTTTTTCAACACCGTATCTGTTTCTCGATACAGCCGCCCGATTACAGTGACCCGTGACCCAGATTAGTAGATCCCAGCAGTTTTTTCTGAATAAGGTTGTTTAATAACCTATATTTTCTGTTTTTATATATAATTATTAAGGTAAAAATACCTTACAAAAGAACAAAAAACCATCCAGAAAAATTTGTCAATCTAAAAATCTTCCTGATACTGATCCTGATCTTACCAGCAGCTCGCTGGTAACATTCGGCCTAAAATTTGATTGTATTTTACTTCACATCCAAAATTTTACAAGAAGACGTATGTTGAATGTAAAATAATACAAACCTTCTTGGGAAATTATATATTTCAAACTATTACATCCATATTTTGTCACAATATATCCATAAATAAATGTCTGGCAAACTCATTTACCCAACACGATACACACTTTAGCACCCCCTATATTTTGTAATGGCTGAGTATATAGCCAAGGGAGATCATCATTTCCACTGCCTGCTTCACGCAATACACAAAAATACGGAACTACATTTTTGATTGACATGAAGGGGAAATAACTCGCATTGTTTACATGATCATCTGCTAAAAGTACATAAACAAACACGAAACTAAAAACAGCTGATAAAAGTGAGAAATAAAATCAAACACCGACAAAAAGTGCAAGACAGGGAAATCTCCGACACCCGAGGGTAAGATTTCAATCGTTCGCTGACGAGGCTCGCCAAGGTTGAAATCTTACCCGAGGGTGTCGGAGATTTCCCTGTCTTGCACTTTTTGCCGGTGTTAGATTCTATATATCTTTTTTATCACTTACCTATCTGTGTATCCTTAATTCAACAATACACGGTAGTGACAAATTCAAAATAATATTTAAAATCTATCTTATTATTTTACTTATAATCTCATGAAGACAAGTGTGTTATCCTTTTATATCTTTTCTGTTTATTTGTAAATGTACGGCACGCCTAGTCTGACATTATCGCTTGAAATATGTGCATTGCCATATGAGAACATTATTTTCAATAATCTTTTTAAACAGTTTCGTCTAACTGTCAAATTAGTTCGCGTCTACTGTTAGGACATGAACAGTTACCATAGTAACAGATGGTATACCCGGTATATGTTATGTGTGATACAATTTATTAAAAAAAAAATCTGCAGTATTTGTATACTGGGTTTATCTCGTTCCGATGGTCTTACGGAAATAAGGGTAATAACAAAATTACCGAACTTCGAACAATCTAACAAAGTGAAAGTCAAAACTCATAAGTATAAGTATATAAACAGACAAAGTCAGTCAACAACCGGAAAACTGTGAAAACCGTAATGACCCTGACTTGGTACAGGCATTTCTAAAGAAATGTTGTGAGTGTCAAATATAACCGAGAAAGCGAGAAAAACATAGAAAATTGTTTCTTTCATATAATTTTGAGGCCCGGTGCTTGAACTTCTTGTAACATAGGAGTATTGCAGAAATTAAAACGACACGGAAATGGCGGAAGTTGTTTAAAAAAACACGAAAAATTAAAAATTAAAATATTTGCCGAAAGGGTGATGAAAAATCATATATATAGTTCCATAGATTTCTATATTGGTATTTCAAAGAATCATTTTCTGTAATTAAACATACAATAGAACTTTTTTCTGTCAGATGGATCGTGTCACATTTTGGTTGGATTCAAAGGGAGGTAACTAGAATCATCACATACTCAGGAATTTTTAACGTTCTATTTATAGAACGAGTGTAAACACATGTTTTCTTAATAAAACAAATATTATTTTGTATTAAAAATGTTGAAATTAGTCAGAATAATTGTCTATTATATCTACAGCTATTAAATTGACAAAATATAATCTAACAGATGAGTCCAAATTTGAGATAACTGGAAAAGATTTTATGGAACAATTACATTAGTAATTACTGTAAAAGTAATCCTCTCAAGTTGACTTTTCGGTCGAAATACATGTAAATTTGTTGTTCCATGAAGGTATGACAAAACAAGAATCAAATGTAATGGTCTACTAAATCTATCGAATGAACTTGAAAAAAAAAAAGAAAAAAAAAAGTCATATTTTCATATGCAATAGTAAATCTTGGAATATTAAAAATTACTTTCAACTGTTTTTTAACATATAAGGCTATTCAAACACGTCCACTGGTTTTATTGGTGGATTCACCATACAAATCATGCATAGCACCCCCTAGCGACCCACCACGAGCATGTTGATGTCAATGTACTTGATACAAGTGATACTTTTTTCAATGTAAATGACGTTATAAAAGACGAATGAAAATGATGATAATGAAAAAAATATAAAATATTATCACATGCATAGTACATCCTCGTAATAACTCTTGAGCAGAACTCGAGTTAGCCAATATTTACTATTTTATAGATGTTTCTTAAAAAAAAAGGGTGAGGAGTGTAATGTTTTTAACCTTTTTTTTTTTAAACAAAAGCAGATCATACTGTACTAAGATCCATTATTTAATTACTTTTTACAAAATAAAATTCACAAAAACTTCAACTAATTTTTTTTATTAAGAATAATAAAACATGTGAATAATAGGAGAAAACCGGCTGAGGCTCTAATTTAAAATTCAAATTGAATATGCTGATGCCATTACCATAGAAAATTTGCATACACAAATGTATCAGAATTTAAAATTAACCTTATTCTTTCTAGAAGATCCTTTCCCTTAAATTAAATGGTCTTTCTAATGTTTATTGTTTACATTTGTATTAAGAATAAACAATGAATTCCAATGAAACTAGAATAGGATACCTCAACCTCATGATCATTAATTAGCGAATTATTATTTAAAAAAAAAAATTCCATGGCCCCCTCCCCCCATAAAAATCAAATGATTGCTCCCTGAAGTATGATGTAACATTACCATGACCATAATAATGTGTAGACAGATGAAACGGTGAAATGATAATGATATACATGTACCAGAATAGAGAACTGAGGGAGAATGCAAGCCGAAATGTATTAAATAGGAAGATTTTGTTTTCATGGACATTTTTTTTAATGCCGCATGATTTTAATTTTCAGCACAAAAAAAAATAAATAATCTATCAGATAATTTTTTTTAAAAGATTGATAACAAATAGAGGGATTTGGGAAGCATGAATATTTAGATGAAAAACTGTGTGACAACCACAGAGTTTTGCTCCTGGCTTTCAACATACACCTGAGAAAAACAATACCCAAAAGCCAGATTGGGTAAAACACAAATACAAGTATGACAACAGAAAATGTGAATCTGCAATTAACCAGAGGCTCTCAAGAGCCTGTATCGTTCACCTGGTTATAAAAAAAACCAATTGGTCCTATGTAAAAACTATGTCCTGCAGTGGTAGTCATCTTGGAATTACGATCAACATAAAAAACACAAAGTTTGTAAAGGACCTTCCAATGATTGATGCACAATTTAGGTTCAATCAGTGCAATAGCTTCAGAGAAGAATATATTTCTGTATTTTCCCCTGTGTTAATATTATGACCTGTGGTGGCAGCCATCTTGGATTTCCGATCGGCATAAAAAACAGAAACTTTGTAGAAGACCTTCCAATGATCATTCCTGGGCAGTTTGGTTTCAACTGTCCAAGTGGTTTCAGAGAAGAAGCGTTTTGAAACATTTTTCCCATAGGGTCCAATGTTAAACTAAGTCCTGCCGTAGCCGCCATTTTGAATTTCATATCAGAACAAAAAACGTAAAGTTTGTAGAGGACCATCCAATGAACATTCATGTACAGTTTGGCTTTAATCATATTTGTAGTTTCTGAGTAGAAGGCATTTGAACATTTTCCCATAGGGTCCAATGTTAATCTATGTATTGCGGTGGTGGCCATCTTGGATTTCCGATCGGCATAAAAAACACACACCTTGTAGAGGACCTTCCAATAATCATTCCTGGGCAGTTTGGTTTCAATTATCCAAGTGGTTTCAGAGAAGAAGCGTTTTGAAACATTTTCCCCATAGGGTCCAATGTTAAACTAAGTCCTGCCGTAGCCGCCATTTTGAATTTCATATCGGAATAAAAAACGTAAAGTTTGTAGAGGACCATTCAATGAACATTCATGTACAGTTTTGCTTTAATCATATTTGTAGTTTCTGAGAAGAAGGCATTTGAACATTTTCCCATAGGGTCCAATGTTAATCTATGTCCTGCGGTGGCGGCCATCTTGAATTTTCAATCGGCATAAAAAAACAGAAACTTTGTAGAGGACCTTCCAATGATCATTCCTGGGCAGTTTGGTTTCAATTGTCCAAGTGGTTTCAGAGAAGAAGCGTTTTGAAACATTTTTCCCATAGGGTCCAATGTTAAACTAAGTCCTGCCGTAGCCGCCATTTTGAATTTCATATCGGAACAAAAAACGTAAAGTTTGTAGAGGACCCTCCAATGAACATTCATGTACAGTTTGGCTTTAATAATATTTGTAGTTTCTGAGAAGAAGGCATTTGAACATTTTCCCATAGGGTCCAATGTTAATCTATGTATTGCGGTGGCAGCCATCTTGGATTTCCGATCGGCATAAAAAACAAAAATTTGTAGAGGACCTTCCAATGATCATTCCTGGGCAGTTTGGTTTCAACTGTCCTAGCGGTTTCAGAGAAGAAGCGTTTTGAAACATTTTCCCCATAGGGTCCAATGTTAAACTAAGTCCTGCCGTAGCCGCCATTTTGAATTTCATATCGGAACAAAAAACCTTAAGATTGTAGAGGACCATCCAATGAACATTCATGTACAGTTTGGCTTTAATCATATTTGTAGTTTCTGAGAAGAAGGCATTTGAACATTTTCCCATAGGGTCCAATGTTAATCTATGTCCTGCGATGGCGGCCATCTTGGATTTCCGATCGGCATAAAAAACAGTAACTTGGTAAAGGACATTCCAATGATCATTCATGTACAGTTTAGGTTCAGTCAGTTCATTAGTTTCAGAGAAGAAGATCTTTGAAATTTCAGCCAATCAGAGCATATTATTGGCCTTGGCAGCCATAATGAATATCCGACTGGAACGAAAAACAGTAACTTTGTAGAGGACCATCCAAGGAACATTCCTGCTAAGTTTGGTTCCAATCGGCCCAGTGGTTTCGGAGAAGAAGCTTGAAATGCGAAATGTTTACAGACGACAGACGACAGACTACAGACGACAGACGACAGACGACGGACGCCAAGTGATGGCAATAGTTCACCTGGACCTTTGGTCCAGGTGAACTAAAAATTAGAGTTTGTTTTGAGAAAAACCATATGTCTACCCCCCCTTCCCTTTTCAATTACAGATTACAAAAACCAAGTACCCCATAAACATTGAAGATCAACAGAAGGGCAGACAAGAGTGGAGCAGTTCCTAGACCTCATAGGGAGGGTACTAAACTGGTCTAAGTCAGTCACAGGTTTCTGAGTCAGCTTTGAAAAGGCAATTTGTTTCCGAAGACATGATATGACTGTTTGGTTATGCGGTTTAATTTCTTTTTTCTGTTTGAACACAGTCACTTTTGGTGCTGTGAAAGTCTTCAGATTCCGTCTTTTTCTATTACCATTTTAAGTGGGTACCTGGTACCGTCCCTTACTAAAAGGCCTGCACCCGTTGACAGTTTGACAGTTTGACTTTGGTGGCATATTTCAGAAAAAAGGGGGGGTGCATATAACCAAGTTCGGGTTGTAGTTGTGAATCCACGCGATTGACAGAATGGGATAAATGCATCGAATTTCTAGACAATTTGCATTGTACATCAAAGCAGTGTGTTTTACCTCACATGCCTACCGTTATTCCATTGTTTACATGTGTAAATATTCATGAGAGGAGCAAATTGTTCAACCTTGACTTTGTTTGGGTGACGCTGGAATATGGACTATTTTTCTTAAACTGTTACGAGTGAGGTAAATTCCCTTTTACCCAATGAAGTGTAGATATTATTCTGTCCAAGGAACCAGTTTTTTTATTTTTTCCTACACTAGAACTTTATTCTGTCAGATGCAAAAAGTGTAAACATACGCGACAAGAAAAAATTACGATTTTCCGAGGTAAAGAGAAAAACGTTATTTTTACATTCATCGCAGACCGATTTTTATACCAGACTGAAAATCATGACCATTAATAAATATAAATGTGATTTTTAATCATATTTCAATAATGTTCATTGAGTTAATAGAAGAACTAGAGGCTCCCAGGAGCCTGTATAGCTCACCTGGGTATAATAACAACATCAGTCAATAAAACTTGATAACTTCGGTAAAAAAAATTAACAAATGTAGCCTTCGTCATTGCAGACCCCTTCTACAAACAAATTTGGGCAGGGGTTCCCCCTTTAATGTAAGTTATCAAAATTGCTGTAAAAAAAACATATGTCAATGATTCTCAAAATTTAGCTTTTCCTACTTCACATTTTGTAATAGAGTTGCTTCCTATTTGAGTAACCAAAAGCAGTGAGTCAACAAAAAAATGCATTTCAAGAGGAATAACTCTTCACACAGTTGTCGCACATTTTCATCTGTGGGAAATTTTTTGTAGATCTTGACATGCTGAACATTTTTGCAGTTTAAACTTTCCCTCTATCTCTAATAGTTTTTGAGATATAAGATGATAGTATTAAAATTGATGAAAAAAGGGCAATAACTCCAATATGTGTAATGGGATTTACTTCAAAATTGCAGGGTAGGAAGATCTTGACATGCTGCAAATTTTTGCAATTTAAAATTAACCTTTATCTCTTATAGTTTTTGAAATATAAGACGAAAAGTATTAATTTTATTTTTTAAATTTGATGAAAAAAGGGCAAGAACTCCAAGATGGGTAATCAGATTTACTTCAAAATTGCAGGGTAGGTTGATCTCGACATGGTGCACATTTTTGCAATTTAACATCTATCTCTTATAGTTTTTGAAATATAACACGAAAAGTATTAAAATTAAAAAAAAAAATTGATCGAAGGGCCGAACCGCCAGACACATTTTTGCAAGAGAACCATCCAATGACTATTTCATCAAAATTTTGTTCTTATTGAGCAAATGGTTTCAGACAAGAATATTTTTATGGGAATTTCCCATAGGGTCCCATGTTAAATTAAGTTCGGCTGTGGCGGCCATCTTGGTCGGTGTTCTGAAATGCCGGACACAATTTTGGAAGAGGACCACCCAAGAATCATTTCAGCAAAGTTTGGTTGAGATTGGCACAGTAGTTTCAGAGGAGAAGAATTTTTTTTAATTTCATCCCCCCTTTTTTCTAATTTGCAAATCGGTCAAAATAGGCAAAAGTTCAAAGTTCATAAAAAATCCCGTAATATAGGTTAAAAAGCTCATCATTATGCTTATACAGTTCAAATTTGGGCACTTTCTGGCTTAAAATAGAGCAGTTTTGGCCATTTGAAGAAATTTCTATTTTTAGTCATGGCGGCCATCTTGGATACAGGACGGCGCTGACGGACACAATTTTGAAAGGGGACCACCCAAGGATCATTTCAGCAAAGTTTGGTTGAGATTGCCACAGTAGTTTCAGAGGAGAAGAAATTTTTAATTCATCCCCCCTTTTTTCTAATTTTGCATAATCGGTCAAAATAGGCAAAAGTTCAAAGTTCATAAAAAATCCCGTAATATATGTTAAAAAGCTCATCATTATGCTTATACAGTTCAAATTTGGGCACTTTCTGGCTTAAAATAGAGCAGTTTTGGCCTTTTGAAGAAATTTCTATTTTTAGTAATGGCGGCCATCTTGGATACAGGACGGCGCTGACTGACACAATTTTGAAAGGGGACCACCCAAGGATCATTTCAGCAAAGTTTGGTTGAGATTGGCACAGTAGTTTCAGAGGAGAATTTTTTTTTTAATTTCATCTCCCCTTTTTTCTAATTTGCATAATCGGTCAAAATAGGCAAAAGTTCAAAGTTCATAAAAAATCCCGTAATATAGGTTAAAAAGCTCATCATTATGCTTATAGTTCAAATTTGGGCACTTTCTGGCTTAAAATAGAGCAGTTTTGGCCATTTGAAGAAATTTCTATTTTTAGTCATGGCGGCCATCTTGGATACAGGACGGCACTGACGGACAAAATTTTCAAAGGGGACCACCCAAGGTTCATTTCAGCAAAGTTTGGTTGAGATTGGCACAGTAGTTTCAGAGGAGAAGAATTTTTTTTAATTTCATCCCCCCTTTTTTCTAATTTGCATAATCGGTCAAAATAGGCAAAAGTTCAAAGTTCATAAAAAATCCCGTAATATATGTTAAAAAGCTCATCATTATGCTTATACAGTTCAAATTTGGGCACTTTCTGGCTTAAAATAGAGCAGTTTTGGCCATTTGAAGAAATTTCTATTTTTAGTAATGGCGGCCATCTTGGATACAGAACGGCGCTGACGGACACAATTTTGAAAGGGGACCACCCAGGGATCATTTCAGCAAAGTTTGGTTGAGATTGCCACAGTAGTTTCAGAGGAGAAGAATTTTTTTTAATTTCATCCCCCCTTTTTTCTAATTTTGCATAATCGGTCAAAATAGGCAAAAGTTCAAAGTTCATAAAAAATCCCGTAATATATGTTAAAAAGCGCATCATTATGCTTATACAGTTCAAATTTGGGCACTTTCTGGCTTAAAATAGAGCAGTTTTGGCCATTTGAAGAAATTTCTATTTTTAGTCATGGCGGCTATCTTGGATACAGGACGGCGCTGACGGACACAATTTTGAAAGGGGACCACCCAAGGTTCATTTCAGCAAAGTTTGGTTGAGATTGGCACAGTAGTTTCAGAGGAGAAGAATTTTTTAATTTCATCCCCCCTTTTTTCTAATTTGCAAATCGGTCAAAATAGGCAAAAGTTCAAAGTTCATAAAAAATCCCGTATTATATGTTAAAAAGCTCATCATTATGCTTATACAGTTCAAATTTGGGCACTTTCTGGCTTAAAATAGAGCAGTTTTGGCCTTTTGAAGAAATTTCTATTTTTAGTAATGGCGGCCATCTTGGATACAGGACGGTGCTGACTGACACAATTTTAAAAGGGGACCACCCAAGGATCATTTCAGCAAAGTTTGGTTGAGATTGGCACAGTAGTTTCAGAGGAGAATTTTTTTTTTAATTTCATCCCCCCTTTTTTTTAATTTGCATAATCGGTCAAAATAGGCAAAAGTTCAAAGTTCATAAAAAATCCCGTAATATAGGTTAAAAAGCTCATCATTATGCTTATAGTTCAAATTTGGGCACTTTCTGGCTTAAAATAGAGCAGTTTTGGCCATTTGAAGAAATTTCTATTTTTAGTCATGGCGGCTATCTTGGATACAGGACGGCACTGACGGACAAAATTTTCAAAGGGGACCACCCAAGGTTCATTTCAGCAAAGTTTGGTTGAGATTGGCACAGTAGTTTCAGAGGAGAAGAAATTTTTTTAATTTCATCACCCCTTTTTTCTAATTTGCATAATCGGTCAAAATAGGCAAAAGTTCAAAGTTCATAAAAAATCCCGTAATATATGTTAAAAAGCTCATCATTATGCTTATACAGTTCAAATTTGGGCACTTTCTGGCTTAAAATAGAGCAGTTTTGGCCATTTGAAGAAATTTCTATTTTTAGTAATGGCGGCCATCTTGGATACAGGACGGCGCTGACTGACACAATTTTGAAAGGGGACCACCCAAGGATCATTTCAGCAAAGTTTGGTTGAGATTGGCACAGTAGTTTCAGAGGAGAATTTTTTTTTTAATTTCATCCCCCCTTTTTTCTAATTTGCATAATCGGTCAAAATAGGCAAAAGTTCAAAGTTCATAAAAAATCCCGTAATATAGGTTAAAAAGCTCATCATTATGCTTATAGTTCAAATTTGGGCACTTTCTGGCTTAAAATAGAGCAGTTTTGGCCATTTGAAGAAATTTCTATTTTTAGTCATGGCGGCCATCGTGGATACAGGACGGCACTGACGGACACAATTTTCAAAGGGGACCACCCAAGGTTCATTTCAGCAAAGTTTGGTTGAGATTGGCACAGTAGTTTCAGAGGAGAAGAATTTTTTTTAATTTCATCCCCCCTTTTTTCTAATTTTGCATAATCGGTCAAAATAGGCAAAAGTTCAAAGTTCATAAAAAATCCCGTAATATATGTTAAAAAGCTCATCATTATGCTTATACAGTTCAAATTTGGGCACTTTCTGGCTTAAAATAGAGCAGTTTTGGCCATTTGAAGAAATTTCTATTTTTAGTCATGGCGGCTATCTTGGATACAGGACGGCGCTGACGGACACAATTTTGAAAGGGGACCACCCAAGGTTCATCTCAGCAAAGTTTGGTTGAGATTGGCACAGTAGTTTCAGAGGAGAAGAATTTTTTAATTTCATCCTCCCTTTTTTCTAATTTGCAAATCGGTCAAAATAGGCAAAAGTTCAAAGTTCATAAAAAATCCCGTAATATAGGTTAAAAAGCTCATCATTATGCTTATAGTTCAAAACAATAAATCATTAGAACTGAATGAATGAAATTGTAAAATGTATGAATGAAGTGATATTTTGTTTTGATTACACAAACATGCAAGATTATGATAAACTACACTACACAAAAATAAATGCTTCTGAGGTTTGCCCCCAGAATGTGATTTTACGAGGATTATTATGCCTTAACACTGTATAATCACTTCCTAACATTGTCTATATTTCGGTAATGAGTCTTTTCGTCTGTTTACGGATCCTCTCGGGATATCGTCTCTCTTGAACAGCTGTGATTGTACTCGGTCCGTCAATCGGTTTATCATTAATATTGTCTGTTTGAACATCAGTCTTTGTGTTTTCAGTTGTTTTAACACTTGGTTCTTCAATTAGAGGTGTGTTTTGCGCAATGTCCTCCGCAATTTTACTCGGTTTAATCTGATCAACATGTCTTCTCCAGGTAGAACCTAAGTCAGTTTTCACTTTATACATTAAAGGTCCATCAGAACTTTCAATTTGTCCTCCAATCCATTTGTGGTCTTTTCCCTTGTAGTCACGAGCAATAACACGGTCGCCAACCTTAAAGTAACGTGATCTCTCTGGTCTAGACTTTTGAAATACAGTATCCATCTGAGAGTTCATCACAGTGTCTTTTACAGACGGGCGTACTAGACTCAAGCATGAACGTAAGTCTCTTCCCATAAATAACCTCGCAGGAGTCTCTTTTGTCACTGAATGCGGTGTGTTCCTGTAGTTCAACAAGAAGTTTGCAATTTTGTGGCTCAAAATCTTATTGTCCCGTTTCATCGCCCGCATACTATTCTTAAAAGTTTGAACGAAGCGTTCGACTAATCCATTAGTAGCAGGATGAAAAGGTGCTGACTTGTAGTGTTAGTGTTTAATTCCATTTTGCTTTGTAAAGTTCTCAAATTCCCCTGACGTAAATTGTGGACCATTGTCAGAGACAATTTGCTTAGGAATACCAGTTCTACAAAATATCATACGTAATGCTTCAATAGTCTTTGTAGATGTAGTTGTTTTCATCTGGACGACTTCCGGCCACTTCGAATGGGCACATACGAGAACTAAAAACATACTATCCATGAATGGACCAGCGAAATCCACATGGACTCTCTCCCAGGGAGCAGATGGCCACTCCCATGGATGCAGTGGTGCTACCTGCGGCATTTTCTGTGTTAGCTGACACCCATCACAACACTTAACAGTCTGCTCGATTTGACTATCGATTCCGGGCCACCACACGTAACTACGAGCTACGGCCTTCATACGGACTACTCCCGGATGTCCTTCATGAAGCAAGTCTTGAATACGGGAACGCAACTTTGCGGGCACGATTACACGAATTCCCCAAAGTAAACAACCTTGATGAAGTGTGATTTCACTTTTGCGATTATAAAATGGCTTAAGCAGTTCATCATGGTTCCCTTCTTTCCAACCGTTCTTAACTTGCTCATAAACACGTGACAGGACTCGGTCACGGCGGGTTTCGCGCGCAATAGCATCACTCGTAATGGGCAAAGTTTCAAAATGTGATATATGGAAAATTTCTTCGGCATCTAAATTGTCCGAATCATTACAACTCTGAACAGGCATTCTAGACAGTCCGTCCGCGTTTGTGTGACGTTTTGTACTTTTATACTCTATGTCATAGTTAAAACCGGATAAAAATAATGCATATCTCTGCAATCTTGCAGCGGTTGTGGCTGGAATTGCTCGGCTTTTGGTCTCAATGCAAATGCTACCGGTCTCGCTTTCACGAATTTCGGTACCGCGTCTTGTTTAAGGTGTAACTTTGCCTTAATTCCCTTAACGCAACCGATTTCGTCTTTGAAAACTTCATCACGCCTTGCTAATATGTCCTTCAGAGTCATATCGTACTTGGATTCGTCGCTCGCGATGGTCAATGATTTTATCATTTTCCAATCGAGTTGGATACTTTTCAACCATTCTCTACCGAACAAAGCTGGACCACCACGCTTAACCACGTATAAATTAAGATACGAACACTGATCATTGTACTGCACCTGAACTCGTAAAACTCCCAAAGAATGCAACTTCTCACCAGAATACGTTTTAAGCACTAACAACGATTTCTTGAGCTTTTCTCCTTTGAAATATTTCACATAATCCGCCTCTGAAATTACGGAAACACTACTACCGGTATCTAATTCCATAGGAATAACATTCCCATTGACACACGGTTTAATCCAAATAGAATCATTTCCATGCGAATAAACACTGTAAATCTCAAGATCATCATTTTCTTCATGGTTGAGTGCATGTACTCTCTGATATCTATGTTGAGGTTTCTTCTTTTGTCCTCCAGAACGACACGCTGTACGGATATGTCCTTTACGGTGGCACTGGTTACATGTACTCTCCTTAAATCTGCACTTATCTGCTAAATGGTCAGTTCCATTACAACGATAACAAACCAATTTGGGCTGTGATCGTCCCTGATTTCTTCTTCTGCGGTCACCCCACACTTTATGAACGGGAGTGTCACCTTGAACATTCCGCAATTTTATGGCATCTTTCGTCGCGGTCTCCATTGCAACTGCAATTTCTAATGCTTTATCTAGCGAAAGTTCTCTGATTGTCAACAGTTTCTTCTGAATCTGGTCATTACGTAATCCACAAACAAATCTATCACGTAGAGTGTCATTTAAATTTAATCCAAATTCACAGAATTCTGTTAATTTCCTGAGCTCTGCAATGTACGCATTAACACTTTCACACTGGAGCTGGTTCCGTTTGTGAAATCGAAAACGTTCCGCAATTACAATTGGCTTTGGCGTCAAATGGTCTCTAAGTAAGTTCACTAGAGTTGTGTAATCCTTTTCTTTAGGCTTATTTGGAGCTGTCAAATTTCTCAGCAAGGTATAAGTTTTGCCACCCAGAAGTGTCAGTAAAGCCGGAACTTTCTTATCCTCAGCAATATCATTCACTTCGAAGTATTGCTCTAACCGTTCTGTGTAACTCGTCCAAGTTTCAACAGTGTCCTCAAACGGTTCTATCCGCCCAATAATTCCAACAGCATTTCGTGGCTGTGCTTCGTCTCCAAGCATTACGATAGCTAACCAAGATGATCTCACAGATGAATTAATCGGAGTCCTCTTAGAATTATCCTCGTCGCCAGTTTTATGTTTGGAGCTTAATTAGCATAGAAACAACCATTCACTTCAAATACGTATTTAATACTGACTAAGCATCAACTATTACAAACAAACCATACACATTGACAGAGTTAATGTTAATTAAAAGATGTAGACAGATTTATGACACAGATGCTGGAGTTTCTCAGTCTCAAAGTTCACTGTAAGTTCACTGCACATAAAAGACAGATAAATACATAACACCTGTTATAGCTTTTTTTAAATTGTATTTCTCATCAATAAAAACTCCCTCATAACTCTAGTATGTATACAAGTGCAATTGCAAAGGAAATAACTGTGCGAGATATCGACCGAAACTACAAAAAATTGCATGGTAATGGAAAAAAACATGGACAATAATCAGTATATATACAAAATGTATTATTTCGCAGATAAACAAAACATTCAAATGCAAAAAGGGAGTTCTCCATACTTGTATATAACCAGTACGGTTTGTCCTGAATTCGCACAAAACCACATGAAACCACGGAATATTTAAATCATTTTATCACAAAAGCCTATGATCAGCAAGCTTTAAAAAATCATCATTTCAGACGCATTCTTGATATATAGGAATTCTTAATTATTCTTTAACAGTGATTTTTCCGTATGACACCTTCATTTACTTTAGTTATTATTTTTCAACGAAGTTTTTCTTTAAAACATAAAGAATTGAACGTAAACACTTACATTTCTTCGTCTTCTACGCAGGATGTCAAACGAAGTGGCGCGCAAACGATGTCTACAAAGCTACATGAAGTATCAAATTGCATGCATCATCAAATATTATCATAGAGGGATGGTAGAAATTTACGATACAGCTGTGACGGCCAACTATTTATCTGATATTATATTACGAATTTAGTTTGTTACACATATTTTCATTGATTATTCAATCCTGAATGTCAGCATATATTCGGAAAACAGACGGGGTATATATGTACGTTTTCGGTCTCCCTCATTTGGGCCCCAAAAAACAATAACAACGTGGTTGACAAAAACAGAAATATTTACGTTTCACTGAATGATCAATATCATAATACGGAATAATATGGAGTAGGCATTGCCTAGATGCGAGCACAGCATTTCTGTCTGGCCAGTGTGTATAACAAAACAATACACTGTACAATCATCACCATGTAATATGTTATCAATGGTACATGTATCTCATATTTTTTTTATTCAAATTCAAATAGAATGTGCATATAGTTATTAACCTTTAATCCAGTACACAATGTCTGTTAGCCAATACCAGGATATCACCAAAAATTGTTAAAACTACCAATAACTTAACTGGTTACATAAAAACAAAATACCACTGTTTTAATAAGCAAAAGTATTAACTGATTTTTCAACCCTCCTTTATTTTTTAATAGGTGGGTTATTATAGAACAGTGTAAATAATATTCCTTGTATTTCCCTTTTAATCTACACTTGGAAGTATAATAACCACTTTTCTCTTCCTACAATAGTGTGGGGTTTTTTTTGTTGTTGTTTTTGGGGGGTTCTTTTTTTGTTTGTTTGTTTGTGCAATCAGAAAAGTAGCACTCTTTTATCCCAAAAATAAGTTTTTTTGTTTTTTTTTGTTTGTGCAATCAGAAAAGTAGCACTTTTTTATCCCAAAAATAACCAAGATCAGTAGTACTTTATGAAAATTAGTAATGGTCCCATTACACTCATCAACCTCCTTAAAAATGTGTTTTTTAAATGTAGGAGGTCTGAAAAACAAGGAGGGCAGTAAATTAGAGGATCTCTTTTTTATCAACAAAATTAACAAGTATGACATTGTGTTTTTAGCTGAAACACATATTGGTTATGAATCCAATATTCACAGAGTGGGAACATTTTATTTTTATCAAATATGTAGGCCTATTTGTAGACCCAATAACCGCTATTTTGGAGGGTTAGCTATATTAACAAAGTCTCATATAAGACCACATGTAAAAATTCAAAAAAATACAAACCCTGATATTCAGTGGATAAAATTAGAAAAATCCTTCTTTGGATTTTTGAAAGACCTATATATTTGTTTGGTTTATAACCCACCTATGACATCATCATATACCCAGGGGCTCAACCATGATATTCTGGAATGCATAGAAAACGAAACTGTTGAATACAAGAAATATGGTAATATCCTTTTATGTGGTGATTTCAATGCCAGGGTCTCAAGTTCTGATGACTTTATCATAGACGATGATAACTCACATACACCCCTTTTTAACAACTATACTGTTGATAAGCAAATCCGATGCCGTAAGAGTAAAGATACCACTTTAGACACACGGGGAAAGGAACTTATTGATTTTTGTATTTCTAATCAGATTAGAATGTTAAATGGTAGAGTCCTTGGTGATTTATGTGGCAATTACACTTGCTACACGGCAAATGGTACACGTATTGTCGATTATACTTTAATCTCGGAGAGTATTCTGGATCAAATATTGTATTTTAATGTTAATAATTTTGTACCTACAATATCAGATTGTCATTGTATAATTGAATGGTCAATGTCAGCAAAATTTACTATTGATATAATAGCTGATGAGGTTAAATTGTATGACAAAAGTAGTAATTTTATATGGTCAGATGATTCTATAGCCGAATTCCAGGCAGCCCTTTTATCTCCAGATATACAGAAAAAATAGAAAATTTTAAAAATAAAGATATTAATAATTCACAAATCTTAATTGATGATGCGTCAGCAGAACTATCAAATATATTTATTTCAGCCGCCTCAATTTCACTCAAACGGGGTACAAAGAGTAAAAAAAGTTGCAAAGATAAGAAATGGCATGATACAGATCTTAAGTCACTTAGGAGGAAGTTAATAAATTACGGGAAAGTCTACAGTAAATTCCCACATGATCCTTTAGTACGAGGGCATTATTTCAAACTTGACAAGCAATATTCCAGACTGAGGAAGTTCAAATACAGGGAGTACAAGAACTCTCTGATTGATCAGCTTCAGTCTCTTCATGACGATAACCCAAAATTGTATTGGAATATTATTAACGAACTCAAAAAAAAATAATAAGGATTATAGTTCTGCTGTAGCACCATCCAAGTGGTTGTCCCATTTCCAATCCCTTGGAAAACTTAAAGAATCATATAAAGTAAGACTATCTCAGTTGGAGAGAAGACTTGATGACCTTGAAAAGATACCATGTTATAATGATTTAGATAATGTTATTTCCCAAAAAGAGATCACCTCAGCAATATCAAAGCTGAAAAACAAGAAGGCCCCAGGTCTTGATAATATTTCCAATACCATGATAAAACAGAGCCAAACAGTACTATTGCCATGTCTCTCAAAATTATTTAATTCCTGTCTGTCTCATGGCAAATATCCACAGTCATGGGCTGAAGGTTATATCTCTGAAATACGTAAATCTGGTGATGCCGCAGATTCCAACAATTACCGAGGTATTACTATTACCAGCTCAGTTGGCAAAGTTTTCAACAGTATTTTAAATGAAAGACTAGATTCCTTCTTAAAGCAAAATAATATTATTGATGACTGTCAAATAGGTTTCACTAGAAAAGCTAGAACATCTGATCATATGTTTATTTTAAAATGTATAATTGACCAGTATTGTAAAACTAAAGATGGAAGGGTGTTTGCCTGCTTTGTCGACTTTCAAAAAGCATTTGATAAAGTTATACATACAGGAATTAAACTCAAGTTATTAGAAATAGGGGTTAGTTCAAGATTTTATAATATCATAAAAAACATGTACAGTTATAGTACATCTTGTGTCAAGATAAACGATAAATTAACAGATTTTTTTGCCACCAAACTGGGAGTAAAACAAGGGGACAACCTGAGCCTAACTTATTTAAAATATTTATTAATGATCTTCCCAGTTATCTCAGTAATACAAAAGACCCAGTCATTTTAGATAATTCACCAATCCATTGTTTGATGTATGCTGATGACATTGTCTTATTATCCAAATCAGCAGAAGGAATGCAAGAAAAATTAGACAAACTTTCTGCATTTTGTACTGATTGGTGTCTTGATATCAATATTAAAAAAACCAAAATTTTGATTTTTAACAAGGCGGGCAAACATCTTTCACATAAGTTTGTATTTCAGAATAATAATTTAGAATGTGTATCTCGTTATAAATATTTAGGAATATGGTTTAACAACTCTGGCTCCTTCAACTTTGCTCAAAATGAACTTTATCAGAAAGCCTTAAAGGCCCTTTTTAAATTGAAGAGTGATTTTCTAGTCCACAATCCTGAAGTTAAAACCTCAATTCACGTTTTTGATCACACTATTAAGCCGATTCTGTTATATGGCTGTGAAATTTGGGGTTATTGTAACCCGTTTACCTCACGGTTTAGAAATGGAAATATTCCAATAGACCAAATTTTTTCTAAACTACATTGTGAAAAGTTACACTTGAAGTTCTGTAAATTTCTTTTGGGAGTGCATAAAAAAAGCACCAATCTTGCAGTACAGTCAGAACTAGGCCGGTTCCCTCTTCATTTCGATATATTAAAGCAAATTTTAAGATTTTGGCATAGACTTGAAAATCTGGATTCATCTTTCCCACTTCTTAAAGCTGCATATAAATGTACTAAAAATTTATATGAAGGCAAGCAACCATCATGGTATGGCTCTAAAACATATTTTGCAAAATATGCCAAGCTTAACTAATTTCTTGACAGACAAAACATCAACCTTTAAATATAAATGCAATAAAATTGTAAAACAACACTATTTGGAATTGTGGACAAAACAAGCTCATTCACTTAAAGAGGGAAAATTAAGAACTTATTTCAAAATAAAAACCAATTTTGGATATGAGAATTATTTGTCAATCATAAAAAATTTTGGGCAGAGAAGAAGGTTGTCCAAATTAAGAATATCAGCTCACAAATTACAAATAGAAATAGGAAGATACCAGGGTACTCTCCGGGAAAACCGCATCTGTTGCAGGTGCAGGTAGAAGATGAGAGTTGTACTTGCCATACAAACCATAGGGAAATTTCTACTACATATTTGACATCTGAGTGTCAAAATTTTCAAAATTTAGATGACAAATGTAAACTCATATGGATCTTAAATAATGAAGACCCAACTATACTCAGATATCTTTGTCAATATCTTTTATCAACAACTATTTGATTAAATGGAATTGGAGATCTGCAAACTGGATGACCTGCATTGAGCATGAGAAAGAAAACATTCTTTTTGGCATCGTCCCTTGATGCTCACTGCTGGTTATCCAAAAGCTCTGATCCCTTTCCATGTTCAAAACAATATTCCTTCCACATCAACATGGCCGGTCTGCACTAGACACAAGTAGGACTTTATTCCTTTTAGCATCGACTCAAGGTGTCTCTTGCAGATTGGTGATGAATCACCTGATAAATATGTATATGTTCTCTCTCATCCCCCCCCCCCCCCCTTATATATATGTGAGTAAGTGTATGTACGTTTATGTGCATATATCTCTTTTCCTGCCCGAGTGTGCCTGCACCACAATTATTGATATTTCAATCTTTTATTGTTGGACTAGGGACAGTGCAAAAATGTCATTTACGGCATAGAATGTACACTCTGTGGACTTTTGTATGTTGGTGAAACTCGTCAAACATTGCGAAGTAGGATGAACCAACATCGATATGATGCAAAAGATCCCAAATACAGGATTTTGTATAATCATTTCAATCAACCGGGTCATGACCGCTGTTTGACGATGAAAGTTCGAATCATCGAGAAGATTTACCATCATACAAACAGTCCTATTCTTAGTACACCTTACCGCACCGATAGAGAGTTGTTCTGGATAAAAGAATTAGGCACTGCAATGCCTTACGGTTGCAATGATAACATCAAAGGAGTGGGAAATTTGTCAAGTCCTGGATGCAACGAAATCAACGTGATGAGCCTTTTTAATACTATTCCAAGAATTAAACGTAGCCATGGTCATAAAATAATTCAACATCCTAATGTTAAAAAGTCCTCTAAACCAAGAACGTTACAAGATACTTTTAATGATTTACTTTCTAATATACAGAAACCTCTTGGAATTCATCATATTCGTACAATCTTATTTTCACTACCTGTAAACTACCTCAAAGATCTTAGGGATTTTGGACTTGACAAAGGAGGCGTAGATCCTTTTTCTCCTAAGTACAGATTGTCTAGTATTATATGTGACGTGGCGTCCTTTCGTCTTTTTAAACCAGTTCGATCTGAACCTCTTCATGATAACAACAGAAAATTCCTCCATATTCCGTTTGCTAACAAAGGAATCGATGCTATTAACATCAGCAACATTCTTAATAGAAAAGAGGTCGTAAAAGAAATTCCACCATATTTCAAAAATCAATCTGTTCCCATTGTCTCCTATAGTTACACTAACAGCATTGGCCGTAAAATTTTCAACTACAAAGAAGCATTGCAAGATATTAACATAGAAGAGTACCTTAAGAACCCTCTGACTTGTGACTGCTCCCACTCTCCTTTTCAATACAACCCATCTGGACATGTAATCACTGGTGATCTGAATATCATTCAACATGAGAGTCTCCGAAAGGTGATTTCTCATGGTCCTAAATTCAGAGAACCTCAACACATCAATTGGAAACATAATTTCAAGATAATTATGGATGCTGTTGAAGATTATGCCAGAAGGTGGATAAAGAGAGAAGTAAACCAAGATCCTGAGTTAGAGTCCTTGTCAGACTGGGTTAGAACAATTAGGTCTCTAGTACAAGGTCGGATTCACAAACTCAAAAATTGTGTTAATAGTCGACCTAAATCTGTATTTAAAGACCAAGAAGCTGTTAAGTGTCTTTCCTCTCTTCATGACAAATATGTTATCGTTCCTGCGGACAAGGCTTCCAACAATATCGTGTTTGTATGTAAATCATATTACTTCGAATGCCTAATCAAGGAATTAGGTATAAATAGCAACACCTCTAGTAATACCACATACAAACCAACTTCGTTCGACAAAGATGAAATCCTAGCTAACCACAGATCATTCATGACCTCTTTAAACATTCCCTCTGGTAAAAAGTCTGAGGATTTACCCTATTTATATTGGATACCTAAACTCCATAAGACACCATACAAAGAAAGGTACATAGCGGGATCATCAACTTGTTCGACGAAAGAATTGTCTATTCACCTAACAAAGATTCTGTCTGCAGTAAAAGAGGGACAACAGAAATATTGTGAAACTGTTTACTCGCGTAGTGGCATAAATCACATGTGGATTTTGAAAAACTCTAAAGATCTTTTGGATAACCTGAAATCAAGATCTTTCTCTCAGGTATCCTCCATCAAAACCTTTGATTTTTCAACTCTATATACCACCCTACCGCATGACAAATTAAAAACCTGCTTAAAAGAAACAATTCATAAAGCTTTTAGTCATAGAAACTATGGCTCAAAATTTGTTGTGTTAGGCTACAATTCCACATATTTTTCAAACAAAATTCATAAAGGTAAAACATGCTACTCCGAGGAACAAGTGATCAGTATGCTGGAGTTCCTCATCGATAACATATTTGTCTCCTTTGGAGGGACACTGTTTCAGCAAGTCGTCGGCATACCAATGGGTACGAATTGTGCCCCTCTTCTAGCCGATTTATTTTTATACTCATATGAGTCGGAGTTTCTTCAAAAGCTTGTAAAAGATAAGAAGATTCATGAGGCTAGAGCCTTTAATTTCACATACAGGTATATTGATGACGTTTTATCTATCAATAATTCTAGATTTGCAGAATTTCTTCCATTGATATATCCTCCAGAGCTGGAAGTTAAAGAGACCACCGATACAGCTTCGTCCGCATCATTTTTGGACTTATACCTCGAATTTGACGACAGTGGTCAACTCAGTACTAACATTTATGATAAGCGGGACGACTTCAATTTTAAAATCATAAATTTTCCAAATATGTGCAGCAATATACCAGCTTCTCCTGCATATGGTGTTTACATCTCGCAATTGATTCGCTATGCAAGGGGCAGTAGCAATTATTCTGATTTCCTGAAACGTCATCTTCATCTGAGAAACAGGCTACTGGACCAGGGCTATAAAAAGATTCGCCTTATTCGATCTCTTAAAAAGTTTATATTCCGATACCAATATCTTGTCGAAATATATTCCGTCTCTGCAGAAAAAATTATAAGCGATGCATTTTCATATAGTGAAAATGTATAAAGATAAAGAGTCAAATATGTCAAGAATTTTTTTTGTCAATGTGTGACGTAAAAATATTTTTGACATTTACGTCACCGAATATGGTACTGCTTTGACAACTATTTTACCTATTTTGTTCCTGTATTTAAATACTGTTACAGTGACAGCCGGAACCTTTGAACCGTAATGAGAGCGGGAGGTTTGGCGCCTTAAAATCTGATTCAACCCACCATTTCTTTAGAAATGCCTGTACCAAGTCAGGGTCATTACGGTTTTCACAGTTTTCCAGTTGTTGACTGATTTTGTCTGTTTATATAATTATGAGTTTTGACTTTCCCTTTGTAAGATTGTTCGGAGTTCGGTAATTTTGTTATTACCTTTATTGAAGACTAACTAGTACTAGTACGCGGGTGGTATCAACCATTATAAAGCCTAAAGGGGGTAGTAGACGCCGGTGTCTGTAAAATTAAAGTATGGTCTTTTAAGTCATAAGAAAAGAGTTTTATTACGAAAATATCAATTAATGCAACCAACATACATAAGCAATATTGGCCTATACCATGCTATGTACAGCAGATATATATTCATGAAGTGTAAATGATGAATGACGTACGGTCAGGGCCGTCTTGTCAGCAATATAGGCCCCGGTCAAAGCAGTGCACTGAGGCCCATATCTATACAAACACTCACAGAAATAAAATTATATATGGTCGATAAAATTAAACGTATATTTCTTGTATTGATACTTCCAACAAAATCAGTGTTTAAAAATTAAAAATTATGCCGTATACAACATACATAGATTAGCATGGGGTTCATTTGCTTTTGTGACCACCGGGCAACTGTCCATTGTGATCGGCACATTTCCACGTTTCGTGGCTATCGGATTTTATTTTCTATCAGAAACCCTTATATAAATCGCTTCACCAATCATTTTTCTATTCATTCAAAACCATCTTACCCTCAGAAAGTGGTGTTACACTCCATTACAGCACGATTTTGCCCTAGATCCTATTATTCCGCCATTTGACTTCCATTTTCGAATATACAAACGTGATCTCGCGATACTAACTGAATGATAACAGTAACGCATTGCATGATGGGAGCTACTTAATTCAGCGCACCAAATTATTTGAGCATTATTTGCATACGTAAACAACATTCAAATCACATGGAAGACCATACATTTAAGCGTATTCTACAGGACAAACAGTCCATCTATAGAAGGAAATAATACACAATGTGTTGGAAAGAAAAGATTCAATGGCAGAGTGTTGCCAATGGGCTTCGGAAAGAGCATGTGTTACGTCCCCCTTTTTTGGACAAGGTACTACATCATTTTTAGTTCACCTGAACTATTGCCATCACTTGGCGTCCGTCGTCCGTCGTCTGTTGTCTGTCGTCTGTAAACTTTTCACATTTCAAGCTTCTTCTCCGAAACCACTTGGCCGATTGGAACCAAACCTAGCAGGAATGTTCCTTGGATGGTCCTCTACAAAGTTACTGTTTTTCGTTCCAGTCGGATATTCAATATGGCTGCCAGGGCCAATAATATGCTCTGATTGGCTGAAATTTCAAACAACTTCTTCTCTGAAACTAATGAACTGACTGAACCCAAACTGTAAATGAATGATCATTGGAATGTCCTTTACCAAGTTTCTGTTTTTTTTATGCCGATCGGAAATCCAAGATGGCCGCCACCGCAATACATAGATTAACATTGGACCCTATGGGAAAATATTCAAATGCCTTCTTCTCAGAAACTACAAATATGATTAAAGCCAAACTGTACATGAATGTTCATTAGATGGTCCTCTACAAACTTTACGTTTTTTGTTCCGGTATGAAATTCAAAATGGCGGCTACGGCAGGACTTAGTTTAACATTGGACCCTATGGGAAAAATGTTTCAAAATGCTTCTTCTCTGAAACCACTTGGACAGTTGAAACCAAACTGCCCAGGAATGATCATTGGAAGGTTCTCTACAAATTTTATGATTTTTATGCCGATCGGAAATCCAAGATGGCCGCCACCGTAATACATAGATTAACATTGGACCCTATGGGAAAATGTTCAAATGCCTTCTTCTCAGAAACTGCAAATATTATTAAAGCCAAACTGTACATGAATGTTCATTGGATGGTCCTCTACAAACTTTACGTTTTTTGTTCCGATATGAAATTCAAAATGGCGGCTACGGCAGGACTTAGTTTAACATTGGACCCTATGGGAAAAATGTTTCAAAACGCTTCTTCTCTGAAACCACATGGACAATTGAAACCAAACTGTCCAGGAATGATCATTGGAAGGTCCTCTACAAAGTTTATGTTTTCTATGTCGACCGGAAATCCAAGATGGCCGCCACCGTAATACATAGATTAACATTGGACCCTATGGGAAAAGGTTCAAATGCCTTCTTCTCAGAAACTACAAATATGATTAAAGCCAAACTGTACATGAATGTTCATTGGATGATCCTCTACAAACTTTACGTTTTTTGTTCCGATATGAAATTCAAAATGGCGGCTACGGCAGGACTTAGTTTAACATTGGACCCTATGGGAAAAATGTTTCAAAACGCTTCCTCTCTGAAACCACTTGGATAATTGAAACCAAACTGCCCATTACTTGGATAATTGAAACCAAACTGCCCAGGAATGATCATTGGAAGGTCCTCTACAAGGTGTGTGTTTTTTATGCAGGTGAACGATACAGGCTCTTGAGAGCCTCTGGTTTTTTCTTATAGGTTATCTGCAATTCACTATTGCTGTTAAAATCATTACCAATCAATATAATCAACTGTATTAAATTTTATGTTAATTGTTCTGCCTTAACAGGCGTGTATGATTGGCAATACAAATATTTGTTTGTTTGTTTATATGCAAATCATCTCCCATGATACATTGCGGTAATCGTGGTTTTCTCGTAGTCACGTGACAAATGTTTGAAAAATGGAAGACAAATGGCGGAATCATAGGATCTAAGGCAAAATCGTGCTGTAATGGAGTGTAGCACCACTTTCTGAGGGTAAGATGGTTATGAATGAATAGAAAAATGATTGGTGAAGCGATTTATATAAGGGTTTCTGATAGAAAATAAAATCCGATAGCCACGAAACGTGGAAATGTGCTGACCCAGAGTTGTAGAAGCAAATCCGCTGTTTTCCGTATGTGTTGCCCTCTGACGTTGAACGGCTACAGCAACTTTATAAATGCCGTTAAGCGACAGAGGAATCTCGGACTAAAGACCGCACTGCGTACGGTTACTTTAATACTGATAATGTTCATTTCGACATTTTAAAGTATGTGTATTTGGGCCAATATTATGCTATCTCCAAGTGAACAAAATAGTTTTTAATTTGAAAAGAATTATATAGGTACCGCTTTCATCAGACATGTCTCTGCTTTCACATACAAAATATTTATCAATATTCAATATTTTTTATTGGAAAAATTTACATAGAAATCGGAGATATTTCGTCATAAAACTTCACACATGGTTTTGTCTATCATATTTCTTGAAGACAAACATAAAATTTTATAGCATTTATCAATATTTTATGAGTATCAACAGTTTTTTCAACACCGTATCTGTTTCTCGATACAGCCGCCCGATTACAGTGACCCGTGACCCAGATTAGTAGATCCCAGCAGTTTTTTCTGAATAAGGTTGTTTAATAACCTATATTTTCTGTTTTTATATATAATTATTAAGGTAAAAATACCTTACAAAAGAACAAAAAACCATTCAGAAAAATTTGTCAATCTAAAAATCTTCCTGATACTGATCCTGATCTTACCAGCAGCTCGCTGGTAACATTCGGCCTAAAATTTGATTGTATTTTACTTCACATCCAAAATTTTACAAGAAGACGTATGTTGAATGTAAAATAATACAAACCTTCTTGGGAAATTATATATTTCAAACTATTACATCCATATTTTGTCACAATATATCCATAAATAAATGTCTGGCAAACTCATTTACCCAACACGATACACACTTTAGCACCCCCTATATTTTGTAATGGCTGAGTATATAGCCAAGGGAGATCATCATTTCCACTGCCTGCTTCACGCAATACACAAAAATACGGAACTACATTTTTGATTGACATGAAGGGGAAATAACTCGCATTGTTTACATGATCATCTGCTAAAAGTACATAAACAAACACGAAACTAAAAACAGCTGATAAAAGTGAGAAATAAAATCAAACACCGACAAAAAGTGCAAGACAGGGAAATCTCCGACACCCGAGGGTAAGATTTCAATCGTTCGCTGACGAGGCTCGCCACGGTTGAAATCTTACCCGAGGGTGTCGGAGATTTCCCTGTCTTGCACTTTTTGCCGGTGTTAGATTCTATATATCTTTTTTATCACTTACCTATCTGTGTATCCTTAATTCAACAATACACGGTAGTGACAAATTCAAAATAATATTTAAAATCTATCTTATTATTTTACTTATAATCTCATGAAGACAAGTGTGTTATCCTTTTATATCTTTTCTGTTTATTTGTAAATGTACGGCACGCCTAGTCTGACATTATCGCTTGAAATATGTGCATTGCCATATGAGAACATTATTTTCAATAATCTTTTTAAACAGTTTCGTCTAACTGTCAAATTAGTTCGCGTCTACTGTTAGGACATGAACAGTTACCATAGTAACAGATGGTGTACCCGGTATATGTTATGTGTGATACAATTTATTAAAAAAAAAATCTGCAGTATTTGTATATTGGGTTTATCTCGTTCCGATGGTCTTACGGAAATAAGGGTAATAACAAAATTACCGAACTTCGAACAATCTAACAAAGTGAAAGTCAAAACTCATAAGTATAAGTATATAAACAGACAAAGTCAGTCAACAACCGGAAAACTGTGAAAACCGTAATGACCCTGACTTGGTACAGGCATTTCTAAAGAAATGTTGTGAGTGTCAAATATAACCGAGAAAGCGAGAAAAACATAGAAAATTGTTTCTTTCATATAATTTTGAGGCCCGGTGCTTGAACTTCTTGTAACAAAGGAGTATTGCAGAAATTAAAACGACACGGAAATGGCG
Organism: Bathymodiolus brooksi; assembly: GCA_963680875.1. Lineage (NCBI taxonomy): Eukaryota > Metazoa > Mollusca > Bivalvia > Mytilida > Modiolidae > Bathymodiolus > Bathymodiolus brooksi. The sequence continues at coordinate 83,623,576 of OY804583.1, read as the reverse complement.
GAAGTTGTTTAAAAAAACACGAAAAATTAAAAATTAAAATATTTGCCGAAAGGGTGATGAAAAATCATATATATAGTTCCATAGATTTCTATATTGGTATTTCAAAGAATCATTTTCTGTAATTAAACATACAATAGAACTTTTTTCTGTCAGATGGATCGTGTCACATTTTGGTTGGATTCAAAGGGAGGTAACTAGAATCATCACATACTCAGGAATTTTTAACGTTCTATTTATAGAACGAGTGTAAACACATGTTTTCTTAATAAAACAAATATTATTTTGTATTAAAAATGTTGAAATTAGTCAGAATAATTGTCTATTATATCTACAGCTATTAAATTGACAAAATATAATCTAACAGATGAGTCCAAATTTGAGATAACTGGAAAAGATTTTATGGAACAATTACATTAGTAATTACTGTAAAAGTAATCCTCTCAAGTTGACTTTTCGGTCGAAATACATGTAAATTTGTTGTTCCATGAAGGTATGACAAAACAAGAATCAAATGTAATGGTCTACTAAATCTATCGAATGAACTTGAAAAAAAAAAAGAAAAAAAAAAGTCATATTTTCATATGCAATAGTAAATCTTGGAATATTAAAAATTACTTTCAACTGTTTTTTAACATATAAGGCTATTCAAACACGTCCACTGGTTTTATTGGTGGATTCACCATACAAATCATGCATAGCACCCCCTAGCGACCCACCACGAGCATGTTGATGTCAATGTACTTGATACAAGTGATACTTTTTTCAATGTAAATGACGTTATAAAAGACGAATGAAAATGATGATAATGAAAAAAATATAAAATATTATCACATGCATAGTACATCCTCGTAATAACTCTTGAGCAGAACTCGTGTTAGCCAATATTTACTATTTTATAGATGTTTCTTAAAAAAAAAGGGTGAGGAGTGTAATGTTTTTAACCTTTTTTTTTTTAAACAAAAGCAGATCATACTGTACTAAGATCCATTATTTAATTACTTTTTACAAAATAAAATTCACAAAAACTTCAACTAATTTTTTTTATTAAGAATAATAAAACATGTGAATAATAGGAGAAAACCGGCTGAGGCTCTAATTTAAAATTCAAATTGAATATGCTGATGCCATTACCATAGAAAATGTGCATACACAAATGTATCAGAATTTAAAATTAACCTTATTCTTTCTAGAAGATCCTTTCCCTTAAATTAAATGGTCTTTCTAATGTTTATTGTTTACATTTGTATTAAGAATAAACAATGAATTCCAATGAAACTAGAATAGGATACCTCAACCTCATGATCATTAATTAGCGAATTATTATTTAAAAAAAAAAATTCCATGGCCCCCTCCCCCCATAAAAATCAAATGATTGCTCCCTGAAGTATGATGTAACATTACCATGACCATAATAATGTGTAGACAGATGAAACGGTGAAATGATAATGATATACATGTACCAGAATAGAGAACTGAGGGAGAATGCAAGCCGAAATGTATTAAATAGGAAGATTTTGTTTTCATGGACATTTTTTTTAATGCCGCATGATTTTAATTTTCAGCACAAAAAAAAAAAATAATCTATCAGATAATTTTTTTTAAAAGATTGATAACAAATAGAGGGATTTGGGAAGCATGAATATTTAGATGAAAAACTGTGTGACAACCACAGAGTTTTGCTCCTGGCTTTCAACATACACCTGAGAAAAACAATACCCAAAAGCCAGATTGGGTAAAACACAAATACAAGTATGACAACAGTAAATGTGAATCTGCAATTAACCAGAGGCTCTCAAGAGCCTGTATCGTTCACCTGGTTATAAAAAAAACCAATTGGTCCTATGTAAAAACTATGTCCTGCAGTGGTAGTCATCTTGGAATTACGATCAACATAAAAAACACAAAGTTTGTAAAGGACCTTCCAATGATTAATGCACAGTTTAGGTTCAATCAGTGCAATAGCTTCAGAGAAGAATATATTTCTGTATTTTCCCCTGTGTTAATATTATGACCTGTGGTGGCAGCCATCTTGGATTTCCGATCGGCATAAAAAACAGAAACTTTGTAGAAGACCTTCCAATGATCATTCCTGGGCAGTTTGGTTTCAACTGTCCAAGTGGTTTCAGAGAAGAAGCGTTTTGAAACATTTTCCCCATAGGGTCCAATGTTAAACTAAGTCCTGCCGTAGCCGCCATTTTGAATTTCATATCAGAACAAAAAACGTAAAGTTTGTAGAGGACCATCCAATGAACATTCATGTACAGTTTGGCTTTAATCATATTTGTAGTTTCTGAGTAGAAGGCATTTGAACATTTTCCCATAGGGTCCAATGTTAATCTATGTCCTGCGGTGGCGGCCATCTTGAATTTTCAATCGGCATAAAAAAACAGAAACTTTGTAGAGGACCTTCCAATGATAATTCCTGGGCAGTTTGGTTTCAATTGTCCAAGTGGTTTCAGAGAAGAAGCGTTTTGAAACATTTTTCCCATAGGGTCCAATGTTAAACTAAGTCCTGCCGTAGCCGCCATTTTGAATTTCATATCGGAACAAAAAACGTAAAGTTTGTAGAGGACCCTCCAATGAACATTCATGTACAGTTTGGCTTTAATAATATTTGTAGTTTCTGAGAAGAAGGCATTTGAACATTTTCCCATAGGGTCCAATGTTAATCTATGTATTGCGGTGGCAGCCATCTTGGATTTCCGATCGGCATAAAAAACAAAAAATTTGTAGAGGACCTTCCAATGATCATTCCTGGGCAGTTTGGTTTCAACTGTCCTAGCGGTTTCAGAGAAGAAGCGTTTTGAAACATTTTCCCCATAGGGTCCAATGTTAAACTAAGTCCTGCCGTAGCCGCCATTTTGAATTTCATATCAGAACAAAAAACGTAAAGTTTGTAGAGGACCATCCAATGAACATTCATGTACAGTTTGGCTTTAATCATATTTGTAGTTTCTGAGAAGAAGGCATTTGAATATTTTCCCATAGGGTCCAATGTTAATCTATGTCCTGCGGTAGCAGCCATCTTGGATTTCCGATCGGCATAAAAAACAGAAACTTTGTAGAGGACCTTCCAATGATCATTCCTGGGCAGTTTGGTTTCAACTGTCCAAGTGGTTTCAGAGAAGAAGCATTTTGAAACATTTTTCCCATAGGGTCCAATGTTAAACTAAGTCATGCCGTAGCCGCCATTTTGAATTTCATATCGGAACAAAAAACCTTAAGATTGTAGAGGACCATCCAATGAATATTCATGTACAGTTTGGCTTTAATCATATTTGTAGTTTCTGAGAAGAAGGCATTTGAATATTTTCCCATAGGGTCCAATGTTAATCTATGTCTTGCGGTGGCAGCCATCTTGGATTTCCGATCGGCATAAAAAACAGAAACTTTGTAGAGGACCTTCCAATGATCATTCCTGGGCAGTTTGGTTTCAACTGTCCAAGTGGTTTCAGAGAAGAAGCATTTTGAAACATTTTTCCCATAGGGTCCAATGTTAAACTAAGTCCTGCCGTAGCCGCCATTTTGAATTTCATATCGGAACAAAAAACCTTAAGATTGTAGAGGACCATCCAATGAACATTCATGTACAGTTTGGCTTTAATCATATTTGTAGTTTCTGAGAAGAAGGCATTTGAATATTTTCCCATAGGGTCCAATCTTAATCTATGGCCTGCGGTGGCGGCCATCTTGGATTTCCGATCGGCATAAAAAACAGAAACTTTGTAGAGGACCTTCCAATGACCATTCCTGGGCAGTTTGGTTTCAACTGTCCAAGTGGTTTCAGAGAAGAAGCATTTTGAAACATTTTTCCCATAGGGTCCAATGTTAAACTAAGTCCTGCCGTAGCCGCCATTTTGAATTTCATATCGAAACAAAAAACCTTAATATTGTAGAGGACCATCCAATGAACATTCATGTACAGTTTTGCTTTAATCATATTTGTAGTTTCTGAGAAGAAGGCATTTGAACATTTTCCCATAGGGTCCAATGTTAATCTATGTCCTGCGGTGGCGGCCATCTTGAATTTTCAATCGGCATAAAAAAACAGAAACTTTGTAGAGGACCTTCCAATGATCATTCCTGGGCAGTTTGGTTTCAATTGTCTAAGTGGTTTCAGAGAAGAAGCGTTTTGAAACATTTTTCCCATAGGGTCCAATGTTAAACTAAGTCCTGCCGTAGCCGCCATTTTGAATTTCATATCGGAACAAAAAACGTACAGTTTGTAGAGGACCATCCAATGAACATTCATGTACAGTTTGGCTTTAATAATATTTGTAGTTTCTGAGAAGAAGGCATTTGAACATTTTCCCATAGGGTCCAATGTTAATCTATGTATTGCGGTGGCAGCCATCTTGGATTTCCGATCGGCATAAAAAACAAAAAATTTGTAGAGGACCTTCCAATGATCATTCCTGGGCAGTTTGGTTTCAACTGTCCAAGTGGTTTCAGAGAAGAAGCATTTTGAAACATTTTCCCCATAGGGTCCAATGTTAAACTAAGTCCTGCCGTAGCCGCCATTTTGAATTTCATATCGGAACAAAAAACCTTAAGATTGTAGAGGACCATCCAATGAATATTCATGTACAGTTTGGCTTTAATCATATTTGTAGTTTCTGAGAAGAAGGGATTTGAATATTTTCCCATAGGGTCCAATGTTAATCTATGTCTTGCGGTGGCAGCCATCTTGGATTTCCGATCGGCATAAAAAACAGAGACTTTGTAGAGGACCTTCCAATGATCATTCCTGGGCAGTTTGGTTTCAACTGTCCAAGTGGTTTCAGAGAAGAAGCATTTTGAAACATTTTTCCCATAGGGTCCAATGTTAAACTAAGTCCTGCCGTAGCCGCCATTTTTAATTTCATATCGGAACAAAAAACCTTAAGATTGTAGAGGACCATCCAATGAACATTCATGTACAGTTTGGCTTTAATCATATTTGTAGTTTCTGAGAAGAAGGCATTTGAATATTTTCCCATAGGGTCCAATGTTAATCTATGTCTTGCGGTGGCAGCCATCTTGGATTTCCGATCGGCATAAAAAACAGAGACTTTGTAGAGGACCTTCCAATGATCATTCCTGGGCAGTTTGGTTTCAACTGTCCAAGTGGTTTCAGAGAAGAAGCATTTTGAAACATTTTCCCCATAGGGTCCAATGTTAAACTAAGTCCTGCCGTAGCCGCCATTTTGAATTTCATATCGGAACAAAAAACCTTAAGATTGTAGAGGACCATCCAATGAATATTCATGTACAGTTTGGCTTTAATCATATTTGTAGTTTCTGAGAAGAAGGGATTTGAATATTTTCCCATAGGGTCCAATGTTAATCTATGTCTTGCGGTGGCAGCCATCTTGGATTTCCGATCGGCATAAAAAACAGAGACTTTGTAGAGGACCTTCCAATGATCATTCCTGGGCAGTTTGGTTTCAACTGTCCAAGTGGTTTCAGAGAAGAAGCATTTTGAAACATTTTTCCCATAGGGTCCAATGTTAAACTAAGTCCTGCCGTAGCCGCCATTTTTAATTTCATATCGGAACAAAAAACCTTAAGATTGTAGAGGACCATCCAATGAACATTCATGTACAGTTTGGCTTTAATCATATTTGTAGTTTCTGAGAAGAAGGCATTTGAATATTTTCCCATAGGGTCCAATGTTAATCTATGTCTTGCGGTGGCAGCCATCTTGGATTTCCGATCGGCATAAAAAACAGAGACTTTGTAGAGGACCTTCCAATGATCATTCCTGGGCAGTTTGGTTTCAACTGTCCAAGTGGTTTCAGAGAAGAAGCATTTTGAAACATTTTCCCCATAGGGTCCAATGTTAAACTAAGTCCTGCCGTAGCCGCCATTTTGAATTTCATATCGGAACAAAAAACCTTAAGATTGTAGAGGACCATCCAATGAATATTCATGTACAGTTTGGCTTTAATCATATTTGTAGTTTCTGAGAAGAAGGGATTTGAATATTTTCCCATAGGGTCCAATGTTAATCTATGTCTTGCGGTGGCAGCCATCTTGGATTTCCGATCGGCATAAAAAACAGAGACTTTGTAGAGGACCTTCCAATGATCATTCCTGGGCAGTTTGGTTTCAACTGTCCAAGTGGTTTCAGAGAAGAAGCATTTTGAAACATTTTTCCCATAGGGTCCAATGTTAAACTAAGTCCTGCCGTAGCCGCCATTTTTAATTTCATATCGGAACAAAAAACCTTAAGATTGTAGAGGACCATCCAATGAACATTCATGTACAGTTTGGCTTTAATCATATTTGTAGTTTCTGAGAAGAAGGCATTTGAATATTTTCCCATAGGGTCCAATGTTAATCTATGTCCTGCGGTGGCGGCCATCTTTGATTTCCGATCGGCATTAAAAACAGAACTTTGTAGAGGACCTTCCAATGATCATTCCTGGGCAGTTTGGTTTCAACTGTCCAAGTGGTTTCAGAGAAGAAGCATTTTGAAACATTTTTCCCATAGGGTCCAATGTTAAACTAAGTCCTGCCGTAGCCGCCATTTTGAATTTCATATCGAAACAAAAAACCTTAATATTGTAGAGGACCATCCAATGAACATTCATGTACAGTTTGGCTTTAATCATATTTGTAGTTTCTGAGAAGAAGGCATTTGAATATTTCCCCATAGGGTCCAATCTTAATCTATGTCCTGCGGTGGCAGCCATCTTGGATTTCCGATCGGCATAAAAAACAGAAACTTTGTAGAGGACCTTCCAATGATCATTCCTGGGCAGTTTGGTTTCAACTGTCCAAGTGGTTTCAGAGAAGAAGCATTTTGAAACATTTTTCCCATAGGGTCCAATGTTAAACTAAGTCCTGCCGTAGCCGCCATTTTGAATTTCATATCGGAACAAAAAACCTTAATATTGTAGAGGACCATCCAATGAACATTCATGTACAGTTTGGCTTTAATCATATTTGTAGTTTCTGAGAAGAAGGCATTTGAATATTTTCCCATAGGGTCCAATCTTAAGCTATGGCCTGCGGTGGCGGCCATCTTGGATTTCCGATCGGCATAAAAAACAGAAACTTTGTAGAGGACCTTCCAATGATCATTCCTGGGCAGTTTGGTTTCAACTGTCCAAGTGGTTTCAGGGAAGAAGCATTTTGAAACATTTTTCCCATAGGGTCCAATGTTAAACTAAGTCCTGCCGTAGCCGCCATTTTGAATTTCATATCGGAACAAAAAACCTTAAGATTGTAGAGGACCATCCAATGAACATTCATGTACAGTTTGGCTTTAATCATATTTGTAGTTTCTGAGAAGAAGGCATTTGAATATTTTCCCATAGGGTCCAATGTTAATCTATGTATTGCGGTGGTGGCCATCTTGGATTTCCGATCGGCATAAAAAACAGAAACTTTGTAGAGGACCTTCCAATGATCATTCCTGGGCAGTTTGGCTTCAACTGTCCAAGTGGTTTCAGAGAAGAAGCATTTTGAAACATTTTTCCCATAGGGTCCAATGTTAAACTAAGTCCTGCCGTAGCCGCCATTTTGAATTTCATATCGGAACAAAAAACCTTAAGATTGTAGAGGACCATCCAATGAACATTCATGTACAGTTTGGCTTTAATCATATTTGTAGTTTCTGAGAAGAAGGCATTTGAACATTTTCCCATAGGGTCCAATGTTAATCTATGTCCTGCGATGGCGGCCATCTTGGATTTCCGATCGGCATAAAAAAACAGTAACTTGGTAAAGGACATTCCAATGATCATTCATGTACAGTTTAGGTTCAGTCCGTTCATTAGTTTCAGAGAAGAAGATCTTTGAAATTTCAGCCAATCAGAGCATATTATTGGCCTTGGCAGCCATAATGAATATCCGACTGGAACGAAAAACAGTAACTTTGTAGAGGACCATCCAAGGAACATTCCTGCTAAGTTTGGTTCCAATCGGCCCAGTGGTTTCGGAGAAGAAGCTTGAAATGTGAAAAGTTTACAGACGACAGACAACAGACTACAGACGACAGACAACAGACGACAGACGACGGACGCCAAGTGATGGCAAAAGTTCACCTGGACCTTTGGTCCAGGTGAACTAAAAATTAGAGTTTGTTTTGAGAAAAACCATATGTCCAAGTGGTTTCAGAGAAGAAGCATTTTGAAACATTTTTCCCATAGGGTCCAATGTTAAACTAAGTCATGCCGTAGCCGCCATTTTGAATTTCATATCGGAACAAAAAACCTTAAGATTGTAGAGGACCATCCAATGAACATTCATGTACAGTTTGGCTTTAATCATATTTGTAGTTTCTGAGAAGAAGGCATTTGAATATTTTCCCATAGGGTCCAATGTTAATCTATGTATTGCGGTGGTGGCCATCTTGGATTTCCGATCGGCATAAAAAACAGAAACTTTGTAGAGGACCTTCCAATGATCATTCCTGGGCAGTTTGGCTTCAACTGTCCAAGTGGTTTCAGAGAAGAAGCATTTTGAAACATTTTTCCCCATAGGGTCCAATGTTAAACTAAGTCCTGCCGTAGCCGCCATTTTGAATTTCATATCGGAACAAAAAACCTTAAGATTGTAGAGGACCATCCAATGAACATTCATGTACAGTTTGGCTTTAATCATATTTGTAGTTTCTGAGAAGAAGGCATTTGAACATTTTCCCATAGGGTCCAATGTTAATCTATGTCCTGCGATGGCGGCCATCTTGGATTTCCGATCGGCATAAAAAACAGTAACTTGGTAAAGGACATTCCAATGATCATTCATGTACAGTTTAGGTTCAGTCAGTTCATTAGTTTCAGAGAAGAAGATCTTTGAAATTTCAGCCAATCAGAGCATATTATTGGCCTTGGCAGCCATAATGAATATCCGACTGGAACGAAAAACAGTAACTTTGTAGAGGACCATCCAAGGAAAATTCCTGCTAAGTTTGGTTCCAATCGGCCCAGTGGTTTCGGAGAAGAAGCTTGAAATGTGAAAAGTTTACAGACGACAGACGACAGACTACAGACGACAGACGACAGACGAAAGACAACAGACGACGGACGCCAAGTGATGGCAATAGTTCACCTGGACCTTTGGTCCAGGTGAACTAAAAATTAGAGTTTGTTTTGAGAAAAACCATATGTCTACCCCCTCCTCCCTTTTCAATTACAGATTACAAAAACCAAGTACCCCATAAACATTGAAGATCAACAGAAGGGCAGACAAGAGTGGAGCAGTTCCTAGACCTCATAGGGAGGGTACTAAACTGGTCTAAGTCAGTCACAGGTTTCTGAGTCAGCTTTGAAAAGGCAATTTGTTTCCGAAGACATAATATGACTGTTTGGTTATCCGGTTTAATTTCTTTTTTCTGTTTGAACACAGTCACTTTTGGTGCTGTGAAAGTCTTCAGATTCCGTCTTTTTCTATTACCATTTTAAGTGGGTACCTGGTACCGTCCCTTACTAAAAGGCCTGCACCCGTTGACAGTTTGACAGATTGACTTTGGTGGCATATTTCAGAAAAAAGGGGGGGTGCATATAACCAAGTTCGGGTTGTAGTTGTGAATCCACGCGATTGACAGAATGGGATAAATGCATCGAATTTCTAGACAATTTGCATTGTACATCAAAGCAGTGTGTTTTACCTCACATGCCTACCGTTATTCCATTGTTTACATGTGTAAATATTCATGGGAGGAGCAAATTGTTCAACCTTGACTTTGTTTGGGTGACGCTGGAATATGGACTATTTTTCTTAAACTGTTACGAGTGAGGTAAATTCCCTTTTACCCAATGAAGTGTAGATATTATTCTGTCCAAGGAACCAGTTTTTTAATTTTTTCCTACACTAGAACTTTATTCTGTCAGATGCAAAAAGTGTAAACATACGCGACAAGAAAAAATTACGATTTTCCGAGGTAAAGAGAAAAACGTTATTTTTACATTCATCGCAGACCGATTTTTATACCAGACTGAAAATCATGACCATTAATAAATATAAATGTGATTTTTAATCATATTTCAATAATGTTCATTGAGTTAATAGAAGAACTAGAGGCTCCCAGGAGCCTGTATAGCTCACCTGGGTATAATAACAACATCAGTCAATAAAACTTGATAACTTCGGTAAAAAAATTTAACAAATGTAGCCTTCGTCATTGCAGACCCCTTCTACAAACAAATTTGGGCAGGGGTTCCCCCTTTAATGTAAGTTATCAAAATTGCTGTAAAAAAAACATATGTCAATGATTCTCAAAATTTAGCTTTTCCTACTTCACATTTTGTAATAGAGTTGCTTCCTATTTGAGTAACCAAAAGCAGTGAGTCAACAAAAAAATGCATTTCAAGAGGAATAACTCTTCACACAGTTGTCGCACATTTTCATCTGTGGGAAATGTTTTGTAGATCTTGACATGCTGAACATTTTTGCAGTTTAAACTTTCCCTCTATCTCTAATAGTTTTTGAGATATAAGATGATAGTATTAAAATTGAGAACATTTTGATGAAAAAAGGGCAATAACTCCAAAATGTGTAATGGGATTTACTTCAAAATTGCAGGGTAGGAAGATCTTGACATGCTGCAAATTTTGCAATTTAAAATTAACCTTTATCTCTTATAGTTTTTGAAATATAAGACGAAAAGTATTAATTTTATTTTTTAAATTTGATGAAAAAAGGGCAAGAACTCCAAGATGGGTAATCAGATTTACTTCAAAATTGCAGGGTAGGTTGATCTCGACATGGTGCACATTTTTGCAATTTAACATCTATCTCTTATAGTTTTTGAAATATAACACGAAAAGTATTAAAATTAAAAAAAAAATTGATCGAAGGGCCTAACCGCCGGACACATTTTTGCAAGAGAACCATCCAATGACTATTTCATCAAAATTTTGTTCTTATTGAGCAAATGGTTTCAGACAAGAATATTTTTATGGGAATTTCCCATAGGGTCCCATGTTAAATTAAGTTCGGCTGTGGCGGCCATCTTGGTCGGTGTTCTGAAATGCCGGACACAATTTTGGAAGAGGACCACCCAAGAATCATTTCAGCAAAGTTTGGTTGAGATTGGCACAGTAGTTTCAGAGGAGAAGAATTTTTTAATTTCATCCCCCCTTTTTTCTAATTTGCATAATCGGTCAAAATAGGCAAAAGTTCAAAGTTCATAAAAAATCCCGTAATATATATTAAAAAGCTCATCATTATGCTTATACAGTTCAAATTTGGGCACTTTCTGGCTTAAAATAGAGCAGTTTTGGCCTTTTGAAGAAATTTCTATTTTTAGTAATGGCGGCCATCTTGGATACAGGACGGCGCTGACTGACACAATTTTGAAAGGGGACCACCCAAGGATCATTTCAGCAAAGTTTGGTTGAGATTGGCACAGTAGTTTCAGAGGAGAATTTTTTTTTTAATTTCATCTCCCCTATTTTCTAATTTGCATAATCGGTCAAAATAGGCAAAAGTTCAAAGTTCATAAAAAATCCCGTAATATAGGTTAAAAAGCTCATCATTATGCTTATAGTTCAAATTTGGGCACTTTCTGGCTTAAAATAGAGCAGTTTTGGCCATTTGAAGAAATTTCTATTTTTAGTCATGGCGGCCATCTTGGATACAGGACGGCACTGACGGACAAAATTTTCAAAGGGGACCACCCAAGGTTCATTTCAGCAAAGTTTGGTTGAGATTGGCACAGTAGTTTCAGAGGAGAAGAATTTTTTTTAATTTCATCCCCCCTTTTTTCTAATTTGCATAAGCGTCAAAATAGGCAAAAGTTCAAAGTTCATAAAAAATCCCGTAATATATGTTAAAAAGCTCATCATTATGCTTATACAGTTCAAATTTGGGCACTTTCTGGCTTAAAATAGAGCAGTTTTGGCCTTTTGAAGAAATTTCTATTTTTAGTAATGGCGGCCATCTTGGATACAGGACGGCGCTGACTGACACAATTTTAAAAGGGGACCACCCAAGGATCATTTCAGCAAAGTTTGGTTGAGATTGGCACAGTAGTTTCAGAGGAGAAATTTTTTTTTAATTTCATCCCCCCTTTTTTCTAATTTGCATAATCGGTCAAAATAGGCAAAAGTTCAAAGTTCATAAAAAATCCCGTAATATAGGTTAAAAAGCTCATCATTATGCTTATAGTTCAAATTTGGGCACTTTCTGGCTTAAAATAGAGCAGTTTTGGCCATTTGAAGAAATTTCTATTTTTAGTCATGGCGGCCATCTTGGATACAGGACGGCACTGACGGACAAAATTTTTAAAGGGGACCACCCAAGGTTCATTTCAGCAAAGTTTGGTTGAGATTGGCACAGTAGTTTCAGAGGAGAAGAAATTTTTTTAATTTCATCACCCCTTTTTTCTAATTTGCATAATCGGTCAAAATAAGCAAAAGTTCAAAGTTCATAAAAAATCCCGTAATATATGTTAAAAAGCTCATCATTATGCTTATACAGTTCAAATTTGGGCACTTTCTGGCTTAAAATAGAGCAGTTTTGGCCATTTGAAGAAATTTCTATTTTTAGTAATGGCGGCCATCTTGGATACAGGACGGCGCTGACTGACACAATTTTGAAAGGGGACCACCCAAGGATCATTTCAGCAAAGTTTGGTTGAGATTGGCACAGTAGTTTCAGAGGAGAATTTTTTTTTAATTTCATCCCCCCTTTTTTCTAATTTTGCATAATCGGTCAAAATAGGCAAAAGTTCAAAGTTCATAAAAAATCCCGTAATATAGTTTAAAAAGCTCATCATTATGCTTATAGTTCAAATTTGGGCACTTTCTGGCTTAAAATAGAGCAGTTTTGGCCATTTGAAGAAATTTCTATTTTTAGTCATGGCGGCCATCTTGGATACAGGACGGCACTGACGGACAAAATTTTCAAAGGGGACCACCCAAGGTTCATTTCAGCAAAGTTTGGTTGAGATTGGCACAGTAGTTTCAGAGGAGAAGAATTTTTTTTAATTTCATCCCCCCTTTTTTCTAATTTGCATAATCGGTCAAAATAGGCAAAAGTTCAAAGTTCATAAAAAATCCCGTAATATATGTTAAAAAGCTCATCATTATGCTTATACAGTTCAAATTTGGGCACTTTCTGGCTTAAAATAGAGCAGTTTTGGCCATTTGAAGAAATTTCTTTTTTTAGTCATGGCGGCCATCTTGGATACAGGACGGCGCTGACGGACACAATTTTGAAAGGGGACCACCCAAGGATCATTTCAGCAAAGATTAGTTGAGATTGCCACAGTAGTTTCAGAGGAGAAGAAATTTTTTTAATTTCATCCCCCCTTTTTTCTAATTTTGCATAATCGGTCAAAATAGGCAAAAGTTCAAAGTTCATAAAAAATCCCGTAATATATGTTAAAAAGCTCATCATTATGCTTATACAGTTCAAATTTGGGCACTTTCTGGCTTAAAATAGAGCAATTTTGGCCATTTGAAGAAATTTCTATTTTTAGTCATGGCGGCTATCTTGGATACAGGACGGCGCTGACGGGCACAATTTTGAAAGGGGACCACCCAAGGTTCATTTCAGCAAAGTTTGGTTGAGATTGGCACAGTAGTTTCAGAGGAGAAGAATTTTTTAATTTCATCCTCCCTTTTTTCTAATTTGCAAATCGGTCAAAATAGGCAAAAGTTCAAAGTTCATAAAAAATCCCGTAATATATGTTAAAAAGCTCATCATTATGCTTATACAGTTCAAATTTGGGCACTTTCTGGCTTAAAATAGAGCAGTTTTGGCCTTTTGAAGAAATTTCTATTTTTAGTAATGGCGGCCATCTTGGATAGAGGACGGCGCTGACTGACACAATTTTGAAAGGGGACCACCCAAGGATCATTTCAGCAAAGTTTGGTTGAGATTGCCACAGTAGTTTCAGAGGAGAAGAATTTTTTTTAATTTCATCCCCCCTTTTTTCTAATTTGCATAATCGGTCAAAATAGGCAAAAGTTCAAAATTCATAAAAAATCCCGTAATATAGGTTAAAAAGCTCATCATTATGCTTATAGTTCAAATTTGGGCACTTTCTGGCTTAAAATACAGCAGTTTTGGCCATTTGAAGAAATTTCTATTTTTAGTCATGGCGGCCATCTTGGATACAGGACGGTACTGACGGACAAAATTTTCAAAGGGGACCACCCAAGGTTCATTTCAGCAAAGTTTGGTTGAGATTGGCACAGTAGTTTCAGAGGAGAAGAAATTTTTTTAATTTCATCACCCCTTTTTTCTAATTTGCATAATCGGTCAAAATAGGCAAAAGTTCAAAGTTCATAAAAAATCCCGTAATATATGTTAAAAAGCTCATCATTATGTTTATACAGTTCAAATTTGGGCACTTTCTGGCTTAAAATAGAGCAGTTTTGGCCATTTGAAGAAATTTCTATTTTTAGTAATGGCGGCCATCTTGGATACAGGACGGCGCTGACTGACACAATTTTGAAAGGGGACCACCTAAGGATCATCTCAGCAAAGTTTGGTTGAGATTGGCTCAGTAGTTTCAGAGGAGAAGATTTTTTTTAAATTTCATCCCCCCTTTTTTCTAATTTGCATAATCGGTCAAAATGGGTAATGGGATTTACTTCAAAATTGCAGGGTAGGTAGATCTTGACATGCTGCACATTTTTGCAATTTAAACTTAACATCTATCTCTAAATAGTTTTTGAAATATAAGACGAAAAGTATTAAAATAAAAAAAAAATTGATGAAAAAAGGGAAATAACTCCAAAATGGGTACTGGGATTTACTTCAAAATTGCAGGGTGGGTATATCTTGATATGCCGCACATTTTTGCAATTTAAAGTTAACCTTTATCTCTTATAGTTTTTGAAATATAAGACGGAAAGTATTAAAATTTTACAAATTTGATGAAAAAAGGGCAATAACTCCAAGATGGGTAATCAGATTTACTTCAAAATTGCAGGGCAGGTAGATCTTGATGTGCTGATCATTTTTACCCCAAGTCAGATTTTTGATATTATTAACGGTTTTTGAGTTATTACCCAAAACCTGCGATTTTACCATATGTTCTATTTTTAGTAACAGCGGCCATGTTAGTTGGTGCACGGCATCACCGGACACAATTTTGGAACTAGACACCCTAGTGATGATTCAGACCAAGTTTGGTTTCCATTTGTCTAGTACTTTCAGAGGAGAAGATTTTTGAAAAAGTTTACGACGTACGACGGACGACGACGACGGACGCCAAGTGATGGCAATAGCCTTTGGGTCAGGTGAGCTAAAAACGTAGTTTTCCAAGTACGTATAATTGTTTGGGTTTGTGGAACGCCATCTAGCGGAAAATATTTACGATTATCTCCCTTGGATTTTTAAATATTCCACGGGCGGAAAAGCAATTAAATTGCGAGTCTGCTCTCCGACTGTATATTTTCTGTTTTTATATATAATTATTAAGGTAAAAATACCTTACAAAAGAACAAAAAGCCATTCAGAAAAATTTGTCAAACTAAAAATCTTCCTGATTCTGACCCTGATCTTACCAGCAGCTCGCTGGTAACATTTGGCCCAAATTTTGATTGTATTTTACTTCACATCCAAAATTTTACATGAAGACGTATGTTGAATGTAAAATAATACAAACCTCATTGGGAAATATATATTTCAAACAATTACATCCATATATTTTGTCACAATATATCCATAAATAAATGTCTGGCAAACTCACTTACCTAACACGATACACACATTAGCACCCCCCTATATTTTGTAATGGCTGAGTATATAGCCAAGGGAGATAATCGTTTCTATAGCCTGTTGTTATGGAGAGCCATTTGGGCTAATATGCTTGACTGCTGAGGCGGGTTATTTATATCAGATATATTTGAACCAAATAAAAGAATTATTTTAAATCTGCATAACATAAAATCTAAAAAAAAATGTTTGGGGTGAAATTTTATGCACTTTTTGGCAATTTTCATTTTAAATTTACATTTCACATTATAAGAGTTGGAAGAAAAGCTAAACCACACATATGGCATAAAATTAATGACCTTTACTTAAAGATCTATGTCAACAGCTTTAACGTTGTTTACTCCGGTTGTATTATCGAAAAACAACAAAATTCTCATAATTATTAATCTGGCTTTCCATAGTTTTTTCCTGCGCACAACCGCAAGTGCAACTTTATTGTCATTGCACAGGAGTCGGAAGTTCTATCGATAATAAGGTAAAGGGGCACCTCGAAGATCGCTGGGCAACTATAAAAAAAAATCGTGTTTTTAAAGTTTCCCAGCGATCTTCGAGGTGCCCCTATACCTTATTATTGATAGAACTTCCGACTCCTGTGGTCATTGGTAACTAGGAAGCTGGATATCAGACGAACACAAAACAGTTTTCATATGTTCAATAAACGATTTCTAATTAAGTTGGTTTTTAAGATTTATCAAATGAGATGGCATATAAGGGTGAAGGAGAAGTTGAGATTTATTATTACATATAATAAAATGGCAAAAGCTCACTTGAAATGCAAGCATTTCCAAAAAGTAGGTGATGTAAACAAAGCGTGTCGTCAGTGGAACGTGACCTGCATCCTCTGACCGGCGACTGCGTAAATGGAAGTACGCGAAGCACAAAAAGAAAATACCTCGGTACACGAAATGAGGTGAAGACACTATATATGACTAAATAATTTGATTGTAAATGCATCTGTGATAAAAAAAAAAAAAACAAAAAAACAAAAAAACACATAAGGGTCAAAAGTCATATATTATGAATAGACAATCCACACGTTAATTCATCTAAATATAGCAAACAAGATCCGTTTTGAAATAATGTATATAACCTCTGTCATACTCATCAACTTTTTGAAGGTGGTCTTTATTTCAAGGGAATAAGAAGAGTTTGAATCTATACCAAAGGGGTAATCAGAATTCGTATATCGAAGAAGAACAGACAACACAATGGTCAAAAGAAAAATTTCACTAGAGGCTCCCAGGAGCCTGTATAGCTCACCTGGGTATAATAACAACATCAGTCAATAAAACTTGATAACTTCGGTAAAAAAAATTAACAAATGTAGCCTTCGTCATTGCAGACCCCTTCTACAAAATAATGTAGGCAGGGGTTCCCCCTTTAATGTAAGTTATCAAAATTGCTGTATAAAAACATATATGTCAATGATTCTCAAAATTTAGCTTTTCCTACTTCACATTTTGTAATAGAGTTGCTTCCCTTTGATTATTTGAGTAACCAAAAGCAGTGAGTCGACAAAAAAATGCATTTCAAGAGGAATAACTCTTCACAGCTGTCGCACATTTTTAACTGTGGGAAACTTTCCCTCTATCTCTAATAGTTTTTGAGATATAAGATGATAGTATTAAAATTGAGAACATTTTGATGAAAAAAGGGCAATAACTCCAAAATGGGTAATTGGATTTACTTCAAAATTGCAGGGTAGGAAGATCTTGACATGCTGCAAATTTTTGAAATTTAAACTTAACCTTTATCTCTTATAGTTTTTGAAATATAAGACGAAAAGTATTATTTTTTTTTTTATAAATTTGATGAAAAAAGGCGAGAACTCCAAGATGGGTAATCAGATTTACTTCAAAATTGCAGGTAAAAAAAAAATGGATAGAAGGGTCGAACCGCCAGACACATTTTTGGAAGAGAACCATCCAATGACTATTTCATCAAAATTTTGTTCTTATTGAGCAAATGGTTTCAGACAAAAAGATTTTTATGGGAATTTCCCATAGGGTCCTATGTTAAATTAAGTTCGGCTGTGACGGCCATCTTGGTCGGTGTTCTGAAATGCCGGACACAATTTTGGAAGAGGACCACTCAAGAATCATTTCAGCAAAGTTTGGTTGAGATTGGCTCGGTAGTTTCAGAGGAGAAGATTTTTTTTAATTTCATCCCCCCTTTTTTCTAATTTGCATAATCGGTCAAAATCGGTAAAAGTTCAAAGTTCATAAAAAATCCAGTAATATATGTTAAAAAGCTCATCATTATGCTTATACAGTTCAAATTTGGGCACTTTCTGGCTTAAAATAGAGCAGTTTTGGCCATTTGAAGAAATTTCTATTTTTAGTAATGGCGGCCATCTTGGATACAGGACGGCGCTGACGGACATAATTTTGAAAGGGTACCACCTAAGGATCATTTCAGCAAAGTTTGGTTGAGATTGGCTCAGTAGTTTCAGAGGAGAAGATTTTTTTTAATTCCATCCCCCCTTTTTTCTAATTTGCAAATCGGTCAAAATCGGCAAAAGTTCAAAGTTCATAAAAAATCCCGTAATATATGTTAAAAAGCTCATCATTATGTTTATACAGTTCAAATTTGGGCACTTTCTGGCTTAAAATACAGCAGTTTTGGCCATTTGAAGAAATTTCTATTTTTAGTAATGGCGGCCATCTTGGATAGAGGACGGCGCTGACGGACATAATTTTGAAAGGGGACCACCTAAGGATCATTTCAGCAAAGTTTGGTTGAGATTGCCACAGTAGTTTCAGAGGAGAAGATTTTTTTTTAATTCCATCACCCCTTTTTTCTAATTTGCAAATCGGTCAAAATCGGGAAAAGTTCAAAGTTCATAAAAAATCCCGTAATATATGTTAAAAAGCTCATCGTTATGCTTATACAGTTCAATTTTGGGCACTTTCTGGCTTAAAATAGAGCAGTTTTGGCCATTTGAAGAAATTTCTATTTTAGTAATGGCGGCCATCTTAGATACAGGACGGCGCTGACGGACACAATTTTTAAAGGGGACCACCTAAGGATCATTTCAGCAAAGTTTGGTTGAGATTGGCTCAGTAGTTTCAGAGAAGATTTTTTAAAAATTTCATCCCCCCTTTTTTCTAATTTGCATAATCGGTCAAAATGGGTAATGGGATTTACTTCAAAATTGCAGGGTATGTAGATCTTGACATGCTGCACATTTTTGCAATAAACTTAACATCTATCTCTAAATAGTTTCTGAAATATAAGACGAAAAGTATTAAAATGAAAAAAAAAAATGATGAAAAAAGGGCAATAACTCCAAGATGGGTAATCAAATTTACTTCAAAATTGCAGGGTATGTAGATCTTGACATGCTGAACATGTTTGCAGTTTCAACTTACCATCTGTCTCTTATAGTTTTTGAAATAAAGGACGAAAAGTATTAAAATTTTGAAAATTTGATGAAAAAAGGGAAATAACTCCAAAATGAGCAATGGGATTTACTTCAAAATTGCAGGGTAGGAAGATCTTGACATGCCGCACATTTTTGCAATTTAAAGTTAACCTTTATCTCTTATAGTTTTTGAAATATAAGACGAAAAGTATTAAAATTTTACAAATTTGATGAAAAAAGGGCAATAACTCCAAGATGGGTAATCAGATTTACTTCAAAATTGCAGGATAGGTAGATCTTGATGTGCTGATCATTTTTACCCTATGTCAGATTTTTGATATTATTAACGGTTTTTGAGTTATTACCAAAAACCTGCAATTTTACCATATGTTCTATTTTTAGTAACATCGGCCATGTTGGTTGGTGCACGGCATCACCGGACACAATTTTGAAACTAGACACCCTAGTAATGATTCAGACCAAGTTTGGTTTCCATTGGTCTAGTACTTTCAGAGGAGAAGAATTTTGAAAAAGTTTACGACGTACGACGGACGACGGACGCCAAGTGATGGCAATAGCTCACATGACCCTTTGGGTCAGGTGAGCTAAAAAGGACAAACAACGATCTACAATACATTACACATAAAACTAAAGATCAAGTAACACGAACCCCACTAAAAACGGGGGTGAACTCATGCTCCGGAGGGGAGGGTTAGCACCCAGATAGCAAATCTACGTTGGGTCGACGTTGGTCTTCGGGCGTTCGGATCGTTGGCCCGACGTCGGAACCCAACGTTGGCCCATCGTAATGTTGCTCATTGGCGCCACGGTCGGTTTACAACCATATGCCAACCCAATCCCACCATTATCCAACGTCGACCCAACGTCAGTCAAAACTATTTACAATCATGTGCCAACGTAATCCCACCAGTATCCAACGTCGGCCTAACGTCAGCCTAAACTATTAACTACTATATGCCAACCATGTTCAACCAGTGTCTAACGTCAGCCCAACGTCCAGCCTCGACTATTCACAATCATATTCCACCAGTGGTTCACGTTGGTCAAACGTTCAATAACCCCCCATGTGATGCCCATCAAACAGTAGTATGAAAAACATTTGTAGACGCAACAGAAACTATGATTCAAAGCATATGCCAAGTGATGTGTCACAGTCTCCTTGATTATGGCTATACATAAGAGACATCAATTGTTAAAATATATATATATACCATATACAGTAATAAATTATACTGTAATTCCGATACGTTGTTTTTCTGTATGTCGCAAACATTTCACCTAACTTTGTATATTTTTCCAAATAAATTAATTGATTTGCAATAAGGAATTGAAACACTTCCCAGTATGAAAATTAGACAGGAACAAAGCACTTGGAAATATTTTAATTACTATTGACGAATCGTGTTTCAGTTCAAATAATAAATCATAAGGAGACTAGGTAATCAAACAAGACACAAGAACCATTAGTACTTTCAGAACAGAAGACGCATGCTTCAGTCGGTTCAAATTTCAACTAAACTTTACTTCCTAACTAAACCGTATCAATGCATATGAGTTTCCTCTTTAGTGCGGTTTCGATGTGTTTCACACGTTTCGTGATTGTGTATTAAGCTCTGATTCTGGATTTAGTATCATAACAAAGGTACCTATGTCCTAGTGTATGTGATTTTTTTTTGTCATGTGTCAATTGTTCGCAATCAGAAATATTGAACAATTCCTTCGATATTCTACTGCCAACATTTAATAGCTTCATAAAACTGCTAGATAAAAACACCTAAGTTTTAAAACATTTAATCAGCTATACTGCAATACCAAAACAATTATTCCTTGTTCCAAAAAATTTCAACAGGGAATACAAAATTAAAATTACGTTTTGGCAAAACCGCTAGATAAAAGTGCTAGATAAAACAATTATTGTCAATGTCTATTGAAGAGGAACGTTCGGCTCCTGTTGATTGCCTTCCGAAATTTTTCTCTTTTTGTCTTCCACCATCCCGATCACTAGCATATTTTAACCAGTCTTTGATCACATTTTCTATTCTGTCATCCGTTTCCTGTCTTGTTAGAATATTTCTGCGAACTGCACCTGGACTAATTTCAAACAAAGTAAGTATACGTTTTGAAGAATAGATTCATAAATACGTCCAAATGTTTCACCAAATTGTAAATGAATTCAGTTGATATCTGTTTTGAAGTCGATTTCTCTTACTTGTGTAAAATTAAATTAGATGAGAGATAGTCATTTGGGAATGTATTAGAACCGTATTAGAATCATCACAATTTGAAGCATGTGTTACATCAGCACCAGCAAATTGTCTTCCAGTAATTTTTTTTTCTTTTTTAACTTTTCTTTTAACTGTCCAGTAAGACATTTTATTGAGTCTGATAGTTTTTTTTTTTGAAATAAAAAATTATAATATGAACGTCGCGATAATTATTTTAAATGTATTTATTATACATTCACCAGCCAGTACTGTGTATGATAAGCCGGTATGTTATTTAAACAACCTTATTAAAAAAAACTGCTGGGACGCGCTAATCTGGGTCACGGGTCACTGTAATCGGGCGGCTGTATGTTATGTTTGTCTTCAAGAAATATGATAGACAAAACCATGTGTGAAGTTTTATGACGAAATATCTCCGATTTCTATGTAAATTTGCGAGTTGAAGTTGCGGCTATATCGAGAAACAGATACGGTGTTGAACAAACTGTTGATACTCATACAATATTGATAAATGCAATACAATTGTATGTTTGTCTTCAAGAAATATGATGGACAAAACCATGTGTGAAGTTTTATGACGAAATATCTCCGATTTCTATGTAAATTTACGAGTTGAAGTGGGGAAACACCCACAGGTAATTTTAGCGATGTATTTTTTTATCATGGACAAGAATAATGAGCGTCCGGATTGGATGACCAATTTAAAACACACGGACACCGCATGGTAAAAAGATGCATGTAAAAGAAATCTGTTAAATTTATTCATTTGTTTGATTCTGGAATATTGTTGATCATTGATTTAAACAAGAAAAAAAAGGGGGGGGGGTGTGAATTTTATTAGTGAATTTTACAGTTAAATAAATGTATGTGTCGACAGTTTAAAGAGAAAAATAAAAAAATGTTGCGACTAAAGCTTAAATCAGCGTTAAAAATTGAACAAATATCAGTGGTTTTGTAAATGAGATTTATTTTAAATAGAAAATCTGAATTTATTATTTATTAATTTATTATTAATGATACAATTTTATATCCCTTGGGAGGGGGAGGGGGATGGGGGCTATGGTGAAAATTTGAAATAAAAACACAGGACCGGACTTTAAGCAAAAATAATAATCCAGGGTTAGTTTTTTATTAAAAAAATCCAGGACCCCTGTGTCCATGAATTTTTTTTATAAAATAAAAGAAAAGTCGTGAGAACGAGTTTACAGAATTTTCCTATTCATGTCATATTATTAAATCAGTGTAAAGTGTGTCCAGTAATTGATAATTGACATACAAGATTATCCTGCTGTGATAAGATTTCACCATTTATCTCAAAATCCGGGCTTATGTGTTAGTGTATATAAGGAAGTATCGAGTTATCCCTGTACCGATGTTATGCGTCGGCTTTTTGAGAATAAAGATACATGTAATGATAATTGGGATATCTTAATCATAGCCAGAAATCATGGGTGATTTTGCTCATGAATATTCATAAACTAAATCGGGTCATTTATGACGTCAGCAAATAAACGTTGAACCATATTTGGAAGAGGCTGATGAAAATTCGTATCTATTTCTTTTAAATGATATTTCATCACAGTTTTGATCACATAAATAACTTCATAATTATTTGTGATCGTATCAAAATTAATTGTCATCATATGTTTATTAGGAATCCGATGATGTGTGTAAAAGATCGAAAATATATTAAATGCACTGCCCCCCCCCCCCCTTTTTCCACGAAAAAAAAATATGTAAATAAAAAATATAATGTGCATTTTTTTCAATTTCTGCCCCACATAAGTATTAGTATGTCATTGAAATCGTTTAGTATATA
This sequence comes from Bathymodiolus brooksi, assembly GCA_963680875.1. Lineage (NCBI taxonomy): Eukaryota > Metazoa > Mollusca > Bivalvia > Mytilida > Modiolidae > Bathymodiolus > Bathymodiolus brooksi. The sequence goes on along the minus strand of OY804583.1, from coordinate 83,600,484 downwards.
TATTGTTAAATTTTTTGAACTTTATATATCGGCAGTATTGTTACCAATTGTATTATAGTCACTTCTTCTGTTGTTTTGTCGAAATAAAAAAATACCCTTGTGGAGCCTTTTTTTAATTGTTTATTTACATTTACAATGGAATGCGGTGCTTACTCAAATAATGCTATGTCTAGCAGAAGCAGTTTTACGAAATAGTAGATTTTTTTGCATGAACCCCTATTGAATCTCTACTAGAAAGGTAAAAAAAACTTGTGAAGCCCTCTTTTAAATTATCGTGGGAACCTTTAATTTTTCAGCAACATATTTATCGAAGAAAGATTCCTCAACAATGTTACCGGAACTGACCGAATTTGTCCCGACAACTAGAATGGGGATTGTAAGAAAAGTGCTTTAAGGTCTTGAAAACCGTGCAGGATGCATTTTTTCACTTCTTCTCAATGCTTTTGAATGGTGCTTACGCTTCAAAATTTGAAACTGGGTGGGAACTTTGAGTTTTCATGGTACAGCTGTAATATTTTGAGATATTGTTCAAACCGGTGCATAGTTTGATTTTTTATCCCGGAAAATTGTCCGGCCCAAGCTAACAGAAAGTTTCCCGTTCAACTATATGTTAAAATCCAAATTCTCTTTGAGCCGCCATTTTGAATATGCAAATAAGCAAATCACCTATCATTTCTGGCTATGTAGTGCGTGCATAGATCAACAGCTAAAGGACAAATGACACAAAAAATAAATTTCTCAATTTTGTTTGATTTGGTCATTAAATAAACTATAAACATTGTCTTAATTGAAAATAACCCCCTAGGACGCCCATTTTATTGATTATTACCTTTTGAAATCGACCCGATCTCTGACCTATACATTTTAATGATCTAAGTGGTCACGTGATTACGTGACGTCACATGCGCCAAAGGATGGCTTCCATGACACAGGTACTTGTGGACAGGACACTATGTTGCTCCCTTTTTCTTTTCTTTTTTGACAAGATAACTTATATCTTGTCAGAAACCCGGCATGGATAGAAAATACTGTTTGATTGTATTTATTGTATATATGTCATACAGTGATACATAGAAAGTTGCAAAATGTTGTTTATATGACAAAAAGTCGATGCTAAAAAAAAAAAAGGGGGGGGGGGGGGGCAACATCTTATAAAAAAAAAAGAAAAAAAGAAAAAGGGAGCAACATAGGGTCCTGTCCACAAGTACCTGTGTTCCATGATAAACAATCAGTTGAGCGACCGAAGTGAGACAGTAAACAGCTGATAAATATCATGGACAGTGATGACAGCAATATCTCCGATCACGTTGGTGATTTAGACATCCAGTCGTATCAGTTCGAGCCATTATGTAATGATGAAAGTCAACAGGAAAGAGAACATTCAACATCAGAAGACTCCGATAACGACGAAAGTTCCCAAGCTCAGGACAGACTAGTCAACACCGACTGGTGAGGTTTTGTTTATTTGTTAACAATATTAAAAAAAAAAAAAACACGATTGAACGAAAAACTGAAATAACATAAGTCAACAGGTTGTACTGACGATGATATCTTAACCCCCCCCCCCCAATTTACGAAAGTTTTAACGAAAAAAGACGACTGTCGTAGTGCCTCATATGTCCCCTTTTTTTTAGGATTCTACTTCGCACATGTATAAAATGAACCCTGACACATTTCGAATAGGAGAGATTAAAAACCAAAGACTTTTAAGCCCATCTGACTTTTGTTAGTGCTACAGCCATATTGATACTGATAGTGTGAGTCTTGCCATGTAAAGAGTACCCCCAGGTAAAGAGAAAATTGAGTAATTTTAACATTATTTTCACTCAAATGAAGCAGCAAACAAATAATTCACAATCCACAACAGCTCGAGCATTGACCTCTTTTCCAGAAAACCCACAACTTTATATATTTGCTTATACAATTACTGATATTATGCATATCTTGAACAAGTCTGCAAGTTGGTACATTTCTTTCGAGTTGTCAGGTCTACTGGCCGAGTACCCAATCTCAACACTAACCATTGTATTTATGCATGTTACGTACATTTCTACAAAAAGTTTTCAGAAATTTTAAAGAAAGTTCTGGTAAAGTGACTCCCTGTTGATTTCAAACAATGAAATGTTTTAACTGGCACTTTCAAGTTGACAGAAACATCTTGCATGGGTACCTGGCGGGATAGGGTACACAGCCAGTAATTGTATTCATCAAGGGTAAATTTGCATAGTAATTACTGTTGAAGATCCAGAAAACTTTTTCGAGTTACCTGAAATGTTGACTTAAATGTATTCGAGACAACAAGAATCAATTACTTCTCAATTCCATTCTAGATTAGAGGCAGTTTTCAATCATATTTGAAAATTTTTTCTAGTATTTTGGCCACTGATCCACTTTGTTTTTTGTTGGGGGTCATTTAGGGCTTGCTGTATTTTGTGGGGTGTCCCGCTTGTTGAAGATGGTGTGGCCATCTATAGGTCGGAGATGGGATGTTCTCTCATTGACATTTGCTCCATATCTGTTCCTTTTCTTCCCAACTGTATAGTAAAACCCTTCATAAGCTTTACACCATCTGTTTCTGGAACCACTCTGTCAGTCCCATCAGTCTACTTTATATCCATATGTATTTACTTTATAGATGTACCCCATGTGTATATTTTTTCATGTTATGCTTGCTTTATATGTAAGTAATGTATCTTATTTTTTAGGTGTGAATGTGGCAATTGCTCCTCAATGACAACACCAGAAGAATGTATTTGTTGTGTTGAAGTGCCGGCAGTTCACTCCCAGATGCTATCAGAGGACATGCAGTGTATTACAGACAGTGACATTTTTATTTCCAACTGCCTTAACCGACATGTTCTTAACGTCAGCATGTACGAGTTCTTGGAAAATGTTGGTCCCTTTGACGACAGCGAGCCAATAAATGAGTATGTAATCATATTTCAACATTTTATTCAGTATGTGCATTTTTCAGTAAAATGTGCATAACTATAAACAGGTATATTTACAATGAATAATTTGTATCTTTATACAAATTATATTTATTAACAACACAAGACTTTGTCATGTAAACTTATAAATTTGTTTTTATATAAATTATTATTGGATATACAGAAGAATTATTTACAGGACAAATTAACAATTATATTTTTAATATACAAATAATTGTGAATATAGGAAGATATAAAATGTTTAGAATCATACTCTGTAAAATCTTCTAATTAATCATTTTTGATTTTATAAACTGTTATAATAAGTGAAACTGAATCTAAAAGTTGGTATTTTTATTTCAGACAATACAGATTTATGGCTTACAGAAACTTCGTACAGTGGATTTGGCACAGACTTGGACGTCATAACAGGAAAATTTTACCAACTTGTGTTGTTCAGAAAATAAGAGAGACTTTTCCATCAGAAGAATATTGTGGGTTTAAATATGCTACTGTTTGAGTAACATTTGTTTGAAATATGTACTATTTCTATGAACTGTGAATTATATACACTGCAGATTATTATATACAATTTACATAAAGAATTAAATTTTAATGTTCACACAGTCTTTTCATTGTCTGCTAAATCTTGATCGATGTCTCTGAATGAGGTCTGCTTTCTCAATATAGTGAATGATGTCAGAGACGGTGGATTGGTAGTGTTGAGCACTTTTACATCATCGTCTTCTTTCCACTACTGTCTGCTTGATCAGGGCCACATACTCTACAATAAAAAAGAAAGTTATAAAATCTGGTAAATGACATATACATGTATCACAATTGCAACTTTATATTAGTAGAGTTGATATTTTTAATTTGTTTCTCAACACTGTGTACCTATATGACTATATTTCCTTGAATTACCGGTATTCATCTTTAGTTAAAAGCATGAAAAATTATCAGTATAAATGTAATTGACGCAACACATCAAATAAACCGTTAAGCTGCTTTAGCAAATTTTAACTGAAAACAGGATGGATAGGGCATAATGCATGCGAGAAAAAAAGAAAATCAGTGCAAAAGAACAAGGTTTTTATATTTATTGCTGAAACTGGAAGTTTGACAAAATTAAACTTGTCAAAAGGTATGACTTTTACATTACAGTGTGAAGTATACATGTACAGTAAAACATCACAGAGACTGCACAATTTTTTTCAAGAAATGCATATTGTTTAGTTACTAATAAAAGAATATACAAGATTGAAAAAGTGGATTGAGAAATGAGTGGTTCTCAAGCTACTGATGTTTGACAATACTAACCAAATGATGGTGGTGGTGTCCTAGGTTTTGCAATAGCGTGTGTTCCCTTCTTTGGGTAGCAGGTGTTGAAGCAAAATAAAACCACCACATTTTACTTTTTGGATGCAAACACTTTTTCTTATGAATAAACAATATTATAAGCTACATGTTCAAAAGGTTACATCAGTATACATTGCACTTTTCTGTTTGGTAAACAATTTCAGGGGCGGATCCAGGGGGGGGGCGCACCCGGCGCACGCCCCCCCCCCCCTAAAATTGGAAAAAATATGATTTGTTGGTGTATAATCGTGATTTTTCACACGAAATACCCCAACATTTTTCACGCCTCCCTCCGCAATTGGAAAAAATATGATTTTTTGGCGTAAAATCGTGATTTTTCACACGAAATACCCCCAAAATGTTCGCGCCTTCCTCCGCTCGGCGCAATTTTTTTAAGTGCGCCCCCCCCCCCCCCTAACTTGAAATCCTGGATCCGCCCCTGAATTTCACACTTGTATTTTTTTCTTCGAGTTTGCTTGTTCATTTTTCCTCTTCATCATGTTTATATGAATGTTTTTTTTATATTTGCACTGTAACATACAGTGGTGTATTTTCAGTTGTCAAACATGCAAATATGAGTTAAAAATAGTATTGTTATTTATAGTGTATTGCCATATTATCTTTACTAATGTTTATTCTCAAGAAAGACATTAACTTGATTAATCCGTTTGTCACTAATGATGTGTGTGACCCGCCGTGAACTTTTACTTTCAATATATCATTTACCATATTGTAAATAGATTATATATTTCTTATATCCTGTGAAAATTGACATCTGGTTTCTATCTTCTGTACTTCAGCATGCATTGTTATATTCATGAGAAAGTTTAGTCTTAGTTAATGTAATCTTAGAATGCAGTCGTGTTTTATTTCTTTAATGACATTAAAGAACATAGAAATGTTTTAGTCAAATACACAACATTATTTGTTTACATTTGGTAAAGGCCAGAATCTGGACCGTACGTACATTTGTACGTGTGTGGAGAACGTATATACTAGTAATTTATGAAACTGGAAAGAAATTATAACACTTGTATACTATGCATGAAATTTAAACGATATTACAACATGCAAAACTTGATGTATACGCCCCGTGATCGTCTGTTCGTGGTAAACTGGGAAAAGGGGGGTAGCATGATGACCTACATGAGTGTAGTATGTTCGGAATAAGGGACGAAATATCGAGTGGTATTTGGGAGAACGATGAAACCCGAGAGATCCGATGGGAGGAGTTGAGATGGAAAAGGTCAGAAACTAAGGCGGATGAACCTAGGGGTCAGGAGGTTTTAGCGGGAAGAAAGTAAGCAGAGAAGATAGAAGAGAAGACAGAGTGCGGAGATTAGACGTATTAAAGGGAACGATAGTGCTTATTTTGGTAGGGTTAACAATAGGACTGTAATACTTGTGTATCATATATTTAACTCGGCCAAAGTTACGATATGTACTTCTAAACCACGACTTGCACTCTAATATCATTAATTATTATCGATATTCTCGACTAGCCTTTGCACATGTGTAATGTTAAAAATCACATACCTCGGCCTTCTGACGCTTCTGTAGTGCTCCCCTGCGAATGTGTAGGTGTTGAACAACTGGAGTTTCGCCATTTGTTTTCTCCGGGTCAGGTGATGCTAGGGGCACATTTGGGGCTGCATCTGGCTTCAGTCGTCGCTTGAAGGCTCCATCAACACCAAGTTCCATCATTCTCAAAGGATCCATTTAAAAGCAGTCACGGGTGAAGTGGGTGGAGCACAATCTGGGACCTGATGTTGGATCGAAATTCCATCGTCCACAGTAATGGATCCAGGCTTTTCTCAGCTGGCCGTCCTTCGGGAACGAGAAAAAAACTCAGTCCATTGCCTTTGGTTCCTCTGTTGTTGCACCCAAACGCTGCACAGGACACCATTTGGAACTTCTAGCTATTTCACCCACGTGGATGTTTGTTTTGGTTTGCTATTCACGGCTTTGTAATGCAAATTTCGTATCGATATCAATCGGCTGATTTAGAAATAGATGACTGGCGCATGTGACGTCACGAGTGGTTCAGCCTCGTTATCGCACTCAAAATATGCATAATTTCTAGGTCAGCAAAAAGGGCGATAAAAGGGGTGTTTATCCCTTTGTACGTATCGTTAATCACATGAAAGTGAAAATGTAAATAGTTTTACAGCATTTTGGAAGTATTTCACAAAGTTTTGTGAAAAATAAAAAATCGTGTCATTTGTCCTTTAAGAACAAAAAAAAATTACGACAAAAGTCGCTGTTGTCCATAAGTGGTTATCGGAACGTTACATAGTCTCGATAACGCTTACTTTAAAAATATTTTATTGTTATATAAACAAAATATAATGTTACAGTTATCAAGGTTATGTATGTGCAGTCGTATAATCAACAAATTGTACAACTTGTCAAGTTACGCATGCGTTTGACGCAGTACACATGTCGATGTGATAGATAAGAGAAAATTGGTCAGGCCGCTCGTGTTACAATTAATCAATTGTTCACGCAACTTCTCAAGTAATAGTTATTTAGATAATACACAGAGTATAATTATAACAAACACCAATCTATATCTAAATGGTATTTTTCAAATTTGTAGACAAAAACTATAATAAAAAGATCAGACGTTAATGTCACCTTAATTTAACGGCATAAAAATAACCTGTTTTTATGTTTGGAGCTTAATTAGCATAGAAACAACCATTCACTTCAAATACGTATTTAATACTGACTAAGCATCAACTATTACAAACAAACCATACACATTGACAGAGTTAATGTTAATTAAAAGATGTAGACAGATTTATGACACAGATGCTAGAGTTTCTCAGTCTCAAAGTTCACTGTAAGTTCACTGCACATAAAAGACAGATAAATACATAACAATTCCTCTCTGCTAAATGTTTGTATCGGTACACAAAAAAAACCAATAAATCATTAGAACTGAATGAATGAAATTGTAAAATGTATGAATGAAGTGATATTTTGTTTTGATTACACAAACATGCAAGATTATGATAAACTACACTACACAAAAATAAATGCTTCTGAGGTTTGCCCCCAGAATGTGATTATACGAGGATTATTATGCCTTAACACTGTATAATCACTTCCTAACATTGTCTATATTTCGGTAATGAGTCTTTTCGTCTGTTTACGGATCCTCTCGGGATATCGTCTCTCTTGAACAGCTGTGATTGTACTCGGTCCGTCAATCGGTTTATCATTAATATTGTCTGTTTGAACATCAGTCTTTGTGTTTTCAGTTGTTTTAACACTTGGTTCTTCAATTAGAGGTGTGTTTTGCGCAATGTCCTCCGCAATTTTACTCGGTTTAATCTGATCAACATGTCTTCTCCAGGTAGAACCTAAGTCAGTTTTCACTTTATACATTAAAGGTCCATCAGAACTTTCAATTTGTCCTCCAATCCATTTGTGGTCTTTTCCCTTGTAGTCACGAGCAATAACACGGTCGCCAACCTTAAAGTAACGTGATCTCTCTGGTCTAGACTTTTGAAATACAGTATCCATCTGAGAGTTCATCACAGTGTCTTTTACAGACGGGCGTACTAGACTCAAGCATGAACGTAAGTCTCTTCCCATAAATAACCTCGCAGGAGTCTCTTTTGTCACTGAATGCGGTGTGTTCCTGTAGTTCAACAAGAAGTTTGCAATTTTGTGGCTCAAAATCTTATTGTCTGTCCCGTTTCATCGCCCGCATACTATTCTTAAAAGTTTGAACGAAGCGTTCGACTAATCCATTAGTAGCAGGATGAAAAGGTGCTGACTTGTAGTGTTTAATTCCATTTTGCTTTGTAAAGTTCTCAAATTCCCCTGACGTAAATTGTGGACCATTGTCAGAGACAATTTGCTTAGGAATACCAGTTCTACAAAATATCATACGTAATGCTTCAATAGTCTTTGTAGATGTAGTTGTTTTCATCTGGACGACTTCCGGCCACTTCGAATGGGCACATACGAGAACTAAAAACATACTATCCATGAATGGACCAGCGAAATCCACATGGACTCTCTCCCAGGGAGCAGATGGCCACTCCCATGGATGCAGTGGTGCTACCTGCGGCATTTTCTGTGTTAGCTGACACCCATCACAACACTTAACAGTCTGCTCGATTTGACTATCGATTCCGGGCCACCACACGTAACTACGAGCTACGGCCTTCATACGGACTACTCCCGGATGTCCTTCATGAAGCAAGTCTTGAATACGGGAACGCAACTTTGCGGGCACGATTACACGAATTCCCCAAAGTAAACAACCTTGATGAAGTGTGATTTCACTTTTGCGATTATAAAATGGCTTAAGCAGTTCATCATGGTTCCCTTCTTTCCAACCGTTCTTAACTTGCTCATAAACACGTGACAGGACTCGGTCACGGCGGGTTTCGCGCGCAATAGCATCACTCGTAACGGGCAAAGTTTCAAAATGTGATATATGGAAAATTTCTTCGGCATCTAAATTGTCCGAATCATTACAACTCTGAACAGGCATTCTAGACAGTCCGTCCGCGTTTGTGTGACGTTTTGTACTTTTATACTCTATGTCATAGTTAAAACCGGATAAAAATAATGCATATCTCTGCAATCTTGCAGCGGTTGTGGCTGGAATTGCTCGGCTTTTGGTCTCAATGCAAATGCTACCGGTCTCGCTTTCACGAATTTCGGTACCGCGTCTTGTTTAAGGTGTAACTTTGCCTTAATTCCCTTAACGCAACCGATTTCGTCTTTGAAAACTTCATCACGCCTTGCTAATATGTCCTTCAGAGTCATATCGCACTTGGATTCGTCGCTCGCGATGGTCAATGATTTTATCATTTTCCAATCGAGTTGGATACTTTTCAACCATTCTCTACCGAACAAAGCTGGACCACCACGCTTAACCACGTATAAATTAAGATACGAACACTGATCATTGTACTGCACCTGAACTCGTAAAACTCCCAAAGAATGCAACTTCTCACCAGAATACGTTTTAAGCACTAACAACGATTTCTTGAGCTTTTCTCCTTTGAAATATTTCACATAATCCGCCTCTGAAATTACGGAAACACTACTACCGGTATCTAATTCCATAGGAATAACATTCCCATTGACACACGGTTTAATCCAAATAGAATCATTTCCATGCGAATAAACACTGTAAATCTCAAGATCATCATTTTCTTCATGGTTGAGTGCATGTACTCTCTGATATCTATGTTGAGGTTTCTTCTTTTGTCCTCCAGAACGACACGCTGCACGGATATGTCCTTTACGGTGGCACTGGTTACATGTACTCTCCTTAAATCTGCACTTATCTGCTAAATGGTCAGTTCCATTACAACGATAACAAACCAATTTGGGCTGTGATCGTCCCTGATTTCTTCTTCTGCGGTCACCCCACACTTTATGAACGGGAGTGTCACCTTGAACATTCCGCAATTCTATGGCATCTTTCGTCGCGGTCTCCATTGCAACTGCAATTTCTAATGCTTTATCTAGCGAAAGTTCTCTGATTGTCAACAGTTTCTTCTGAATCTGGTCATTACGTAATCCACAAACAAATCTATCACGTAGAGTGTCATTTAAATTTAATCCAAATTCACAGAATTCTGTTAATTTCCTGAGCTCTGCAATGTACGCATTAACACTTTCACACTGGAGCTGGTTCCGTTTGTGAAATCGAAAACGTTCCGCAATTACAATTGGCTTTGGCGTCAAATGGTCTCTAAGTAAGTTCACTAGAGTTGTGTAATCCTTTTCTTTAGGCTTATTTGGAGCTGTCAAATTTCTCAGCAAGGTATAAGTTTTGCCACCCAGAAGTGTCAGTAAAGCCGGAACTTTCTTATCCTCAGCAATATCATTCACTTCGAAGTATTGCTCTAACCGTTCTGTGTAACTCGTCCAAGTTTCAACAGTGTCCTCAAACGGTTCTATCCGCCCAATAATTCCAACAGCATTTCGTGGCTGTGCTTCGTCTCCAGGCATTACGATAGCTAACCAAGATGATCTCACAGATGAATTAATCGGAGTCCTCTTAGAATTATCCTCGTCGCCAGTTTTATGTTTGGAGCTTAATTAGCATAGAAACAACCATTCACTTCAAATACGTATTTAATACTGACTAAGCATCAACTATTACAAACAAACCATACACATTGACAGAGTTAATGTTAATTAAAAGATGTAGACAGATAGATTTATGACACAGATGCTGGAGTTTCTCAGTCTCAAAGTTCACTGTAAGTTCACTGCACATAAAAGACAGATAAATACATAACACCTGTTATAGCTTTTTTTAAATTGTATTTCTCATCAATAAAAACTCCCTCATAACTCTAGTATGTATACAAGTGCAATTGCAAAGGAAATAACTGTGCGAGATATCGACCGAAACTACAAAAAATTGCATGGTAATGGAAAAAAACATGGACAATAATCAGTATATATACAAAATGTATTATTTCGCAGATAAACAAAACATTCAAATGCAAAAAGGGAGTTCTCCATACTTGTATATAACCAGTACGGTTTGTCCTGAATTCGCACAAAACCACATGAAACCACGCAATATTTAAATCATTTTATCACAAAAGCCTATGATCAGCAAGCTTTAAAAAATCATCATTTCAGACGCATTCTTGATATATAGGAATTCTTAATTATTCTTTAACAGTGATTTTTCCGTATGACACCTTCATTTACTTTAGTTATTATTTTTCAACGAAGTTTTTCTTTAAAACATAAAGAATTGAACGTAAACACTTACATTTCTTCGTCTTCTACGCAGGATGTCAAACGAAGTGGCGCGCAAACGATGTCTACAAAGCTACATGAAGTATCAAATTGCATGCATCATCAAATATTATCATAGAGGGATGGTAGAAATTTACGATACAGCTGTGACGGCCAACTATTTATCTGATATTATATTACGAATTTAGTTTGTTACACATATTTTCATTGATTATTCAATCCTGAATGTCAGCATATATGTACGTTTTCGGTCTCCCTCATTTGGGCCCCAAAAAACAATAACAACGTGGTTGACAAAAACAGAAATATTTACGTTTCACTGAATGATCAATATCATAATACGGAATAATATGGAGTAGGCATTGCCTAGATGCGAGCACAGCATTTCTGTCTGGCCAGTGTGTATAACAAAACAATACACTGTACAATCATCACCATGTAATATGTTATCAATGGTACATGTATCTCATATTTTTTTTATTCAAATTCAAATAGAATGTGCATATAGTTATTAACCTTTAATCCAGTACACAATGTCTGTTAGCCAATACCAGGATATCACCAAAAATTGTTAAAACTACCAATAACTTAACTGGTTACATAAAAACAAAATACCACTGTTTTAATCAGCAAAAGTATTAACTGATTTTTCAACCCTCCTTTATTTTTTAATAGGTGGGTTATTATAGAACAGTGTAAATAATATTCCTTGTATTTCCCTTTTAATCTACACTTGGAAGTATAATAACCACTTTTCTCTTCCTACAATAGTGTGGGGTTTTTTTTGTTGTTGTTTTTGGGGGGTTCTTTTTTTGTTTGTTTGTTTGTGCAATCAGAAAAGTAGCACTCTTTTATCCCAAAAATAAGTTTTTTTGTTTTTTTTGTTTGTGCAATCAGAAAAGTAGCACTTTTTTATCCCAAAAATAACCAAGATCAGTAGTACTTTATGAAAATTAGTAATGGTCCCATTACACTCATCAACCTCCTTAAAAATGTGTTTTTTAAATGTAGGAGGTCTGAAAAACAAGGAGGGCAGTAAATTAGAGGATCTCTTTTTTATCAACAAAATTAACAAGTATGACATTGTGTTTTTAGCTGAAACACATATTGGTTATGAATCCAATATTCACAGAGTGGGAACATTTTATTTTTATCAAATATGTAGGCCTATTTGTAGACCCAATAACCGCTATTTTGGAGGGTTAGCTATATTAACAAAGTCTCATATAAGACCACATGTAAAAATTCAAAAAAATACAAACCCTGATATTCAGTGGATAAAATTAGAAAAATCCTTCTTTGGATTTTTGAAAGACCTATATATTTGTTTGGTTTATAACCCACCTATGACATCATCATATACCCAGGGGCTCAACCATGATATTCTGGAATGCATAGAAAACGAAACTGTTGAATACAAGAAATATGGTAATATCCTTTTATGTGGTGATTTCAATGCCAGGGTCTCAAGTTCTGATGACTTTATCATAGACGATGATAACTCACATACACCCCTTTTTAACAACTATACTGTTGATAAGCAAATCCGATGCCGTAAGAGTAAAGATACCACTTTAGACACACGGGGAAAGGAACTTATTGATTTTTGTATTTCTAATCAGATTAGAATGTTAAATGGTAGAGTCCTTGGTGATTTATGTGGCAATTACACTTGCTACACGGCAAATGGTACACGTATTGTCGATTATACTTTAATCTCGGAGAGTATTCTGGATCAAATATTGTATTTTAATGTTAATAATTTTGTACCTACAATATCAGATTGTCATTGTATAATTGAATGGTCAATGTCAGCAAAATTTACTATTGATATAATAGCTGATGAGGTTAAATTGTATGACAAAAGTAGTAATTTTATATGGTCAGATGATTCTATAGCCGAATTCCAGGCAGCCCTTTTATCTCCAGATATACAGAAAAAATAGAAAATTTTAAAAATAAAGATATTAATAATTCACAAATCTTAATTGATGATGCGTCAGCAGAACTATCAAATATATTTATTTCAGCCGCCTCAATTTCACTCAAACGGGGTACAAAGAGTAAAAAAAGTTGCAAAGATAAGAAATGGCATGATACAGATCTTAAGTCACTTAGGAGGAAGTTAATAAATTACGGGAAAGTCTACAGTAAATTCCCACATGATCCTTTAGTACGAGGGCATTATTTCAAACTTGACAAGCAATATTCCAGACTGAGGAAGTTCAAATACAGGGAGTACAAGAACTCTCTGATTGATCAGCTTCAGTCTCTTCATGACGATAACCCAAAATTGTATTGGAATATTATTAACGAACTAAAAAAAAATTAATAAGGATTATAGTTCTGCTGTAGCACCATCCAAGTGGTTGTCCCATTTCCAATCCCTTGGAAAACTTAAAGAATCATATAAAGTAAGACTATCTCAGTTGGAGAGAAGACTTGATGACCTTGAAAAGATACCATGTTATAATGATTTAGATAATGTTATTTCCCAAAAAGAGATCACCTCAGCAATATCAAAGCTGAAAAACAAGAAGGCCCCAGGTCTTGATAATATTTCCAATACCATGATAAAACAGAGCCAAACAGTACTATTGCCATGTCTCTCAAAATTATTTAATTCCTGTCTGTCTCATGGCAAATATCCACAGTCATGGGCTGAAGGTTATATCTCTGAAATACGTAAATCTGGTGATGCCGCAGATTCCAACAATTACCGAGGTATTACTATTACCAGCTCAGTTGGCAAAGTTTTCAACAGTATTTTAAATGAAAGACTAGATTCCTTCTTAAAGCAAAATAATATTATTGATGACTGTCAAATAGGTTTCACTAGAAAAGCTAGAACATCTGATCATATGTTTATTTTAAAATGTATAATTGACCAGTATTGTAAAACTAAAGATGGAAGGGTGTTTGCCTGCTTTGTCGACTTTCAAAAAGCATTTGATAAAGTTATACATACAGGAATTAAACTCAAGTTATTAGAAATAGGGGTTAGTTCAAGATTTTATAATATCATAAAAAACATGTACAGTTATAGTACATCTTGTGTCAAGATAAACGATAAATTAACAGATTTTTTTGCCACCAAACTGGGAGTAAAACAAGGGGACAACCTGAGCCTAACTTATTTAAAATATTTATTAATGATCTTCCCAGTTATCTCAGTAATACAAAAGACCCAGTCATTTTAGATAATTCACCAATCCATTGTTTGATGTATGCTGATGACATTGTCTTATTATCCAAATCAGCAGAAGGAATGCAAGAAAAATTAGACAAACTTTCTGCATTTTGTACTGATTGGTGTCTTGATATCAATATTAAAAAAACCAAAATTTTGATTTTTAACAAGGCGGGCAAACATCTTTCACATAAGTTTGTATTTCAGAATAATAATTTAGAATGTGTATCTCGTTATAAATATTTAGGAATATGGTTTAACAACTCTGGCTCCTTCAACTTTGCTCAAAATGAACTTTATCAGAAAGCCTTAAAGGCCCTTTTTAAATTGAAGAGTGATTTTCTAGTCCACAATCCTGAAGTTAAAACCTCAATTCACGTTTTTGATCACACTATTAAGCCGATTCTGTTATATGGCTGTGAAATTTGGGGTTATTGTAACCCGTTTACCTCACGGTTTAGAAATGGAAATATTCCAATAGACGAAATTTTTTCTAAACTACATTGTGAAAAGTTACACTTGAAGTTCTGTAAATTTCTTTTGGGAGTGCATAAAAAAAGCACCAATCTTGCAGTACAGTCAGAACTAGGCCGGTTCCCTCTTCATTTCGATATATTAAAGCAAATTTTAAGATTTTGGCATAGACTTGAAAATCTGGATTCATCTTTCCCACTTCTTAAAGCTGCATATAAATGTACTAAAAATTTATATGAAGGCAAGCAACCATCATGGTATGGCTCTAAAACATATTTTGCAAAATATGCCAAGCTTAACTAATTTCTTGACAGACAAAACATCAACCTTTAAATATAAATGCAATAAAATTGTAAAACAACACTATTTGGAATTGTGGACAAAACAAGCTCATTCACTTAAAGAGGGAAAATTAAGAACTTATTTAAAAATAAAAACCAATTTTGGATATGAGAATTATTTGTCAATCATAAAAAATTTTGGGCAGAGAAGAAGGTTGTCCAAATTAAGAATATCAGCTCACAAATTACAAATAGAAATAGGAAGATACCAGGGTACTCTCCGGGAAAACCGCATCTGTTGCAGGTGCAGGTAGAAGATGAGAGTTGTACTTGCCATACAAACCATAGGGAAATTTCTACTACATATTTGACATCTGAGTGTCAAAATTTTCAAAATTTAGATGACAAATGTAAACTCATATGGATCTTAAATAATGAAGACCCAACTATACTCAGATATCTTTGTCAATATCTTTTATCAACAACTATTTGATTAAATGGAATTGGAGATCTGCAAACTGGATGACCTGCATTGAGCATGAGAAAGAAAACATTCTTTTTGGCATCGTCCCTTGATGCTCACTGCTGGTTATCCAAAAGCTCTGATCCCTTTCCATGTTCCAAACAATATTCCTTCCACATCAACATGGCCGGTCTGCACTAGACACAAGTAGGACTTTATTCCTTTTAGCATCGACTCAAGGTGTCTCTTGCAGATTGGTGATGAATCACCTGATAAATATGTATATGTTCTCTCTCATCCCCCCCCCCCCCCCCCCTTATATATATGTGAGTAAGTGTATGTACGTTTATGTGCATATATCTCTTTTCCTGCCCGAGTGTGCCTGCACCACAATTATTGATATTTCAATCTTTTATTGTTGGACTAGGGACAGTGCAAAAATGTCATTTACGGCATAGAATGTACATTCTGTGGACTTTTGTATGTTGGTGAAACTCGTCAAACATTGCGAAGTAGGATGAACCAACATCGATATGATGCAAAAGATCCCAAATACAGGATTTTGTATAATCATTTCAATCAACCGGGTCATGACCGCTGTTTGACGATGAAAGTTCGAATCATCGAGAAGATTTACCATCATACAAACAGTCCTATTCTTAGTACACCTTACCGCACCGATAGAGAGTTGTTCTGGATAAAAGAATTAGGCACTGCAATGCCTTACGGTTGCAATGATAACATCAAAGGAGTGGGAAATTTGTCAAGTCCTGGATGCAACGAAATCAACGTGATGAGCCTTTTTAATACTATTCCAAGAACTAAACGTAGCCATGGTCATAAAAGAATTCAACATCCTAATGTTAAAAAGTCCTCTAAACCAAGAACGTTACAAGATACTTTTAATGATTTACTTTCTAATATACAGAAACCTCTTGGAATTCATCATATTCGTACAATCTTATTTTCACTACCTGTAAACTACCTCAAAGATCTTAGGGATTTTGGACTTGACAAAGGAGGCGTAGATCCTTTTTCTCCTAAGTACAGATTGTCTAGTATTATATGTGACGTGGCGTCCTTTCGTCTTTTTAAACCAGTTCGATCTGAACCTCTTCATGATAACAACAGAAAATTCCTCCATATTCCGTTTGCTAACAAAGGAATCGATGCTATTAACATCAGCAACATTATTAATAGAAAAGAGGTCGTAAAAGAAATTCCACCATATTTCAAAAATCAATCTGTTCCCATTGTCTCCTATAGTTACACTAACAGCATTGGCCGTAAAATTTTTAACTACAAAGAAGCATTGCAAGATATTAACATAGAAGAGTACCTTAAGAACCCTCTGACTTGTGACTGCTCCCACTCTCCTTTTCAATACAACCCATCTGGACATGTAATCACTGGTGATCTGAATATCATTCAACATGAGAGTCTCCGAAAGGTGATTTCTCATGGTCCTAAATTCAGAGAACCTCAACACATCAATTGGAAACATAATTTCAAGATAATTATGGATGCTGTTGAAGATTATGCCAGAAGGTGGATAAAGAGAGAAGTAAACCAAGATCCTGAGTTAGAGTCCTTGTCAGACTGGGTTAGAACAATTAGGTCTCTAGTACAAGGTCGGATTCACAAACTCAAAAATTGTGTTAATAGTCGACCTAAGTCTGTATTTAAAGACCAAGAAGCTGTTAAGTGTCTTTCCTCTCTTCATGACAAATATGTTATCGTTCCTGCGGACAAGGCTTCCAACAATATCGTGTTTGTATGTAAATCATATTACTTCGAATGCCTAATCAAGGAATTAGGTATACATAGCAACACCTCTAGTAATACCACATACAAACCAACTTCGTTCGACAAAGATGAAATCCTAGCTAACCACAGATCATTCATGACCTCTTTAAACATTCCCTCTGGTAAAAAGTCTGAGGATTTACCCTATTTATATTGGATACCTAAACTCCATAAGACACCATACAAAGAAAGGTACATAGCGGGATCATCAACTTGTTCGACGAAAGAATTGTCTATTCACCTGACAAAGATTCTGTCTGCAGTAAAAGAGGGACAACAGAAATATTGTGAAACTGTTTACTCGCGTAGTGGCATAAATCACATGTGGATTTTGAAAAACTCTAAAGATCTTTTGGATAACCTGAAATCAAGATCTTTCTCTCAGGTATCCTCCATCAAAACCTTTGATTTTTCAACTCTGTATACCACCCTACCGCATGACAAATTAAAAACCCGCTTAAAAGAAACAATTCATAAAGCTTTTAGTCATAGAAACTATGGCTCAAAATTTGTTGTGTTAGGCTACAATTCCACATATTTTTCAAACAAAATTCATAAAGGTAAAACATGCTACTCCGAGGAACAAGTGATCAGTATGCTGGAGTTCCTCATCGATAACATATTTGTCTCCTTTGGAGGGACACTGTTTCAGCAAGTCGTCGGCATACCAATGGGTACGAATTGTGCCCCTCTTCTAGCCGATTTATTTCTATACTCATATGAGTCGGAGTTTCTTCAAAAGCTTGTAAAAGATAAGAAGATTCATGAGGCTAGAGCCTTTAATTTCACATACAGGTATATTGATGACGTTTTATCTATCAATAATTCTAGATTTGCAGAATTTCTTCCATTGATATATCCTCCAGAGCTGGAAGTTAAAGAGACCACCGATACAGCTTCGTCCGCATCATTTTTGGACTTATACCTCGAATTTGACGACAGTGGTCAACTCAGTACTAAAATTTATGATAAGCGGGACGACTTCAATTTTAAAATCATAAATTTTCCAAATATGTGCAGCAATATACCAGCTTCTCCTGCATATGGTGTTTACATCTCGCAATTGATTCGCTATGCAAGGGGCAGTAGCAATTATTCTGATTTCCTGAAACGTCATCTTCATCTGAGAAACAGGCTACTGGACCAGGGCTATAAAAAGATTCGCCTTATTCGATCTCTTAAAAAGTTTATATTCCGATACCAATATCTTGTCGAAATATATTCCGTCTCTGCAGAAAAAATTATAAGCGATGCATTTTCATATAGTGAAAATGTATAAAGATAAAGAGTCAAATATGTCAAGGATTTTTTTTGTCAATGTGTGACGTAAAAATATTTTTGACATTTACGTCACCGAATATGGTACTGCTTTGACAACTATTTTACCTATTTTGTTCCTGTATTTAAATACTGTTACAGTGACAGCCGGAACCTTTGAACCGTAATGAGAGCGGGAGGTTTGGCGCCTTAAAATCTGATTCAACCCACCATTTCTTTAGAAATGCCTGTACCAAGTCAGGGTCATTACGGTTTTCACAGTTTTCCAGTTGTTGACTGATTTTGTCTGTTTATATAATTATGAGTTTTGACTTTCCCTTTGTAAGATTGTTCGGAGTTCGGTAATTTTGTTATTACCTTTATTGAAGACTAACTAGTACTAGTACGCGGGTGGTATCAACCATTATAAAGCCTAAAGGGGGTAGTAGACGCCGGTGTCTGTAAAATTAAAGTATGGTCTTTTAAGTCATAAGAAAAGAGTTTTATTACGAAAATATCAATTAATGCAACCAACATACATAAGCAATATTGGCCTATACCATGCTATGTACAGCAGATATATATTCATGAAGTGTAAATGATGAATGACGTACGGTCAGGGCCGTCTTGTCAGCAATATAGGCCCCGGTCAAAGCAGTGCACTGAGGCCCATATCTATACAAACACTCACAGAAATAAAATTATATATGGTCGATAAAATTAAACGTATATTTCTTGTATTGATACTTCCAACAAAATCAGTGTTTAAAAATTAAAAATTATGCCGTATACAACATACATAGATTAGCATGGGGTTCATTTGCTTTTGGGACCACCGGGCAACTGTCCATTGTGATCGGCACATTTCCACGTTTCGTGGCTATCGGATTTTATTTTCTATCAGAAACCCTTATATAAATCGCTTCACCAATCATTTTTCTATTCATTCAAAACCATCTTACCCTCAGAAAGTGGTGTTACACTCCATTACAGCACGATTTTGCCCTAGATCCTATTATTCCGCCATTTGACTTCCATTTTCGAATATACAAACGTGATCTCGCGATACTAACTGAATGATAACAGTAACGCATTGCATGATGGGAGCTACTTAATTCAGCGCACCAAATTATTTGAGCATTATTTGCATACGTAAACAACATTCAAATCACATGGAAGACCATACATTTAAGCGTATTCTACAGGACAAACAGTCCATCTATAGATCAAAGCCGAGCAGAAGGAAATAATACACAATGTGTTGGAAAGAAAAGATTCAATGGCAGAGTGTTGCCAATGGGCTTCGGAAAGAGCATGTGTTACGTCCCCCTTTTTTGGACAAGGTACTACATCATTTTTAGTTCACCTGAACTATTGCCATCACTTGGCGTCCGTCGTCCGTCGTCTGTTGTCTGTCGTCTGTAAACTTTTCACATTTCAAGCTTCTTCTCCGAAACCACTTGGCCGATTGGAACCAAACCTAGCAGGAATGTTCCTTGGATGGTCCTCTACAAAGTTACTGTTTTTCGTTCCAGTCGGATATTCAATATGGCTGCCAGGGCCAATAATATGCTCTGATTGGCTGAAATTTCAAACATCTTCTTCTCTGAAACTAATGAACTGACTGAACCCAAACTGTAAATGAATGATCATTGGAATGTCCTTTACCAAGTTTCTGTTTTTTTTATGCCGATCGGAAATCCAAGATGGCCGCCACCGCAATACATAGATTAACATTGGACCCTATGGGAAAATATTCAAATGCCTTCTTCTCAGAAACTACAAATATGATTAAAGCCAAACTGTACATGAATGTTCATTAGATGGTCCTCTACAAACTTTACGTTTTTTGTTCTGGTATGAAATTCAAAATGGCGGCTACGGCAGGACTTAGTTTAACATTGGACCCTATGGGAAAAATGTTTCAAAATGCTTCTTCTCTGAAACCACTAGGACAGTTGAAACCAAACTGCCCAGGAATGATCATTGGAAGGTTCTCTACAAATTTTATGATTTTTATGCCGATCGGAAATCCAAGATGGCCGCCACCGTAATACATAGATTAACATTGGACCCTATGGGAAAATGTTCAAATGCCTTCTTCTCAGAAACTGCAAATATTATTAAAGCCAAACTGTACATGAATGTTCATTGGATGGTCCTCTACAAACTTTAAGTTTTTTGTTCCGATATGAAATTCAAAATGGCGGCTACGGCAGGACTTAGTTTAACATTGGACCCTATGGGAAAAATGTTTCAAAACGCTTCTTCTCTGAAACCACCTGGACAATTGAAACCAAACTGTCCAGGAATGATCATTGGAAGGTCCTCTACAAAGTTTATGTTTTTTATGTCGACCGGAAATCCAAGATGGCCGCCACCGCAATACATAGATTAACATTGGACCCTATGGGAAAATGTTCAAATGCCTTCTTCTCAGAAACTACAAATATGATTAAAGCCAAACTGTACATGAATGTTCATTGGATGATCCTCTACAAACTTTACGTTTTTTGTTCCGATATGAAATTCAAAATGGCGGCTACGGCAGGACTTAGTTTAACATTGGACCCTATGGGAAAAATGTTTCAAAACGCTTCTTCTCTGAAACCACTTGGACAATTGAAACCAAACTGCCCAGGAATGATCATTGGAAGGTCCTCTACAAAGTTTACGTTTTTTATGTCGATCGGAAATCCAAGATGGCCGCCACCGCAATACATAGATTAACATTGGACCCTATGGGAAAATGTTCAAATGCCTTCTTCTCAGAAACTACAAATATTATTAAAGCCAAACTGTACATGAATGTTCATTGGATGGTCCTCTACAAACTTTACGTTTTTTGTTCCGATATGAAATTCAAAATGGCGGCTACGGCAGGACTTAGTTTAACATTGGACCCTATGGGAAAAATGTTTCAAAACGCTTCTTCTTTGAAACCACTTGGATAATTGAAACCAAACTGCCCATTACTTGGATAATTGAAACCAAACTGCCCAGGAATGATCATTGGAAGGTCCTCTACAAGGTGTGTGTTTTTTATGCCGATCGGATATCCAAGATGGCCACCACCGCAGGACATAGATTAGCATTGGACCCTATGGGAAAATGTTCAAATGCCTTCTTCTCAGAAACTACAAATATGATTAAAGCCAAACTGTACATGAATATTCATTGGATGGTCCTCTACAAACTTACGTTTTTTGTTCTGATATGAAATTCAAAATGGCGGCTACGGCAGGACTTGTTTAACATTGGACCCTATGGGGAAAATATTTCAAAACGCTTCTTCTCTGAAACCAAACTGCCCAGGAATGATCATTGGAAGGTCCTCTGTTTTTTATGCCGATCGGAAATCCAAGATGGCTGCCACCACAGGTCATAGTATTAACACAGGACCATATCGGGAAAATACAGAAATATCTTCTTCTCTGAAGCTATTGCACTGATTGAACCTAAACTATGCATCAATCATTGGAAGGTCCTTTACAAACTTTGTGTTTTTTATGTTGATCGTAATTCCAAGATGACTACCACTGCAGGACATAGTTTTTACATAGGACCAATTGGTTTTTTTTATAACCAGGTGAACGATACAGGCTCTTGAGAGCCTCTGGTTTTTTCTTATAGGTTATCTGCAATTCACTATTGCTGTTAAAATCATTACCAATCAATATAATCAACTGTATTAAATTTTATGTTAATTGTTCTGCCTTAACAGGCGTGTATGATTGGCAATACAAATATTTGTTTGTTTGTTTATATGCAAATCATCTCCCATGATACATTGCGGTAATCGTGGTTTTCTCGTAGTCACGTGACAAATGTTTGAAAAATGGAAGACAAATGGCGGAATCATAGGATCTAAGGCAAAATCGTGCTGTAATGGAGTGTAGCACCACTTTCTGAGGGTAAGATGGTTATGAATGAATAGAAAAATGATTGGTGAAGCGATTTATATAAGGGTTTCTGATAGAAAATAAAATCCGATAGCCACGAAACGTGGAAATGTGCTGACCCAGAGTTGGAGAAGCAAATCCGCTGTTTTCCGTATGTGTTGCCCTCTGACGTTGAACGGCTACAGCAACTTTATAAATGCCGTTAAGCGACAGAGGAATCTCGGACTAAAGACCGCACTGCGTACGGTTACTTTAATACTGATAATGTTCATTTCGACATTTTAAAGTATGTGCATTTGGGCCAATATTATGCTATCTCCAAGTGAACAAAATAGTTTTTAATTTGAAAAGAATTATATAGGTACCGCTTTCATCAGACATGTCTCTGCTTTCACATACAAAATATTTATCAATATTCAATATTTTTTATTGGAAAAAGCACAGTAGAGGCGTGATATATATATTAAGGCAATATTCAGTATCGAAATCATACTCTTTAAAATTATCTGACAAGATTATACAGACATATATTCCTTCTTGTGTAATGTTATTACCCTTTAATGTTTCAACTACAAGCTGGTTAATAATTTTATAGCATTTATTTTAGAAAGACTGAGTTTAATAAATAATAACAGATATACATATAGTATGAACGGCATAATTAATAGTTAAATAAATAAAATTCATTGTGTCTTACTATTCTAAACCATTGTCGGCAGATGTTGGTAGTATTCAAATATTTTGTAGGATCAGACTGACGGAAAATTTAAGATGAATAAACAAATGGGTACTGATAGAAATAATTAACATTAACAGAAATAAGGAAAAATTCATGCGTTCCTTGTTCCTTGCAAGCACATCATGGTTAGAAAATGTTTGTTACTTAGCCAAAGAAATAATAAATGCAAAAATTGTATGAAAATGAAAAATGTTAATGTTCACCACTATCTTTTCTTATCAGAGACATATGAGCCGGTGGCAAGGGGCACATTGCCCTCTCCCCTCCCCCCCCCCCCCCTTTGGCAAAATTTTAAAAAGCTGGATTTTTAGAGTATACTTTAGGATTTTTGTGATATTTATTTGGAATTACCATTATTCAACACAACTAAACCGTACGAAAGGTAGAATTTAAGTATAAATATGAACAGGTGTCATCCCTTGTGATATTTTAGTACCGCACATTGATAGTAGGGTTAAAATTATTGATAACGAAAGGCCGGGAGCAGGTCCCTGTGATCTCCTAGTTATTGTACGTGTACATGTACTATAGATGCGTATTAAAAAATATTGATGACATTGTCATCTTTGCGTGTCAGTTGTGACCCAAATACGATTTCAATGCTGACCTTTACGTGATAAAAAAAATATTAACATGACGATGAATGGTGGCCAGATTCGTTTTTATTTACGCATTTATTGTAGAACTTTAGGAATATTGTGGTACATGTACAAATAATCTTGGAGACAGGAATTGTGTTTGGATTTCTTTTAAACTGGTAAGTCATATATACAGTAACGAAATGTCAATATAAATCTGGAGTTCGACAGTGAAATGCAGTTGGGCGTAACATGAAATGTCCATACGTCAAAAAATGACCAGATTCGTGTTGTCTTAAGAGTCATTCACAGTGATAAAAAAATGAACAGTTGTTGTCCTTAACCTGATAGTCCATGTTAACATAAAGTCCTTTCAGTACGCCAGTGTTGTATTAATCAAAGTTTTGATTGATCCGAGTAAATATTTAGACCACCCGCGTAGATTCTGCAAAAAATAAAACAAAACTAAAACACACCAAGGCGAGTTTTTCTACATCGGCTGCAAATGGTCCACAAAATAAATTTGATATTTTCTGAAAATATTGTAGTTCAAAATTAAGTCAAATTTATTCTATAATTATCTTTTACTAATCCGTAACTAGAAAGGTTTTTATCTAATAATCTGGACACGCTTGAAAAAAGTGCTGTGTTTGTTTACATGTCGTCACGATTTACGGAATTGACGCAGTTGCAAATGAAATAGATGTCGTTTTGAAATTTTTTGACTCGGGAATGAAAATACAAGATTTTAATTAAAATTCCGCGAAATGTTGTTGACGACTTTGGCCTATGTCTATGAATAACATGACGTCATGACTTTGATAGCGAGATGTCATTCTGATTAATTTAACAATGTAAGCACCTTTTATTGTCTTTTGTTACTTAAATAGCATTTTTTAGAAGTTCATGATATCATTTTAGTTTTAAAATCATTTATTGGAGACTTTTTTTTTATATTTTTGGCATTCTCTCCGGGGCTGCCAATTTTTATCACAGGGTTCATACACTTTTTTTGTGAGAAAATTCCATGACTTTTCAAGGACTTTTCCAGGATTTTTTTAGTTTTTCCAGGACCAACTTTAAGCAAACTGTCAACGAGTATCAGTGAAATTTTGAGTAATCACATTATTTATCATGTTCTAACCTTTGTATACGAGTATATAAGAAAGTATCCATCATAAACAGCACACTTGGTAGCCATTTATGCCAACGTGACCTGAACTACCATCAAAATGGAAGTGGCCCGTTGGACAATGAGACAATTACAACCCTTTCAGTTTTCTATTTAAATTTTTTAACTTAATTCTAGTATACAATGTAGCTTGGGTGTCCAGCTGTTTTTTTTTTTTTAAATTGTTGAATTAGAGATTCATCTTAATAACAGAACATATACAATAAGTATATCTTCTTTTTTATCTTTCTTTTGATTGATTCCATCAAATATTGAAGGATTCCAAAGACTGCCAAAGAGCAATGCTTCGGTTCTCCAAGGGCTATTTGTTTGCTATCATATCGTCTGAGAACATACTCTGAAAAACCTGTACAATGTCTGTATAACTTATGAAAGAAAAGTGGCTTTTTACTATGTTTAATGTCAAAATTATATCTCCACTTTTATGAAATCTGTTGTTGCCACAGACTCCTCCAATAATTTTTTTGTAGGCTGGACACTGGCTGGTTCCACTTGATTATTAACCCACGCTGACAGTCTCAAACTGCTTTTTTTATATGTTCAGAGTGTTTTGTTGACTAAATGTGACTTTTATGTCCACTCTTCCTCCTATATTACTGATGTTAATATCCTTTATACACACATTACATGATGCAGCTTTAAATTTGTTCTGTATTTGAGACAGACACTTATATTGAAGATTATGCCAGAAGGTGGATAAAGAGAGAAGTAGACCAAGATCCTGAGTTAGAGTCCTTGTCAGACTGGGTTAGAACAATTAGGTCTCTAGTACAAGGTCGGATTCACAAACTCAAAAATTGTGTTAATAGTCGACCTAAGTCTGTATTTAAAGACCAAGAAGCTGTTAAGTGTCTTTCCTCTCTTCATGACAAATATGTTATCGTTCCTGCTGACAAGGCTTCCAACAATATCGTGTTTGTATGTAAATCATATTACTTCGAATGCCTAATCAAGGAATTAGGCATAAATAGCAACACCTCTAGTAATATCACATACAAACCAACTTCGTTCGACAAAGATGAAATCCTAGCTAACCACAGATCATTCATGACCTCTTTAAACATTCCCTCTGGTAAAGAGTCTGAGGATTTACCCTACTTATATTGGATACCTAAACTCCATAAGACACCATACAAAGAAAGGTACATAGCGGGATCATCAACTTGTTCGACGAAAGAATTGTCTATTCACCTGACAAAGATTCTGTCTGCAGTAAAAGAGGGACAACAGAAATATTGTGAAACTGTTTACTCGCGTAGTGGCATAAATCACATGTGGATTTTGAAAAACTCTAAAGATCTTTTGGATAACCTGAAATCAAGATCTTTTTCTCAGGTATCCTTCATCAAAACATTTGATTTTTCAACTCTATATACCACCCTACCGCATGACAAATTAAAAACCCGCTTAAAAGAAACAATTCATAAAGCTTTTAGTCATAGAAACTATGGCTCAAAATTTGTTGTGTTAGGCTACAATTCCACATATTTTTCAAACAAAATTCATAAAGGTAAAACATGCTACTCCGAGGAACAAGTGATCAGTATGCTGGAGTTCCTCGTCGATAACATATTTGTCTCCTTTGGAGGGACACTGTTTCAGCAGGTCGTCGGCATACCAATGGGTACGAATTGTGCCCCTCTTCTAGCCGATTTATTTTTATACTCATATGAGTCGGAGTTTCTTCAAAAGCTTGTAAAAGATAAGAAGATTCATGAGGCTAGAGCCTTTAATTTCACATACAGGTATATTGATGACGTTTTATCTATCAATAATTCTAGATTTGCAGAATTTCTTCCATTGATATATTCTCCAGAGCTGGAAGTTAAAGAGACCACCGATACAGCTTCGTCCGCATCATTTTTGGACTTATACCTCGAATTTGACGACAGTGGTCAACTCAGTACTAAAATTTATGATAAGCGGGACGACTTCAATTTTAAAATCATAAATTTTCCAAACATGTGCAGCAATATACCAGCTTCTCCTGCATATGGTGTTTACATCTCGCAATTGATTCGCTATGCAAGGGCCAGTAGCAATTATTCTGATTTCCTGAAACGTCATCTTCATCTGAGAAACAGGCTACTGGACCAGGGCTATAAAAAGATTCGCCTTATTCGATCTCTTAAAAAGTTTATATTCCGATACCAATATCTTGTCGAAATATATTCCGTCTCTGCAGAAAAAATTATAAGCGATGCATTTTCATATAGTGAAAATGTATAAAGATAAAGAAGTCGCAAATGTCAAGAATTTTTTTGTCAATGTGTGACGTAAAAATATTTTTGACATTTGCGTCACCGAATATGGTACTGCTTTGACAACTATTTTACCTATTTTGTTCCTGTATTTAAATACTGTTACAGTGACAGCCGGAACCTTTGAACCGTAATGAGAGCGGGAGGTTTGGCGCCTTAAAATCTGATTCAACCCATCATTTCTTTAGAAATGCCTGTACCAAGTCAGGGTCATTACGGTTTTCACAGTTTTCACAGTTTTCCGGTTGTTGACTGATTTTGTCTGTTTATATAATTATGAGTTTTGACTTTCCCTTTGTAAGATTGTTCGGAGTTCGGTAATTTTGTTATTACCTTTATTTCCAGCCATTTTGTGGCAAAAACTACAACATTCTGTATTTGTATGTGGAAGCTGTCATTTATAAAATATGGAAATACACACCTCACAAGCGAGCTATATTATAAAATTGGTAGATGATTTATTTTTAGAAAAATCATGTTTAGTGTTCCTTGGCTCTGGGCTCTTCTTCAAGGGCAGTTTCACCCATATTCGAAAAATAAAATTGTTTTTGACCAAATGAGCCTTTTGCTTTGCTCTCACTACTTCCCACATCCAGCCATCTTTTTATATTCAGGTTTATCTAACCACTTGATCTGAAAATGGCAGTTGCCTGACATTTTAAAAGCCAAAAGTACGTTTTCCAATATCTGGTTTCCTACAGCAACACCGTTTAATGCAGGAAACTGTAGTACATTAGGAAACCAGTCTATACATCCGGTTGCATATTTTTACAAATAATTTTAAAGAAACGAACTTAAAATCCTTATTTTACATTTACCGCAACTGGTGCCTTGTTTCAAGTACGTCTAAAGGAAACAGTTACGACAGAAATCGGGAGAATCTCTTAATTTTAGATGTTTGAATACATTTAATAAAGATTACAGCTCAAATAATAATTTTCCATGACTATTCAAGGACTTTTCGATAAAATACAGTTTTCCATGACTTTTAAAGGCCTTTATTTTACAAAATAAAAATCCATGACTTTTCCAGGATTCCATGACCCGTACGAACCCTGTTATCAATTTCCGGACGAAAGGATTTCAATCTCATCATAAGGAAGATTGTGTATTCAATGCGCATGCCCATGTTGCTGTAGAGCTCTCTGTGCTCGCTAATAAATGTATTTTTACCAAATTAAATGCTGTTTTTAAACTCAAAACGGTTGTATGAACAAAAAAATATTCTTTTCTTCAATAAAAAAATTAAAATATACCTTTCACAAATCTACACCAACCACTCAATTCGTGCAACGGGTGCAACTATCCTCGGAAGAAACTGTTCAATGGCACAAATTATGGCAGTTACCGGACACAAATCTGCCTCGTCAGTTGCAGTATATCAACGTGTTTCATCAAAGGAAAAACAAGTTATGGGAGAGATTATCACAAGTTCTGTTCGTGGAGAGCAACCATCTCAACTATCCTCAATAATGCCACCGCACAGTACTTCCCGGTTGCAACTCATGACGCCGACACAAAACAGTTCAAGTTCAACATCACTTGTTCAAATGAGAGCACATGTTTCATCGTCGGTTACGGACGTCGTTGACATTTTGGATGTAAATTATGATGATTTATTTTGTGATTATAACACTCTTACAACAGTTAATTCCGTCACAAACACCAGAACAATTCAGCAAACTCCCATGTTCCACGGCTGTACCATTACAAATTTGAACATAACAATCAACAAGTGAAAGTGTGTTAAAGTTTCCGCCTTTAAAACTTTCGAAGTCACGGGGCCACACCAAGTTTTTGCTTATTGTTAACATTTTAATTATTGAAATTGTTTCACAAACCCGTTGTTTTGTTATGTAATATATTAATGTTATAATTATAAAGTTTATTAAATTTACTGCATATGAAATTGTGTTGATTTAGAAATATTGAACATGATTTTCCTTTATCATAAAATATCACGTGACAAATATTTGACGTCATTGAACAAAGAATGTCAGAGGTACGAAAAGGGACATCTAGAAATACGGGAAATGAAAATAAAAGATGCAAAATATTTAATAAGGTTTTAAATATGAATTGGGACTATGTACGTGGTTAAAAAAAACCAAAAGGAAAATAAAAATAAACAAACAAAAAGGAAAAAAAAAAAAATAAAAAAAATAAAAAAAATTGTATACGACAGTTTGGTTCTGTATCTAACAAAAAAATGGTTAAATCCGTAATATATTTGTTATTCAGCTATCAGACAGGGTATATAATGTGACATTCCCGGCATATGCTCTATATTCCCTTCGGCTGCGCCTCAGGGAATATAGATCATAAGCCGGGAATGTCACATTATATACCCTGTCTGATAGCTGAATAACATATAATATTCATCAAGATAGATATAAAATTAAACCTATAATAGATGTTAAAAAAGTAAAAAGTGCATATAAAGGAAATGAAAGATGTACAATTCAGGCATACATCTAGTGTGGGTGTGTGTGGTGGGGCGAGACATAATATCAAACAAATGTATTTATGAAAAAAAAATCAAATCGACATACTATGGAGTAATTAATGTGCGACCAAGTACCGACGCCGGGCCGACGGTTGGTCAATGGTCA
The DNA here is from genome assembly GCA_963680875.1 of Bathymodiolus brooksi. Classification (NCBI taxonomy): domain Eukaryota; kingdom Metazoa; phylum Mollusca; class Bivalvia; order Mytilida; family Modiolidae; genus Bathymodiolus; species Bathymodiolus brooksi. The sequence goes on along the minus strand of OY804583.1, from coordinate 83,570,684 downwards.
GATCCAAACGTTGGCTAATCGGCTACACATTTCACCATCAAAAATCATACGTCATGCCAACATTGGGCCAACCATATCAACCCAACGGTTGGGTTGCTCACGTTGGCCCAACTTGGGACGAACGTTGGCATGCCAACTGCGACGTTCGACCAACCATGCCAACCATGTACCAACGTTGGATCAACGTCTTGTTGCTGACTGGGCAGTTCCTGCGTGAGTGACACCCTATACACAACCAAGTTGTAAAATGATGTCCTAAATGGCTACACGGGAGAGTTTTCCATCATTACGTTTTATGTCATTTCAGCATAACTGCAAACAGACCTCGAGTATGTAGGTGAGTGAGTGATTGTTGTTTAACGCAAAACTGAGCAATATATATTTGAGCTATATTATGGCGGGAACAAGTTACATTCGATGAGATTATAATGATGTCCGCTTTGTATTAGACCAACACAATGAGTTGAATTTTTATAGTGTTAGCTCTTTGAAAGAACAGTCCGCGGGTAAATATGTCGCTCCACTTGAACATGAATATCCTGTTTTCGAGCAAATCAGTCTGAGCTTTCTCTTTCATACTTCGGATAAGCAACAAATAACAATTATATAGTCTTTGGATTGACCCGACCTGGGCTCGAACACAGGTCGTGACAAATATAAAATAAAGATCACTAAAAACATACATTGTGTACACATGGTTCAAAATTTAACAGTCTACTGTCTTTGTCGGAATAACGATTTGAATTATTTGTTTAATTATATTCTGTGTTCAGAAAGTCTTAAGTTTTCACATATGAATTCAGAAAAAAAAAATACCTATTAATTCGTTACAATGAAGAAAAAAGAAATCTGACTTGGGGGGACTTATTTTTCTTAAGGTAAACAAAAAAAAATACAACTAAACAAAAAACAAAAATACGACCACGCACTAAAGTTAACTTGTTGTTTCCTAATACAATATTGTAATCGTTATTGACTCATAAATAACCATGGCAACCCCCCCCCCCCCCCCCCCCCCCCCCCCCCCCCCCTTTCCAAGCAACACAAATATAACCTTTTATTAACACATCACTTGTTTTTATATTGAATCTCAAGGTTGATAAAATGTGCAGGTCTGTGTTTTTCTCCGGGCCCTCCGATTTCCTCCACCAATAAAACTGACCGCTGCGATATAACTGAAATATTGTTGAAAGTGGCGTTAAACACCATCAAACAAACAAACCTTTTATTAATCTTGAGATTCAATATAAAAATCAAGTGATGTGTTGATTTCCATTTTGAAATGTCAGGGACCTTTTAATTTCCAGTTCATTAGCACATAACAATAATTGTTGAATTTTTTTGGCAATCAACATTTTACCAACACAGGCTTCGTCTTTCCTACGATACTTGTCCAATTTTCAGGCTCGGATGCAGGATTTTATGTTAGGTGTGCACATTTTGTAGACGAGGAGTCCATGGTCACTATGAATGGTAGTTGGATTTTCAACTACCTGTGCAATCAATACCTATCACCTCTAAAGTTGTGAGTTCCAATCCCGCTCATGGCGAGGTGTACTCGATACAACATTATGTGATAAAGTTTGCAAGTGACTTGCTGCAGGTCGGTGGTTTTCTCCGGGTACTCCGGTTTCCTCCACCAATAAAACTGACCGCCATGATATAACTGACATATTGTTGAAACACATTAACCCTTTAGCTATCAATGGTCACCTTGTTTTGTCAGTTCCAGATCACATCGAGAATTATCAAACATAATTTGTACATAATTACCAAAAATTTAGATTTGTAGTCTCGGAATAAATTTTATTTCGACCTATCACAACAAGAAATGAAGATGATTTTGCATACATTATTTGCTTTATATTTATCATTAGTTTATTTGACCAATCAGGGGCCCTCAAGGGGCAAAGACAGTACAATAGATGATTCGATGACATATATACGAATCCGGTCCTTTCCTCATTCACGACTTACATGTATCAACGGGTTTGTAACTAGAGTTATGTGGAACAGGAACTGTTTACCATTCCGAAGCACCTGAGTTCACCCCAGGTTTTTAGTGGGGTTCATGTTATTCGATCTTTAATGTTCTGTGTAATATTTTGTGGTTCCTCGTTTAGCTATTGTATTGTCTGTCCTTTGATTTACGGCTTCTGATTAACCCTATATTTCAGGAATCAATCAAAATGTAGATGCCTAATTTTATGCACATGACCATTTCTGAAAAAAACAAAACAATTCCAAATAATTTGAAAGTTTTTGGCCGCAAGGAATCCATAGGTTTGCATATTATTATTGATATTTCATAATTTTCAAAAATTCATCAATTGATTGGTGTTTAACGCCAACTTTAGCAGTATGTCAGCTATATCTTGGTGTGACCAAATATTATAAATTAATTTCCTCACTTGGAAAACCCTTATAAGAAGTAAGACATATTTGTATATAGTATCAAGCATTCAGGAAAAATAAAAACTATTTCTAACAAGATATGATTATAATCTAACGATTATGAAGTCTCCCAAATCGGCCACTGACACTATCTACCCACATATCAAATTTTGATGATATCGGACAATGTTGAATTTTTACCCCCCATTTTTATGCCGTGTTTTGGCAGCCATTTTGAAAATGGCAGACATCTTGAAAATTTTGAAAACGCAGAATTGCTCCTCTAATGGTGACCTATCACTATGTCAAAATTTATGTCTCTATCATTATCCAGTTAGAAGTTATCAACATTAATGTACGAAATTTCAAGTTTCCCATAGGATTCTATAGTAACCCCCACCCCCTTTGAACCCCCAAAAATATGGCTTTGACCCCCTTTACCACAAATCTGAAAACTTTAGGATCAACTAGAAACATATATCTATAACTCCAGCAAGTTTCATGAAATTCTGTCCTGTAGTTCCTGAGATCTGCCGTGGACAAGTTCATGGTGCACGGAAAGAAAGGAGAATAACAAGAAGAAGAAGAATAATAATAATAATAATAATAATAATAAGAAACGGAGCAAAAACAATAAGTCTCCAAACGTTGTTTGGGAGACTTAATTAGAATGAGCAAATTAGAAATGAGTGAGTGAGCGAGCGATTCATGTTTAACTCAAACTCAGCAATATTTCAGCCATATTATGGCGAGATCAAGTTAATTTTAAATGAGATCAGATAGACATGTCGCTCCACTGGGACACATTATTCTGATTTCGAGTTAACCAGGCTTTGCTCTTTCTCCTTAATGTTGCATGCTTAGCAGAGAAGCAACAAATCCTAAATTTCTAGTCTTTGGTTTGACCCGATCGGGACTCAAACCCACGATCTACCGCACTTGAGGCGAGCAGGCTAACCATTACACTGATGCGATTAATTAGAAATTAAGAAGTGTAAGTAAAAAGATTATTTTTCAAGACTTTTTTTTATTGTATAACAACAAAATTTATTAATGATCACTTCCATGGTGATGTTATGTTGAGCAGATAACAGTAACATGTTTCCATAGCAACAAACAAAGCCATATATATATATATATATATATAGTACATATATGCATATTCAAAACAATACAATTTTTATCACATTACATTTATAAAAGATCATATTCCGGACACAAATTAAAAATTTTATGTACAATTTTAAATAATATTTCAATTTCGGTATAATAAAGGGCAACAACTCACTGTTTCAGAAACAAATAAAATAAAATCATGAAGAATATTCTAGTAACTGTACACCAACATTTGAAATGATGCTATCAGCTAAGTCATTGGTCAATAAATTAACCAACCGTTTACAGCAATTTTTAACCAATTGATGCTTATATGAAGTGCCAGAATGCAGCAGTTTCTAAAATGGTGAATTATTAAAATATAAAACCAACATCTGATATTCATGATTAAAGAATATTCTTTGACTATTATACATGTACAAAACAGGTAACCTGTATGAATGATTCCATAAAATATGGTAAGACCGAGAAAAAAATAAATATCCGTGTTTCTGCTAACATCTTTGACAAAAAAAAGTAGGGTAGGTACCGTGGTAGGTAGGTAAAACTTTTATTTGAGTTATGAAGGACAAGAGTCTGAGTTAACGGTGCTTGTTCAAAAATGGCAATAAAACTTCCTTGTATGTACTACAAATTAGTGTTGGTAGCTAGAGGGTCAGCAGAAACACAGACATTTATTTTAACCTGAAGCAGTAAGTGGGAGCAACAGTCAATGATCTCAAACAACAAGGCTGAATTTTGCTGTTGATGAATTTGTAAAATAATGCCAGATATACAAGCACAACATGTTCTTCTTCAATAAAAGGTTTAAAAATAATTTTTTTTAATGTCTCCAGCTATTATCAGGTGTAATCTAACCTCATGGTATTAAATTTATTTTTGAGTACAAAGAACAAACTCAATCTCAAAAGATTTATGACAGTCAGGCCTGCACTGCCATATAAAAAAACACAAAACAAAAAATTCAGGGTAGATAAAATATTTCAATTCTTGAGGTAGTTAATTTTCGGAAATGAGGTCATTATTAGAAATGAAGTGTGAACGATTCTTGTCCAAATAAAATAAATTATACAAGAATTGTTGTCACTTTTCAGTGACTTTATTCCAGACACTTGGTGAGCTGTAGAGAATCTACTAGTATAACAAAAACAGAAAGTATTTTTTTTTCACTGACATTACAAAAAAAAAAAAAAGGAAAGCATTTCCAAATTAATTGATTTAGTGAGGAATGATAATAAAGCATATTTTTAACATTTTGTAACAAAAACAATATTTCTGTGAACTAACATGGTGACACAGGATGTAGAATTTGTGATGAAAATCTACATTAATATATACCTCACTGGTGACAAAAGGATGTAGAATTAATTAGTGATGAGAAATTACATAATCTATATCTCACTGGTGACAAAGGATGTAGAATTAATTAGTGATGAGAAATTACATAATCTATACCTCACTAGTGACAAAGGATGTAGAATTAATGATGAGAATCTACATAATCTATATCTCACTGGTGACAAAGGATGTAGAATTAATTAGTGATGAGAAATTACATAATCTATACCTCACTAGTGACAAAGGATGTAGAATTAGTGATGAAAATCTACATAATCTATATCTCACTGGTGACAAAGGATGTAGAATTAGTGATCAGAATCTACATAATCTATATCTCACTGGTGACAAAGGATGTAGAATTAGTGATCAGAATCTACATAATCTATATCTCACTGGTGACAAAGGATGTAGAATTAGTGATGATAATTTACATGATCTATACCACACTGGTGATAAACATTGAGTAACGCTTTCAAATGTAAAGTACAAAATGCACGTTAGTTTGAAAACAGTTTATTTGGCAACCTTTAGAATAAATATGTTTATCTATGATGCCACTATGAACAAGAGATCTTTTACATGTAAAGATTGTTGGCAAGCAAATATATATAAAATAACGGTAGTTTTGAAGGTCGAGACAGACATTATCACAGCGAGTCCGATCAGATGAGCTGCAATACTAGTGATAATGTATGTCGTAACCTTCTAAACTGATGTTATTGTTTTTATCGGTAATGTCATAAAATGTTTGATATCACACTGACTGATATTTTTTGGTATCAGTGACAGTTCTTTGATACTGAAAATATCACTCATTGAGATCAAAGGGAAAATGCCCAAATTACCGATAAGTAATAAGCATATTAGAGCTGACAGGAATTTAAAAAATGCCATTATAATATTTATTGAAATTTACAAATTGAATACTTTAAAAGTGAATATACATGCATATGTAACATACTGCAGATAAAAAGCATTTGAAACATAATACAATGTATTCATGATTTACAAATAAAAGCATAATTAAAATTTAATTTAAGATTAAAACGAACAACATACAGACACATTTAACCCTATAATCACATAACAAGAAGCCATTATTAAAATTTACAATTAATTTATAATTTATAAAATAATTAAAGGGGCATTATCTGCCAAAATCGTACATTTTTGTTACCCATAAAAACTATCAGATATGATTCATGCCTTAATAAAAACGTGTTTCTGTAACTTATAAATGTTATGAAATGTACGCGCATCAGGGAAAAAAGGTGCAACTGCTCGTGTTTTGAGATCGATCAAGAAATGGACACCATCTTATTAATTATCGGCATTGTTTACGGAGCTTGCTGAATCGTCATTAAATCAGTACAACAATGCACTTATTTCTTATTTTCTGTGAATCTGCTTTTAGTCGGCGTTAATTACGGAAAAAGAATCATGCAAGTTTGCATTTAATAAGTGACAAAATGCAAATTATTCGTTTTTACTTGTTGCTAGTAAGGTTAGTTGCATACGGAGAAAGCGAGGTCAAATTATTTGCTTGCAAGGAAATAATAAATCGATGGTAATTTTCGTTCTCAAAAGGCGACAAGTGGTACGATAAGCTGTTTAATGTGAAATATTTACCTTTATTTCAATTTCCAAAACATATAATTTTTTTGGTCAAAATCGTAGCTAATTCCTCTTTAAGCAAGCTCAACAAACAAAACAAGATATTTCAACAGCTGATTCTATCTAAAGTGTTCCTTTAAGACAGGTGGTCTTTTATTGGAAGTCAAGATAAAGGTCAATTATGACCAGAGGCTCCCTTTATTAAGGAGCCTGTACTCGTTCAGTTTGTAATAACTGCCAGATTTTTCTGCAACCCCCCTCTGACAAAATTTGTGTCCAGTCGAAATGTCATAGTCACTAAGTCAGGGTGATTTTCAACAGAAATACTAAATGTAATTACTGTAGGTAATTAATTGTAATTAAATTATTTTTCATCTGGCAGTGATTCATTCAACTAGGCACTGGTCTCAGGACATTTGCTCACCTATTTCTCAAATTGTCTTGAAGAACTTTATAAAAATTAATTTAATTATTAAAGAATTTTCTGAAGATATTTTGATAAAACTGGCAATTGTCCTGAAGATTTTAAAGTCTAGCTGAAACACTGTTTAGGTATAACCTAGAAATGTTTATAGATTTATTAACAAAAATTAACTTATAATATATAATAGTTACATTTGAAACAAAGAACTTGTAATAATATACCGGTAACAGTGCTTTATAGGAAAATTTCCACAAATATACATGTACAACAAGTCATCTGATACATGTACAGGGTATACGGTATTGAAAGACAAACAGGATCAAGTTATCCCCCCAGATTCGGTCATGCTATGCAGGTGCCGAAAAAATCTTAACAATTGAAATAAAATACAGTGGAGCCTGTCTAAACTCATTCGGTCATACTATGCAGGTGCCGAAAAAATCTTAACAATTGAAATAAAATACAGTGGAGCCTGTCTAAACTCATTCGGTCATACTATGCAGGTCACGAAAAAATCTTAACAATTAAAATAAAATACACTGTGAAGCAAGTCCAAACCAAACCCTGAATAAAACAGAATCCTGTATACATCAGAATCCTGTATAAATCAAACTTGAAAAAAAGTTCCAATGTAGGAAATCTTTGTTAATTCAATAAAAACGTAGATATCAAATTTAACCTGTATAAACCAAACACCTGTCTATTCTGAACACACAAGTGGTTATCAAGAGGGTTTGGGTTAGACAGGCTTCACTGTAGTGGCATAATTCATTCTTAATTAACCATAAAAGTACTGTACTGGTATACATATTTATATATATCGCACATGTACACATTTCTTTCTTAGATCTGTTATGCATGCAATGTTGGATTACAGAAGTGCATACACAATGCACATAGCTTGCAATTTGGATGACAAAAATACAGGTTGAATGCATTAAAACTCTGCTATAATGAACAATGATAAAGAAAATTATCTGTTTACAAACTTATTGTCGTTTTTTCTCGCTAGAAAATATATCTAAAATGCAAGTGGTTATATAAAACATTCCATTATAACAATTATTTGACGACTGTTGGTATTTCTAGAATACAGGGATGATCCTGATTAAAAAATAAAACAAGGGCAACGCAAAGCGTGGCTTATCCCCTTGCCTAAAAATTTGACCCGGTGACCTTGACCTTTGACCTTGAAAATCAATAGGGTTCCAGATTCTCTTTAGGACTAAGTATGTACGAAGTTTGGTAAAAATCCATTGAAGGATGTTAATTCTAGAGTGTTCACAAGGATGTTATGCGGTAAATATTTGACCTGGTGACCTTGACCTATGACCTTGAAAATCAATAGGGTTCCAGATTCTCTTAAGGACTAAGTATGTACCAAGTTTGGTCAAAATCCATTGAAGGATGTTGATTCTAGAGTGTTCACAAGGATGTTAGGGAAGGTAGCGTTACTATATCCCTTCGCAACTTCGTTGGCGAGGAGATAATAACTGAAACGATTTACACCCCTTCCAAAATTATCGTTTTTGACCTGTTCTGACTGTGTTCATCAACTTTCAGAGGAAAATAGCTGAAATCAGTTACTGAAAAAATAATCGTCCTTAAGAATAACAATTCAGAGTAAGATTTTTGTACTAACACTCGGAAAAACAACGAATAAACATTATACATGTATCTATTGATCTGATTGGACAATTTTGAGAAAACAAATTCTCCTGTATGGTAAAAATTTCTAATGTTTCAATATCCAGGTCTTTCAGTAAGGGACATTACCAGGTATTTTTACCCACTTAAAATGGCCTTTGGTACCTCCTAATTTCAAAGGAGGTTGCATAAGATATTCATGAAAAATGTTCAAATTTACGAAAAAGTACCGCCTATAAATAGTGAGGCACATGGTACACTTAAAAAATATTGAAAGCCCTGAATATCCCTGTTTTTGGCAAAATTGTGGATTTCGTAGGATGAAATGGCGTAAATTAATTAGTTGGTATAGCTGAGCTGGAGTGACTTCAAATATGCCGTTGACTAGAAAGTGATCAGAGTAATCATGATCATGAAGCTACATAAATCACCTTTAACATGATTCCTGGTATAAAGATGATTGACAGCGATGAACCAAATGTGTGATCACAAATGTCAAGAAAATTTAAATTTACAATAATGATAGAAATATACAACTAGAGCGATAAAATGTTATAGCAGTTTCTCATATATACATGTACATATGTATTTTAATCATTCTCACGTCTTAAATAATACAATTGTTCCTTTTTTATTCCCAGTTTTACTTACAATGTTTACCACAGTAACATTTATATACTTCATTTTCTAATCATTCACAGCAGACTTAACATCTTGTTTGTTCAAATTTTACAATTGCTCCTTTTTTATTCCCAGTTTTACAATGGTTACCATGGTAACATTTTGTATGCTTCATTTTTTAATCATTCACAGCAGACTTAACATCTTGTTTGTTCATAATTTTCAAATTTTCCGACATTTTGAAATCAATCTGAGCATAAGACGTCGGAGGCGGGGGACCAGCTTCGTCAGCAGACGACGAATGACGACTTTTAACCTGCTGTAATTTGCTATCGCTAACATTCTCCCTAGAACCTAGATCAAGGGAGGCATAATTTAGTCCCGACATCGAAAGCTGCTGCTGCGACATAGATAGTTCCGAACTTTTCATCGTGTCACTTGGAAAGTTCATTGGCTCATACGAGACTGTCAAGTCAGAACAACTATGCCGACTATTTTCTGAATTACCCGCCTTTTCAGTCTTCTCTCTGCTGATTTGCATTTCTAGAATTTCTGCCGGTAAATTCATACAAGGGAGACTACTTTGTTTCGTAAGCTCCTGCGGACTCGTGGAGATTTTTGACGACATACTTAACTTCCTACACGCTTCTTCCGAATCTCCATCCGTCAGAGATTCCTCTATTTTCAGTTCCTCTAAAGATGAGATGCTTCCTTTCGACGCACTAGTTTTAATTCGAATATCGTTTTTCCTGGCGTCACCTACGTCATTTTTGAATCTTTCGTTTCTGAGTACGTCTTCTACCTTATTATTTTTACTAGATTCTAACAACTTATCATGTGTTAGTGTTTGAACTGCAGGTGTTATTCCACCTAGTAATAAACGTTCGGATGACTTGCAACTGTAATCTAATCCCACATATTCATCATTTTCAGGAATAGAATAAGTTGACGGTTTTATTACATTCTTTATATGAACACATTTTTCACTTGAAACATTATCATTCACGACCTTTGACCTATCTACACTGTCGTTTACACTACCTGCAATTGGACCAGATTTGTTCGTGGTCACATTTGAGTCATCTTTTCCGAGCTCATCTTCCATTGAAGTATCAGTGATAAACGAACGAACACGAGTGGGCGTTTTCATTTCACTTGGCTGTTCCTTCATATTGTCTGGATCAAAATCCATATAGGGATCCATATCTACATGGGTAGTCGATCCACCGTCTTTCGGTTTTTCAATACCTGATCCAACTGGTTGATTATCTATGCTTTGAGTTAGCTCCCCATTACTATTTATTCCTTCTAATTTCCGCGGGGGTATAGGAGGAGTATTATCTTGTGAAGATTTGACGGGCTCTGCGTCGGGGCAAATCTGTTCATCTGCAGCCTGATTATCAGCTATAGATCCCGGTTCATATTGCATGTACGCACTGTCGTCCGACACATCCACGATATTTTCATCACTGTCTAATTTTGATACAGGAATTTCTGGTTCATACTCCATATAAGGACTACTATCCCGTATTATTGTTTGTTGGTTTTGAGATAGATCCTTACTAGCTATGTCTGAACCTGATGCTGAATGAGAAAAATCAGATCCAAGGGAAAACATAATAGGATTTGAATAAGATTGATCAGAATCGGATGGTTTGGAAATTTCTAATGCTCCTGGTTCAAAATCCATATACATACTATCACGGTCCATTTTCATCTCCTGAATATTTACTCCTAAAACATTTTCGGAGCTTCTACTCGACGTGTCCGACCCCTTATGGGCCTGTTTCTTATCTTTGGTTTCTGAATGCTTCTTATCCTTGTCTTTATGTTTTGATTTCTTTTCTTTTTTATGATCCCCTTTCTTGTCCTCCTTTTGGCTTTCTAATGACACCCCTGGCTGATAAGGGAGATAAGTCTCTTCTTCCGATTCTCTCCCTGAACTTGCCGGACTACGACCCTTCACAGAAGGGCTACGAGACCCAGACGGTGAAAAATTGATAGGACTGAATAATGAACTCTGTGGAGGTATACTACTTAAACTGTTACTTGAAGATGTAGGGAAGCCAACAGGATTTTGTGTTTTCCCTGAAGGCTTTATAACTTTAATACTTGGAGAAGAGGTAGAGTCTGTGGGTCTGATCGGACTAGTTAGTCCAGTAATGGCAGGAGAAGAGCTTAAACTACTTGACGATTTATTTCCAACACTTTTCGGATTCACAGTCATGTCAATATATCCCGGAGCCTCTGATTTTTCCAAACGCATATCAACATATTCCGATTTTTGTTTTGTTTTTGGGTGCAGCTCGGTTTTCTTTAACGAGTCTGAAGATGAAGCACCAGATAGTTGACCAGTCAATGATTCGTTAGACAATTTTAAGTGGAGCTCCTTTGATGTAAGACGAACAGATTCATAAGATCCTAACTTACCACGAGCACTAGTTCCATAGCTCGACGATCTTGGTCTATGACCTTGTTGGAACACTTTCCCAAAACTTGAAGATCGTGGTCTACAACCAAAACTATCACTAGATGTACGAGGTCTAATATAATCCATCTCTATAAATGAATCAGAATCGGAAACTGACGATTTGATTGACTGACTAGGACTACAACTTAATGAAGAATCCATCGCTGTATAAGGTACCATTCCACGTAACTTTTTCTCGATCAAATGAGGTGCACTCGAGCTTCTCCCATTGTTTGACATGTTCGGCTTGTTCACCGGAAGATGATGTAAATGTTGAATGAGTTTTCTCGGAGGTCTACTTCCGACAGAGTAAGCACGTTTAGGAAACTCTCCCGACATAGAATCGTCTGAAAGATAGCTAATTACTTTATTAGGTCTAAGGTTTGAATCACTAAATGGATGACTATTATACTGTGGAGTCATGGGTAAATATCCCTCTCCGCCTGAATAAAAAAAAAGAAAGATTTTTATTAAAGTTAATAGTAAATGGCATAACATATTTCAACAAAGTTTACGAGTGAGTGACTGATTGTTGTTTAACGCCAACTCAGCTATATCATGGCGAGAACAAGTTAATTTTCAACGAGATGATGATGAGGTCCACTTTGTACTAGACCAACACGCTTAGTTGGATTTTTTATAGTGCTAGTCTTAAAACAACCGTCAGCTGATAACTTGTCACCCCACTCGGACAAATTATCCTGATTCTGAGCCTACCAGTATTTTCTCTTTCTTTAATGATGTGTGCTAAGCAGAGAAGCAACAAATACCAATTTTAAAGTTCTTGGTTTGACCCAAACACACGATCTACTGCACTCGAGGCAAGCATGCTAACCATTACACAACCGATGCGGTTCAAAGTTCACGATGTACATAACAAATCTTAACTATCACACGACTACAATTCTATCAATCAAAACTCTACTTGTGCATTAGCAGTAAAATTTATTACTTTTCTGTCGCCCTACAACTTCACACGAAACAGATTGCAAAGCTTGTTCAATGAGTCCCTACCAGTCTTAAAAATAAAACTGCTTTTTTAACATTATGTACACTTTCATTTGAAATGAACGAAAGTAGTCTGTCTGATACAAGATGTTGTATCACCACACTATGGTGGTAAAAGGATGGCGCGACGCTGCACAAGATCATATCCGGGGAAAATACATCTATGTATGCAACGTAAACAAAGTGACTGATTAATGTTCATTCATTCATATTATTCACGGTGATATTCTCAGTTCCAAGGACATAGTTTCAATATTTCCAGCAACTGTACAGTGACACTGAAAGTGATCGAACAATAACGTGATATTGGTGAATGAACAGCAACAAATTATGTAACGTCTTGTACAAAATGTAATCTCTTTCAGAGTATAGTACAAATTTCTTAATTTTAATTCTACCTTGTTATTTGTTTAAAATTTGTTTTTATTGAAATGTTAGATAAACCTTTTCTTCCTTGTTGCGTGAACTAATTGCATCACAACTCGTCGCAATAGCGACTCGTAGTGATACTGGTTCACACAACAGGCTTGACCTGATATAAAATATTGTACCAACACACTATGTATGTAATGCATATTTATCAAACGGACAAGTAGAAAATACAAAGAATGTGAAAGTGTTTATTGACGGACAAACATTATCTTCCGATAAACAAGTAAAAATTAAAGTTTGATTTTGCCCGCAAAAACGTATGTCTCCCCCCGTCCCACAAACTGTAGTCAAAGGTAAAAAATCTATTTAGGTAACAAATAAAATTAAGCTTCAATGAATAACAAAAAAAAAACTGTTTTTAATCCATGAAACACAAATTTTTTTTGATCAAAAGTGCTAAAGCAAGGGTTACAGGTACTATTCCATATTGTCATGGCAAAGTTCCCCATTCCAGAAAATTGCTGCCAGCCTATGTTCCATTGATTTTAAAGGAGTTTTGTTCTTCTAAAATCAATGGATTGGTGATGAAAAACTTTTTCAGGGAAATAGTGACATTATGATAGACTCTTGTACAGTAAGAGATATTATCAAAATGTCCTGGTAATATGCACAACTACATATGGTGTCCTTACTACCTATCAAGTTTCATGAAATTCTGTTCAGTAGTTTCAGAGGAGTTGCGCTGACAAGCTGCTTCAGTAGTAAATTTTGGGAAATTTCTAAGTTCAAAGGGGCATAACTCCCACAAATTCAGGAGATCAAAATTTCCTGGTAATATGCACAACTACATATGGTGTCCTTACTACCTACTACCAAGTTTCATGAAATTCTGTTCAGTAGTTTCAGAGGAGTTGCACTGACAAGCTGCTTCAGAAGTATATTTCGGGAAATATTTAAGTTCAAAGGAGCATAACTCCCACAAAATTTAGGGGATTAAAATTTCCTGGTAATATGGACAACTACATATGGTGTCCTTACTACCTACCAAGTTTCATGAAATTCTGTTCAGTAGTTTCAGAGGAGTTGCGCTGACAAACTGTGTGACGGACAGACGGACAGGACAAAAAAGTGGGGGGAGACATAATTCATACCTGTTCGATTAACAAGACGAGAAAAATGTTCTTGTTGAGGCCAGAACCGTATTTTATTGTAATAGATTTTCTTTCGAAAAACATGTTATTGTTGATGTGGTCAGAGTCGTATTTCATTTTCATAGATTTTCTTTCGAAAAACATGTTATTGCTGATGTGGTCAGAGTCGTATTTTATTTTCATAGATTTTCTTTCGAAAAACATGTTTTTGTTGATGTGGTCAAAGTCTTATATTATTTTAACAGATTTTCTTTTGAAAAACAGGCTATTGTTGATGTGGTCAAAGTCGTATATTATTTTAACAGATTTTCTTTTGAAAAAACAGGCTATTGTTGATGTGGTCAAAGTCGTATATTATTTTAACAGATTTTCTTTTGAAAAACATGTTATTGTTGATGTGGTCAGAGTCGTATTTTATTTTCATAGATTTGTTTTCCATGTTCTTTTGTGCATTCTATTCTTGTTCAGGCACGATTCTGGTTAGAAAATAAAATAACTGAAAATCAATGATAAATAGCTGAAACCATCTACACCCCCTTTCAAATGGTATGTGTGCAGAGGCTATTAGTTAGCCTTAATGTAAAGAAAGGGCTACACAGAGCGAAACATGATACGACCACAGTACGTCAACAAGGGAAAGTTGAACAAGTGTGGACACAGTATTTTACTGGACTCAATAATGTGCTGGACAATACAGTAGAGTTCGTTTATAACGAAGTCCAGGGGACTCTCGATCTTATTTCGTTATAGGCATCGTTCGTTTTTAAGAGAAATAATGTAGAATTACCTCCCCTTTTGAAAAATGATGTATTTCAAAAAAATTATTTCAAGTGACTGTTTTGTTTGCTTTGTTTTGTTATTTTTTGACAGATAATAATGTTTTTACTTCGATGATTTTGTTGTAATAAAATACTTTCAGCGGATTTTGCTTTGTGAGTCTTTGTTTTTTTGTAACACAATTCAAAATGTTGAGGAATAACTTAAATACACTGTTAAAATATGACATCGTTTTTCTGAATAGAGAAAAACAAAAACGAGAATTGTTGAATAAAATTTATTAATTCAGCAGTTAAAATAAAACATTACTTCAACATTATATATTGTAACAAGATCTATTGCCCTTCATACTGATTACTGAATGATCACCACGAGGATGTGTCACCATATTTATGACAATGTTCGGCTTGCAGTGTGAAAAACAATGGTAGAATTAAAATTTAAAAGCCGTTTTGTTGTTTAATTAAAGAGTCTGTCATCAAAGAAAAAATAAACAATAGCGAATGAATTAATCTCACACATGACTTTGTCTTTAATTTCTTTAGCTTGTGCATCCATTCATTAAAATTTAGATTACGTTTTATTAATTTTTAATGCAATAAATTAGCGTGTGTGTTATTAATTGACAACTTGTTAATCACATCATTAATACCCATTTTATTGTTTGAATATTTTAAAGAAAAGTTTTGATTGACATCATTAACAACATCACAGGTGGGATTATTGATTTTTTCAATTGCCGATAACAGAAGTGTCAAGTGCCATTCTAATATGTGATCGTCCGTGCGTAACGGAAGACAGGTAAACGATTTGTTTGTTCAGCAATTTTCTTGGTTATATCAGGTCAATTTTGAGTAATAAAAACGTTGTTTGGGTTTAAAATTCTCTTCGTTATAAGCCTGATTTTCACTATAAAAAATTCGTAATAGGCCTTCAAAAATACATAGTTTAAATAGCGATTGGACCGGGGATTTATCTTTTCTTCGTTATAAGCCTGATTTCCCTACAAGCCTGTTCACTATAAACTAACTCTACTGTAATATGCTGGAAACGGTAATTTGTTGGACCCACTATAACATGTATTTTGGACATTTGTCTTAAGAAGCAACTTTCAGAAATTTCTCTCCAGAAGAAAACAGCTGAAATCAGTTAAATAACTGAAAAAAATTCCTCCCAGCTTTAATATTAAATGTAGTGACTTACTTCCCCCTTCTTTAACAGGTGGTAAAGGCTGACTAGAACTGGAGGGGGCCATCTCCAAATATCCTTGTTGTTTAGTAGATCTTATAGGTATAGGTGCTGTACGAGATAGCTTCGGACTCCCATCTGAAAAAAGTATAGTTTTTTTTTTAAATAACTTTTTCTGCTTGATTTCATTCTATTTAATTTTTTTTATCCCACCACAGAATTGAACCCAAATTCTACTGTACGTGATAGCTTTGGGCTCCCATCTGAAAAAAAAAATTGAAGCTTATTTTTAAAGCACTTTTCCTTCTTGATCTCACTCTATTTATTTTATATCACAAAAAACCACACACAAATTATATTTAAGTTTATTTTATTTCACACCACAGAATTTAAGGATAATTCTGGTTAGAAAATGAAATAACTGAAAATCAATGGAAACCCATCTTCACCTCCTTGCAAAATGGTTATTTTTTTTCCTGTTCTGACCGTGTCCAGCAACTTTCGGAAAACAAATTAAGAGGAAAATAGCTGAAATCTGTTAAATAACTGAAAAAAAAATCATCTCTGAGAAATATACACAAATTCTAAATATATTTATGTATATCATGCGTAGTAATTTCTTACTGTATTGGTAAGAACCTGTTTTCAGAGTACGGGGGTATTTAAAGAACTGCGATAAGAATTCAGTATCGAGACTAGGCAGTGACCGTATCGAGCAGACCCACGAGCTTATTGTGAAGTCAAATTTTCAGTTACATCAATAACTTTATAGTATAAAGAATATATCCGTATTATACGTAGCATGTTTGTACATATACCTATTTATTTCCTCGTCATTATAATGTATGTATATGTACGAATCAGTTTGTAATTTTTAGAATGTCTTTTTTAGATTAATAGAGACTTTCCAGTGACTTTTGACAGTTAAATATTAGTGAAACATAAAGTTGTGTAAAATGAACTTATTTATAATATGATGTTGTTTGTTGTGTTTTAATACAATAGAAATGGTCACTGCGCCAGTCAATCTTCAATTGTGTTTGTGTTTTATTTATTAACAAGTATAGGTACATAACGCAAATACTTGGTTCTCATCGTATATAGAATATTACAGCTAACAGTACATACATACTTTATGTTCGTTTGAACAACGTGAATTTTATTTTATATCAGACTACAGAATTTAACACAAATTTCAAAGGTGTGATTGTTGTTTTATGCTTAGCAAGAGATCTAGAGCAAGCTACAATTCCATGAGATGATAATGATGATGTTTACTTTGTACTAGATCAACACTCTTAGTTGGACTTTTATAGTGCTAGCTCACTACAACAACAGACCATGGGTAGACAAATCACTACATTAGGACATATTATCCTGATTCTGAGCCAATCAGTCTTTATTCATACTCCTTAATGCTGTGCGGAGAAGCAACAAATACCAATTTTTTTGATGATGTCCGTGTTGCACATCTTTTTAGTTTTTCTGTATTGTTCTATTATGTGTCTTTACATTCTGAGTTTCGTGTTGTGATGTCCATTATGATTTCCACATAAAAAACAATGCCCAGTTTGTTTTTTATCTCTAGTTGTTTGTAGGAGGGCTCATATCTTATTTACGTTATTTGTGACTGTTTGTGTCAAGCACATATTTTGTTGTGTTTTTGTACATATTTTATTGCCACTTCGGTATTCTCTAATGTTTATTTATAGGTCTTTGCTTTGACCTGATGTGGTATCAATACTAATACCTCTATGAATAACCCTAACATCTTAGCAATCACAGACTAGATGCTCTATAAAGACTGCAATCACTCATCTTACTCTCACCACTACCTACTCCCAGTTACATCAAATCTCCTCATTTGCAAATGTTATCAGAATTGAGATATTCTACATAGCATCTTACAAAATAAAATAAAATTTCCCCCTTTTTTTAAAGTCGAATGGTCTAATTATTTTCAGTATGTTTAGCTTTATTTAGATATATCGTTAAACCTTTGACCGACCTTTAGCCAATGAAGATGAACTATTTTCCTACAGATATGACCTTAACCCTTGACCTACCTTTAGAGGATGTAGATGAACTACTTCATACAGATATGACCTTAACCTTTGACCTACCTTTAGAGAATGCAGATGAACTACTTCCTACAGATATGACCTTAACCCTTGACCTACCTTTAGAGGATGTAGATGAACTACTTCATACAGATATGACCTTAACCTTTGACCTACCTTTAGAGGATGTAGATGAACTACTTCCTACGGTCATATCAATGTAACCTTCTGGCAGAGAATTAACTTTCTCTAAACTCTTAGACTGCTCAGTGGGGTTCATCTCCATGTAACCCTCAGAAGAATTGATAGATGAATCACGCGAACAAGAAGATCCTGCAAACAAAAAAATAAATACAGTATTTAAAATTTTCAATTACTAAATTTGATATCTACGATTTTATTATTATTAGCATTATGATTTCAGAGCGTGCTTTCGTGCTTAATGTCAATTTTAACCACATTTATCTCTATTGTAGTGAAAACAATTACTGTGAAAGTACTTTTCTTCGTGGGTATCAATTTTCGTGGTTTGGTTAAAAATTACAAGTTCGTGGATTCGTAGATTTTGTGCTTGTACCAAAATAAAATTCGTTGATTTTATATTTTCAACATTATAAGTTTCACAGCTGGGTTTCAAAACTTCGAGAAAGCTCAATACATTCGACAAATAATCCGCATAATTATGTAATCGGAAGTGGAACGTGGATATTAATGTGCTCATTTTCTCAATTTTTTTTTTGCATATATCAACTTAAAATCGGAACAAAATCAGCTTTTGAATTTCATAATCATAGATCAGTGTTATTTTATCGAATTTGAAAATATAAAAAAAAGTCATCGGAAATAATGTTATGAGCACGTACATTAGCAATTTCCATTAATTAATATTAATCTTTTTGTTTATTTTACAAATATTTAATCTCCATTTAATTTTTATTTTTCACAACTAAAAAAATAACAATAAAGTTTGCTTTTTCTCATTATTTTGATTACGATGACAGATGTTGTACTTGTAAATTTACTTCAACATGTTCGATCTTTCATTACCCTTATCTCGGATTGAAACCACTTGTAATCGTATCACAAGATTAATCCTGACCCCGGGGCAAATGTACCGTTAACTTATACTTAATTGTTTAAAAAAAGGTGATAAAATATGTTAATTGAAGGGTGCTTAATAGTGAAATGTTTATACAACACTTAAAAGTGTGTCACCATTAGTGTATGATTTGGAAGTAAATTTTATTACCGGAAGTTGTTAAAATATTTTCACAAATAAATATTTCTGTCGTTTTTACATACATTTGTATGCATTCAAAATCAAATCATTCACAAACATGTTAATGTGGATTATAACCCATTAAAAGGTATGCTCGTACTTATTTCGTCATTAAAATTGTCAACTATCCCCTATGCAGCTGGTCCAGAAAGTCGAGGTCAGTCGAGGACAGCATGGCTATATATCGATGTCAAACTACTTCCCAAGTTTCATTGTTCGTTGGATTCTTAATTTCGTGGATCAGCCTACCCACGAAAACCACGAAAATTGGTACCCCACGAATAAAAGTGATTTCAGTGTAAAATTTCACTAAATTTGAGATCATATACGGTCATATGAATCCTTTCTTGACGAGTTCACAATATGTTAATTCTGTTTGAACGTAACTTAAAGAGTTTAAAGCTAAAGCAGAGTACACTCCCTTAGTAGTGCAGTACACCCCCTTTATACCACTTCTTTTTGGACCAAGTTATTTTTTGGCTATAAGTGAGAGTGGCATGGGATATGGTGTCTAACACCACTTTCAACAATATTTCAGCTATATTGTGGCGGTCAGTTTTATTGGTGGAGGAAACCGGAGTACCTGGAGAAAACCACAGACCTGCAGCAAGTCACTGAAAAAACTTTATTACATAATGCTGCGGGATTCAAGCTGACAACTTTAATGGTGATAGGCACTGAATGCACGTACAGATAGTTGTAAACCCAACTACCATATCATATAATCATTATGTTCTCTTTAATAGAACTAATATTATACCTATAGCAACTTCTGTCTGATGAAGATTAAATGTATTGTATATAAAGTTCAAGATTAGAACATTCTGTACAACAACGCTGCTCAGCCAGTTATATGTGAGGGTTGGCATTTCATTCATTTGTGGAAAACACTTACATGACCGCATGATTTAAATTTACTAACAGTGGACTTTTGGGCCCAAAAACTAGTTTCGCCTCTTCACCTTCTATTGAAATGCATGTACCAATCCAGAAAAGTGAGAGGCCATGTATAAGTGTGTAAGGGGTGAGAGGTCATGTATAAGTGTGCAAGGGGTGAGAGGTCATGCATAAGTGTGTAAGGGGTGAGAGGTCATGCATAAGTGTGTAAGGGGTGAGAGATCATTGTATAAGTGTGCAAGGGGTGAGAGGTCATGTATAAGTGTGTAAGGGGTGAGAGGTCATGTATAAGTGTGTAAGGGGTGAGAGGTCATGTATAAGTGTGCAAGGGGTGAGAGGTCATGTATAAGTGTGTAAGGAGTGAGAGGTCATGTATAAGTGTGTAAGGGGTGTGAGGTCATGTATAAGTGTGTAAGGGGTGAGGTCATGTATAAGTGTGTAAGAGGTGAGAGGTCATGTACAAGTGTGTATGGGGTGAGAGGTCATGTATAAGTGTGTAAGAGGTGAGAGGCCATGTATAAGTGTGTATGGGGTGAGAGGTCATGTATAAATTTGTAAGGGGTGAGAGGTCATGTATAAGTGTGTAAGGGGTGAGAGGTCATGCATAAGTGTATAAGGGGTGAGAGGTCATGCATAAGTGTGTAAGAGGTGAGAGGTCATGCATAAGTGTGTAAGGTCATGCATAAGTGTGCAAGGGGTGAGAGGTCATGTATACGTGTGTAAGGGGTGAGAGGTCATGTATAAGTGTGTAAGGAGTGAGAGGTCATGTATAAGTGTGTAAGGGGTGAGAGGTCATGTATAAGTGTGTAAGGGGTAAGGATTATGCCTCTGTTTCTATAATTTTTCATTTAGATTTAGGAACTGTTTGGACAGCATGGCATTTTTTTTTTAATTTCATTATTTATACAGTTTCCCATAAGTAAATGTGAATATGTACCTAGATGAAAAAACTGCCACAATACAAGTGAAATATTGTTGAAAGTGGCATTTAACACCATAACTCTAAAAAATGTCCTGTACCACTGAGCTGGTGAGAATTTGCTTTGTGAAATTTTTCAAATTTCTGTTCCAATAATAAAAACTTTTAGTGTTTTCCAAGTGATAAAGTTTACCAGTTGCTTGCCCATGGTCGGTGGTTCTCTCCAGGTACTCCGACTTCTTCCATCATTAAAACTGGTCGCCAAGATATAACTGAAATATTGCTGAAAGTGGCGTTAAAACACAAAAAACCAATCAAAATCAACCAAGCAAATGTTGTTACCTGGTCTAGACACTCTTTGACTTGGAGGTGTCTCTGGTCTTGAAGTTCTCTGACTTGGAGGTGAATAAGGTGGAGCTGAATGTTGACTTGGTGACACCACCATTGAACCAGATTGTTGACTTGGCAATGCTGGTATGGGAGCTGAATGTTGGCCTGGTGACATGGCCATATATGACGAGCCGGCTCCGGCTGCTGACTCTGGCATATGTTGCCCTGGTGACATTGACATATACGACTTGTCATACATGATTGTGTCTGGTTTGGGATTACTTTGTTGAGTGATTGATATGTTCGAAGAAGATCTGGTCTCTTTTTCAGGATTGGGAGAATGTTTTGTAGCTTGTTGCCCGGGGGACATCTCAAGATATGGCGTGTTTTCCATAATCATCGCAGACGTCTGGCTTGGTGACATGTCCATATATGAACTGAGAGGCTCCTCTGTGATTGGTGGAACTGATTCAGGGGTCATTGATCTGAATGAACTGTAAAAACAAAATGAAGATAATCCTAAATCAACAATGAGGCTTATTATCTCTAACTTAATATGTCTGATTCCTTCTAATATTCAAATGTACAGTGAATAACTCAGGATTCATGTTACAAGGCGATTCAGGCAAAGAAGTCGCCTTGGTGAGGGTGACTTCTCTTTTCCATTGGTAGGTATACGCATAGGTCAGTGAACAATTAAAATAACAGTAAACCTATATACATTTTTGTACCTAAATATTTTCTGAAAGCTACTGATGCCAGGGTTTAATAAAAAAAAATTGAAACAATTTTCTTCAATCACTGTCCCAGAAATTTCAGATCAAATTGTTGCCATTGTGGGGCTTTTTGCAACATTTTTCTGAATAATTAAAATCTCCTTGTACAACATTTGAATAACAGTAAAACCTATGTATCTAACATTATATACGTTTTCCTTTGAAATTAACGAAAGTCGCCTGTCTGATACAAGATGTTGTATCACCACACTGTGATGATAAAAGAATGGTGCGACGTTGCACGAGACGTTCTCTGTTGAACTACTTTGACATGACGTCATATCATTGGAATGCGAGACAAAACACAGTAACCTGACGTTGGTGAATGAACGAAAAAAATAACGTGACATCATACACAAAATGTAGTCTTCCTCAGAGTATTGTACACATTTTGTTTAAAGACTTTGCTTGAAAGAATGTTTTTTCATTCAAAATTAATAAAAAAAAATAAAGGGAGTTAATTCCACAAACTAGCTGGGGGATTTCTTTCTGTCACAGAATTTACTCTTTCATTTTTAATTGTTGAATCGTTAAAATTCATAATGATTGAAATTTGCTGTACATGTACAGTGAGGTTGTTTAACACCAACTCAGCAATTTTTCAGCTATATCATGGCGAGAAAAAGTTAATTTTCAATGAAACCTTGATGAGGTCCGCTTTGTACTAGATAGACCAACATGCTTAGCTGAATTTTTACAGTGCTCACAAACTGAAACAACAGTCCGCAGAGAGACATGTCGCCCCACTCGGACACATTATCCTGAATCCAAGCCAACCAGTGTTTGTTCTTTCTCCTTAATGCTGGGTGATTAGTGGAAAAGCAACAAATACCAATTTTAAAGTCTTTGGTTTGACCCGATCGGGATCGAACCCACAATCTACTGCACTTGAGGCGAGCATGCTAACCATTACACCAGCGATGCAGTTATGTACATGCTGTATATATTATAAAGAAGTTTGAAGCTTAAGGAACATGCAGATTTATAGATTTGGCAACATAATATTAAACATACATAAAAGATTGCAAATGAAAGTCAAGACATGGAGCACGGTTAGGGGTGGGTTAGGTTCATGGTGTTTAATGCCACAGATCTGAAATTTCAACCAATTCGAAAACATGATGTTTCTGAGGGAAAAAATTAAATGTAAAAAGTATATACTGATGACAAACAATGACAGACACAAAGTGATTATAATAACTCTGTTGGACAGGAACTGCTTACCCTTTGTGAGCATCTGAGTTCATATTTTTTGTGTTGTCCTATTATGTGTCTTTACGCTCTGAGTTCCATGTTGTGGTGTCTGTTGCGGTTTCCACATAGGAACGATGTTCGGTTCGTCTTTACCTCCTGTTGTTTTTAGGAGGGTTCATGTCTTGTATACGTTATTCATGTTTGTTTGCACATAGTGGTGTTCAACACATAATGTATTGTATTTTTGCTTTTTTTTCCTTAGTCATGAGTACCCAATATTGGCACTTGGCAGTTTCTCTGGATTGTTCATTTTTGATTGTACCTTCGGTATTCTCTAACGCTTACTTCATATTGGCCAGGTGAATTAAATAGGAATAGTAAGTAAAGTACAAGAAATCTCTTCAGACAGTAGGCTAATTATATTTTTACATATTGTTAATTGGAATGTTATAATTATCGGGTAGAACTTTCATCAAGTAGAAAACATTGCATTCACGAAAAAAAAAAAAAATAATAATAAAATTTAGTTAGGGAAAGCATTCTTAAGAATTTTAAGCTATTACTATGAATAGTCTGCAACTCTAAATTCATTCACGGTAAATACAACCAATTCAAAATTTTACCGTGAATAAGATTAGAAAAATAAACTTAAGAATAAATCGTCATGCATTAATTTATATATACTGTATATACAAAAATGTATATATGAACAGTAATATTGTATTAGATGATCTTGAAATTTGATTTAGAAACATCCATGAAGGAGAAACATATATTTTAAACGTCTGTCCAAATTGTATTGTGTAATAGGTCTATTAAAAAAAAATGCATGGCATGTGGACGACTTCAAAATTAAAATTTGAAGCATGATTCGAATATTTCGTATGATCAAAGGTTAATTTCTGTTACATCATCAACATGTGATGTCTCTTTTTTTAATATTATAATCTATATGGCATAAAAGATATAGTGTAATTTGTTTGAATCACTGCATTCTCGAACTGAAAAAAACAATCTCTGACCAGCAACAGGACTGAGTACACAAAGATGTCCTCCCTTGTCTGCACATAAACGATGAAAATGAGGTCAATTTAAAAAATCGGTAAAAATTACATGATACAAAAAAATGTTGTCCACGGAGGGTCTCAAGATACATTAACTTCCTTCAAATATGGTTGACAAACTAAAATTTACAACAATGGATGCTGTCGTCCATAATTCCAAACATGCTATTCACCGAAAGTTGCAGGCGAAAACATATTAGAAATTATCATAATTTTTTTTTTTATATTATCGAAATGTCATGAGGGATGTTTCTAAACGAGATTTCCAGGTTCTTTATCATACATACAAACTATCTTTTCATAATACAGCGTGCAAACAATTGCAAACATACTTTCACTTTCATTTTCAAGAGCAAAAACATGATGTCTTACCTCCTTTTAGGGTTATCTTTAGCATTTTCATATCTATGATACATAAATAATGTAACTATAATTCAATCCTACCAGTAAATACATTATAAGACATGCAAACTTTGAATATTTTTTTGAATATTCATTATTTTGAATTATTTTAGTGAATATTCTTTTTTTTTAGTTATTTTTTAAATGAATATTCATTATTTTGAATTATTTCAATGCATATATTCATTATTTTGAATTATTTCAATGCATATATTTATTATTTTGAATTTCTTTTTTTTAATGAATATTCATTATTTTGTACTGATTTACATGACAATTTGCATGTTGACTTATCAACTTTGCTTGTCAAATGTCTAAACCAAACAATTACATTGTGAGGGTGATATTTTGTTTCTGAGTGTGGTAATTTATTATAATGTCCTTATAATTAATTAAAGGCAGTATGGTTTTTTTTACTATACTGAATGTGCATTTTAGCTTGCCAAGTAATATCTGACTATTTTCACACTACGAGTGACCTGACGTTTTGTTTCTTTACTGTCCATCGTGGCAAGGAGATTTTGAATGTTTTCTTCATTTATATCCACAAAACTCGTCAAAAGCCATGCTTTTTTTTATAAGACAAATTTCGACAGAAAAATATAATTTCGTCTATCGACTGACAAAATTTAACGGAAGTATACTAATCGGTAAAACTCGGTCGGAACAGGAAGTCTTTTCCGGTGTTCGGTCTTAGCAGGTGATATTGTTGTTTCTATGCGTACAATACCACCCGTTGCTAAGAAAGGCGGACTTTACTAAAATTATTGAAAAATACCACATGGCTCTAGAACAAATAATTTAATGGAGTAGCCAAGAAATTTGCATGAAGTATAATAACACAACTTACACTGGTTCTGGACTGGATCCATATGCCTCTGATGGAAGTGACTTATGGCTAGATGCCCTTGAACTTGCACTGTCTGACCTATCCCTTTGTATTGTAAATGTTGATGGTATGTTAGCATAAAAACCACTGTAAATATAATATGAGATATTATAATTATCACTTACATTCTATATTAAAAAATATTTGTTGTTGTTTGAAAAAAAAAAAAAAAAATCGCTGATTATATTATGCTCTGCTATTCATTCATGATAAATATGCAGTATGGATATTACATGGACATTCTAGACATTTCTTTATTTTATTTTTATAAACCTTTCAACAATATTTTTTAATACATTTTATTGAAAACATTTTTTAAATTTAAAATATGTATTGTACATCTAAGGAAATATAAGTTAAGAAAAAACAAGTCAAAATGGTAAAAAGTAATCTAAATGTAATCAGAAAGTAATCATGATTACAGGGTCAAAATCAATGTAATTGATTAAATTATGATTACTTGCAATAAAAAAAATGGCTGATTACATATTACATTTGATTACATGAAAAAATGTGATCGATTTACATATACTCCAAGTCTGATTGGATGCAAAAATTGACTTATCATTAAAAAAATATATCATATATACAAACAACATGTCAAGTTAAATTCTAATACAATTTGTTGATATCGTCAGATTTGATTGGTTACTATTCTACATAAAATTCTCAATCTAAAAGTCATAACTAAGGGGTTCAGCTGAAAGGATCCACCATCTTGAAAACGTGAAATCCTACATGTCACATTTACAACAATACACAAAAATAATTAAAATGCCTAACTTGCAAACTTATTAATATATTATAGCTTAAAATTTATCAAAATTGAATCGTACAAAACCCCAAAAATGTCTGATCTTTACGTTTTAAACTGGAAGTCTTCATATGATGTCATGTTGTTTATGTGCCAAAGTTGTCAACAACATTTCGCAGAATTTCAATTTGCGTCACCAGTAAACTAAATTTGCGACCATCAAATCTCCAATTGATGCCGTGAAATTTTCAAATACAACACAGTTTTCTCCTAAATATACCACCACTACATCCTATCTATCCCTCCCCCTTTTTTTCTCTAAGAAATTCTGTAAGTAAAACTTACCTGTTAACAGAATTAACTAAAGACCCAGGAGACTTAGTACTGATAGGCATGTTAGCTACAGATTGTGGTCTCTGATTCTGAATCAGTTTTCTTGGACTGCTGAAATTAGCAGGAATTCCAAAATATTCATTGGATTTTTTTTTTTTACATAAATGAACTACATGTATGCATATAACTACTCTAATGGGTGTATGATTGATAAGAAACTCAACTTAGTGTTATACATGTACCCGGTACTTTAAAATTGTTTTAACTGTCAATGTCTCCAAGTTATATAACTATCAGCAATAATAATCAGCTACTATAAAGTAAACAGAAACTGTGAGTTAATGCTCACTTATGATACCCCCGCATATATGTTCAATGTGTATAAAAACCAACCAAGTCGGCAAACAGGAAGTAGGAATCTGATGGGTCCAAAAACGCTACCCACAATATGGCATACCTGTATTAAGCTTGTGACCAAATATCAGATTTGTGTCATCGATAGTTGCTGAGAAAAATGTGACGAAAAATCCGGGGAGCGGGTATAATCAGTCGATAAGAATTTTAAAAATAAATTGAGCTTATCGACATGGCTACAGTTTTTGCCTTAATTTTTTTCACCTACTTGCTCGAAAGCCATATTTAGAAAAAAATTCTATTTATTTAAACAAATTCTTTCA
Organism: Bathymodiolus brooksi; assembly: GCA_963680875.1. Classification (NCBI taxonomy): domain Eukaryota; kingdom Metazoa; phylum Mollusca; class Bivalvia; order Mytilida; family Modiolidae; genus Bathymodiolus; species Bathymodiolus brooksi. The sequence goes on along the minus strand of OY804583.1, from coordinate 83,542,987 downwards.
TAATTTTCACTTGTCCGAATCCAGTTTTACTTGTCCCGGACTTCGGGCAAGTGGGTTAGCACGAAGAATGTGGTTAACACCGATCACTTTCAATATCTATTGAGCCTGTACTATAATTTATATTCTAGGTTTAGTTTGCTTTGATTCAAGCAGGTTTATAATTATTTAAAAAAATATTCTGCAATAAAATTGTAAAAAATCACGACGTTCAACGAGTACCCAATACAAGTCTAAACATACAGATAAATAATCATAGGGACGATCTACATGTTGATGCTTTCTTATAACCAAATGCATAAAGTTTAAAAAAAAAAATCTCTTTAACATACAAACAATGAGATAGTTGATTGTCTGTAGTAATTATCATGAGCATATTACATTAGCTAATCTTCCTTCACCGATTTTTGGCTATCCTGTTTAGGCCCGCCCTTTGGTTTTATTGCTTCCAAAACTTTAAATAATTTGGCTTTCCAATCTTTCGATTTTGAGCGTACCTGATGAAGGTTATTCCAGAAACGTGTTGTGTAAACTAAACTTGATATCTTCGTTTTTTATTAGCTCAAAGGAAAAAAATTCAGAAAAATGGGCTTAAAAAAACAGCTTAATAGCTATTTACCCTCCATGTTTTTTGCTTTCACTACATGTTCTCTGTCGGACTGCGTTCACCTCTGCTTCTCCTTCACCAGCCTCACGTGGGCGTCTCATCGTAGAAGAACTTGTAGAACTCCTTTGTCTAAAATTATCTCCTGTCGCAGAAGAATTTTTTCTCATGTAACTGTAAAATAAAAAGAAACATTGTACATGTAGATGTCACAAGAATCATTCAAGTACATGTAGGCTTATTCAAATGTCAGCTAAGGGTTGGGGTTAGGGTGTTTGATGCCACTTACAACAATATTTCAGCCACATCGTGGCAATCAGTTTTATTGGTGGAGGAAACCAGAGTACCCGGAGAAAATCACCGACCTGTCGTAAGTCAGTTACAAATATTCAGACTTGGGGTCAATTACTTTCAGATGTACATTGTAATTGTAATCGATTACATTACAATTACTTTGCAATTTTGATGATCATTACATTACATTACATTAAATTACGATTACATCAATTTTCAAATGTAATCGATTAAATTACAATTACTTTGTAAATGTAATCGATTACATTACTGATTACATTTAATGTCATGACAACCAATTCAATATATCAGTGTTTAATGTTATTTTGTCTCATGTGCACCTGTCCAATATCTCTTATTTTGTTTAATGTATTTCTTACTCAGACTCAGAGCTATGAATTACAATTCAGTTTTAATGTGATCATTACATGCAATAAATTATAAACAACAATTCTCGTTTTCCTTTTTTTCATAAAATATGTTGTATCTTATTACTATATATATGACCAATATTAATTCCATCTTATACTATATATAATAATATATATCAAATAATTTCAAACATCCTGACCTGTCAAAAGTTTGTTGTGGATAATAAACTAGCAGTTAACTTGTGCCACAGATAAAATTTGTAATTAAGGTCTTATCTATGACACCAAATTATGTAACAATCACCATTACTAAATTTCACACCATTTCAATATGTGTCCTTGATATATAATTCAGAAGATAATAAAACAATTTTAAAAATATGCATAATTCTCAGTCTAAATATGAAAACTAAATCCTTAATTTATGTAAATGGGTTTAATAAAATATCCATTACAAGTAGTAACCCACAAATAATGAAAATTATCATATAATCCAATATTAATAGGAAAATCAGCACCAAAATAAATGCAGAAATATCACAAAATCCCAAATTTTACAAATATTACAACTTGCTATTTATCAGTTAATTTGTAATATGTATGATTGAAAATATTTGTTATTCTACTATGAGCATCATAAATAAATGTTTCTGAAAATTATAATTAAGAAATAATTCATGGTAGGCATAGAGTTGTGCAAATTTACACATGGGCTGGGCCTTTATATTCGAATTTTACCCCGAGCGATGGTAAAGTAATCTAAATGTAATCAGAAAGTAATCATGATTACAGGGTCAAAATGAATGTAATCGATTACATTATGATTACATGTAATCTAAAAATTGGCCGATTACAGATTACATCCAATTACAGTGTACATGAAAAAATGTAATCGATTACAACTGATTATGCTTACCCCATGTCTACAAATATTATCACATAATGTTGTTGTATCGAGTACATCTCGCCATGAGTAGGATTCAAACTCACAACTTTAGTAGTGAGAGGCACTGATTGCACAGGTAGTTGTAAATCCAACTACCATACGATCATCACCACAATGGCCCCCTTTGTTTTGGATAATGGGAAGTATGAAATTGAAATTCCTGCCATACTATATGCTTTATAATATGTACATGTAACAAAAAATGTCTAAACCAAACCCTGTATGTACTAAAATCTTGTGTACATATAGCCGATCAAATGTCTAAAATCTCAGCAAATTTAATCACTAAATCAATCTACCGTTTAATCAGAACATTTGTTAAATCCACTCAAAACAGTATACTGTGATCATGAAAGTATTTTTATTCGTTAGCACCAATTTTCTTGGTTTCTACAAAATGCATTGATCCATGGGTTCTTGAACTCGTGGTTTCAAACATTACAGGCAAGTCAATGGGAAAATTGTATTTCGTTTGATTTTTATTTTCGTGGTTTAAGTGGACCACGAAATCAGTGAAAATTAGAACCACACGAATAATAATGATTTCACAGTACATGTATATTCGAAGTGTGTTCACATGTAGACAGTTTCACTGTGTTCATATATACCTTGTTTTGGCCTCCAATAGTTTGTTCACAATTTTGTTTATTGATTTTATTCAATACAGATCAAAGATATACCAAAAATAATTTATTGCACCCGATACACATTTAAACCTCAGAGACGGTGAATGTGACCCACACTGGCCTAAATTGTTCGAAAACAAAATTCAAAATACAGTCAAACCTGTATTAAAGGGCAGCCTCATTTTTCCCATTAATGAATAGCTCATATATTTTTAATCTGTATAAAGGGGAAAATTCCACATTTTCAAGTTCCGTTTAGTGGCCTTTATATACAGGCTTGACTGTACATTTGTACCAAACATCTAAGACCAGGAAAAAAGCAAAGAAATTAATTAAGTTCAACATGAAAGTAAACATCATTCCTTTTTACGAAATATCCAAATTTATCACAAATCTGAAGTGATATTATCAGTATCAACGTGTTCGAACTGACTCGGATACTGAAAATTATAGTGTGATGTCAAAACACAAAACAGATAATATCCATTTTGAAGTTCTCAACAAATATTATCACTATTATTACATAAGGCTCTATTTTACTGTTTTTCTATTGGCCAGAAGCAATACACGTGACATTCCATTTTCTAACATATTGATTAGCAAAAAGCAATTTCTGTGCAATAAATAATCATATTGCACTCTCATGCAAAATCAATGAATGAAATTACGTGACACGAGAGTGCAATATGGTTTTTTATTGCACAGAAATTGCTTTTTGCTAATCAATATGTTAGAAAATTTCATAAAATTTGAAAATTTTCAAAAAATATGAAAATCATAAAATTAAAAAAAAAAAGAAAAAGTTCAATTTTTTTTAACAAATTTGAAAATTTCATTTTTTTTAAAATTCAAAATTTTCAAAACTTTCAAAAATTTCATACTATTTAAAAAAAAATCAAAATGATAAAATTTTCAAAAAGTTTCAAAAATTTCAGTTTTCATAAAATTTCAAAATTAAGAGTAAAATAGAGCCGTATGTAATAAAACAATTACTACACTTGAACTTGATCAATATGAGGTTTTATGGAGCAGAGTACAACAATATTGAACTCGGCATTCGCCTCGTTCAATATTGTTGTACTCTGCTCCATAAAACCTCATATTGATCTCGTTCAAGTGCAGTAATTGTATAGTATCACAGCTCAACCTGTCAGACTCTCTGAGACAAAATATACTACAATGTACATCGTCTGTAACTCACATATGATCATGTTTCGATTGCTCTCCACTCATTTAGAACGTGATCAGCTGTGGATTGCTGATAATGAATGTACTAGTGATAATGTCTGTAAAAAAAACTGTGGTGCTGTTACATGTATTCTATATACCTTGTATATTTCATATAAAATCACATTTTAAGAAAAAATCTCAGTCTTTGCCTTGATTTTTTATTTCATCTTCTTGATCGGAAACCAAGCTTAGAAAAATTTTCACATGTCCGAATCCTGTTTTACTTGTCCCAGGCAAGTTGGTTAGCGTGAAGACTGTGATCAGCCCAGGGGGTGGGGGGAAAAAAAATCATAATAAATAGACTTACATTAGCATTTCTTCATGAATATTCTGTGCAGAAAAATTATCTTCCAGCTGCATGTAAAAATCGCCAGGTCCTGTTGGTGAATTACGTCCGACTTCCATGAAGAAAAAATTGTCTGTGTTTCCACATCGTCTTACATTACTTAACTACAAAATAAAAACTCATTTATAGTGATAAACATTTGTAATATATATCTGTGTAAACAAATAATACTGTATCCTGTTCATGTCTGTAATAAGTTTCAAAATATGGCTGTATCTAATAATAGAGGGGGTAGGTAGGAGGTGACAGTCCTCACGATGAGCAGCGGTGTTCCAGGCCAAGACCAGTAAAACTTTGTTCGGACCAGGAAATTTTTCAGTTTTTATTTAGAACTAAATAAAAATAAATTCAAGAAATTGATTTGGACCAGTAAATTCAAATTTTCATTTCGAGGACTGAGATGGCACATAAATTTAAGGAATGACCATTTAACTCTGGAGGGGTCGCCAAATTTTTTTTTTTTTTAAATTTACCTGTTATAAGGTACAAGGAAAAAAATAATCTGACTTAAATGAGTGAATTTGTATCAAATTTGAAAAATAAAAAATTAAAGATTGTTCACGTTCAAAAAAGAAATAATCATCTGATTTTTCGTATTGTATAACAATAATCAAATTTTTTCTGGCACAATGGAAAAAAAATACACCAAAATCCTTCTACCCATTCTCCTAAAAGTTAAATCGTTGGTGCCCAGCCATTATAATATTTAATGTCCTTTCTGAAATTCAACAATCCAGAATTCATGTCAACTTAATTTAACACCAATTCTATACTTCAAATTATTATAACTTTTTGTGAGTTCAAACCCCGTTCATGGCGAGGTGTACTCAATACAACATTATCTCATAAAGTTTGACAGTGAGTTGCGACATGTCAGTGGTTTTATGCGGGCACTCCGGTTTCCTCCATCATAAACTGACCGCCACGATATAAATGAAATATTGTTGAAAGTGGTGCTAAACACTATAAACCTAGCCAAACAATATTATTATTGACTGTCTTTTAATATACATTAGGAAGGATCTGATATTAACCTTGTCATACAAGTATATTACTACATGTAGTATCAAACAAGCTACAAGTAAAAATTGACCTTGTCACATAATTGATACAGGATTAACTAGTATTACTGTGAGCACAGCTCACTAAGATATACCCCCCGCTCCCCACATCTGTCCAATCTATTTCCATAACCAAAACATTGCTGATTGTTCCGACTAAAAATGAAAGGGACCCTCCTCTCTTCACCGGTAAGCTGCTGATAAAATTTCAAAACATTCTGAGAAACACTATACTCAAGTTATCATACGACATAGGGTAAAAATCCTATTTTCCGTCATATCAAGTCCAATAACTCTGGAACGACAGTACCCAATACACAGAAATGATGGAAATATTATTTACACCAGTAATAAACAACAAAGACTTTCATTAAATATTCTAATTTATTATTTACATTCATGCATTTACTTTATCAACATATCAGCAATATCAGCTCCAGGTAAACAAAATGTCAATGTCACGGCACCTGTAGTCTATACTTCCGGTCTGAATAGCATTTCGTTTTATCGCAAAGTCCGCTTAATTGCAAAATTTTCTCTGACAAATAGGCTTTGCAAATAAGCGGAATCCACTGTATACAGAACTAAAGTCATCATGTGGAAACGACCCTGTTGTCAAAATTATATGTGTAGTAACAGTGACCTTGACCTTTGACCTAATGACCCCAAAATAAATAGAATTCTTCCCCTTCCACAGGGGAATCATGTGGCCAAGTTTGGTCAAGATCCAATATACAGAACTAAAGATATCGTGTGGAAACGACCCTGTTATCAGAAATTCTATTTATAATAGCAGTGACCTTGACCTTTGACCTAATGACCCCAAAATAAATAGGGTTCTTCCCCTCCCACAGGGGAATCATGTGGCCAAGTTTGGTAAAGATCCAATATACAGAACTAGTTATCATGTGGAAACAGCCCTGCTGTCAAAAATTATATTTATAGTAACAGTGACCTTGACCTCTGACCTAATGACCCCAACATAAATAGGGTTCTTCCCCTTCCACAGGGGAATCATGTGGCCAAGATCCAATATACAGAACTAAAGTTGTGGAAACGACCCTGTTGTCAGAAATTCTATTTATAGCAATGGTGACCTTGACCTTTGACCTAATGACCCTATAATAAATAGGGTTCTTCCCCTTCCACAGGGGAATCATGTAGCCAAGTTTGGTAAAGATCCAATATACAGAACTAAAGTTATCATGCGGAAATGACCCTGTTGTCAACAATTCTATTTATAGTAACAGTGACCTTGACCTTTGACTTAATGACCCCAAAATAAATAAGGTTCTTCCCCTTCCACAGGGGAATCATGTGGCCAAGTTTGGTATAGATCCGATATACAGAACTAAAGTTATTGTGCGGAAACCTGTGTGGTTACAATTTGCCATACATTTGCATTGTTTGTTTACAACAGTGGATCCTGTCTAATCCGACAAACCAATGGACCTGGGGAATGTGTCGGATGTCAGAAAACTTAGGTGTCGGATTCCACAAGTTTCACTGTATATACCGCAACAGTACATGTACATGCAGAAGTTGTCGAATACGTGTTTGGAAATAAAATGAGAATAATTTGTTTTTATTAGCTGCAGACGGAGAATTGGAAGTTGGACAAAATAAAATGTACATGTAAACACAGAAATTGCTTAAGACGTCAAAATCTTTGTAAATAAAACGAGAACTAATTTAATAAGATTTTACTGTAACCACAATATTATGTGTAATAACGAAAGAATCTATCATTATTTTTACCAAAGTTAATAAAATGGAAAATAACACGAAGGTTTTTTCAATAATAACAAGCTGTTTTTATAAATTCCTCCTTCTTTATTCATTTGTTTACTAAAATCATACACAAGAATTTAATATGTTTTCCATAAATGTGATTATCTGATAATATTTATATTACCATGGCAACAATTTACATATAAATATAAACTTTTAATATTTCTCTCTTAATAAACAATTGTCATGTCATTTCAATTTAATATCACCATCAAGTTATAAACAAATCCATTCTCAATTTCTAATAAGAAATAATTGATGACCACAAGTTACACTTACAATATTTTTAGACCATAATTAGTCTTAATTGATTTGCAATGACGAAACAATGTCTACAAAATCTCCTTAATTTGCTTCCATTAAGTCGTAATTTATTTGAATATCAAACCCATACAATGTTTAAAAAAGTCAAGCAAAATGCAGATAGAAATCTCTGTTTTCTTGACTTCAGAGAAAAAAATGCATATCACAATCAAGTTTAATCAAATCTATTCTCAATTTCTAATAATGAAATAAATAATTAATATCTGCCAGTTCTGCTTATTCTTTCTCAATTAAGTCTCAATTTATTTGCATATTAAACTAATAAAAAACGTGAGGCAAAAATGCAGATAGAAATCTCTGTTTTCTTGACAACATGCAGAGATTTCAAGGTTAACATATACATGTACAAAGAAGTAAGTAAAGATTATGATCACTGGACTACAACTCATCATCATGTTGTAAGCATCCCCACAGCTACCTTTGACCTCTGCCCTACCACAACCGATGACCTCTCCATCAATAGTTAGTACAGGAATGTCAGACATACATTATCTTTCCTTTTTTTAAATACAGTCAATCATGTATAAAGGCAACTCATACAAGTGACCCTGAAAATGTGGCTTTTATATACAGGTTGAAATTATATGTACTATTTATTAATGGGGAAAATGATACTTCTCTTTATAGACCGTGATTTGTTATTTGACGTGTCCTTTAAGGCCCGTTTGACTGTATGCAATATTTTCTGATTATATATATATACATTAATTAGGCCATTTTTTCAATCACAATTTATTTACACCAAAGAGAAGTTTGAAAATGGACAACAGTGTTTTTGCTGGCTCTTTTGGGAATTGCCACCTAACCTAAATTGGGAAATTTTATCGACATTTTTATTGACAAAATATGAATCTGAAATGAACTTAGGCAATAATAAACAAAATAACTTCGCAGTAGAATTTATTTCACTCAATTACAGCATCATGTACATGTATCTGTCCTTTTTATTTTTGAATTTGTCTACTAATGTTTCAAGATTACTATCTGACAGTTTGTCCTTTCCTTATCACTATCTGACAGTTTGTCCTTTCCTTATCACTGTCTGACAGTTTGTCCTTTCCTTATCACTATCTGACAGTTTGTCCTTTCCTTATCACTATCTGACAGTTTGTCCTTTCCTTATCACTATCTGACAGTTTGTCCTTTCCTTATCACTATCTGACAGTTTGTCCTTTCCTTATCACTATCTGACAGTTTGTCCTTTCCTTATCACTATCTGACAGTTTGTCCTTTCCTTCTCACTATCTGACAGTTTGTCCTTTCCTTATCACTATCTGACAGTTTGTCCTTTCCTTATCACTATCTGACAGTTTGTCCTTTCCTTATCACTATCTGACAGTTTGTCCTTTCCTTATCACTATCTGACAGTTTGTCCTTTCCTTATCACTATCTGACAGTTTGTCCTTTCCTTATCACTATCTGACAGTTTGTCCTTTCCTTATCACTATCTGACAGTTTGTCCTTTCCTTATCACTATCTGACAGTTTGTCCTTTCCTTATCACTATCTGACAGTTTGTCCTTTCCTTATCACTATCTGACAGTTTGTCCTTTCCTTCTCACTATCTGACAGTTTGTCCTTTCCTTCTCACTATCTGACAGTTTGTCCTTTCCTTATCACTATCTGACAGTTTGTCCTTTCCTTATCACTATCTGACAGTTTGTCCTTTCCTTATCACTATCTGACAGTTTGTCCTTTCCTTATCACTATCTGACAGTTTGTCCTTTCCTTATCACTATCTGACAGTTTGTCCTTTCCTTATCACTATCTGACAGTTTGTCCTTTCCTTATCACTATCTGACAGTTTGTCCTTTCCTTCTCACTATCTGACAGTTTGTCCTTTCCTTATCACTATCTGACAGTTTGTCCTTTCCTTATCACTATCTGACAGTTTGTCCTTTCCTTCTCACTATCTGACAGTTTGTCCTTTCCTTATCACTATCTGACAGTTTGTCCTTTCCTTATCACTATCTGACAGTTTGTCCTTTCCTTATCACTATCTGACAGTTTGTCCTTTCCTTATCACTATCTGACAGTTTGTCCTTTCCTTATCACTATCTGACAGTTTGTCCTTTCCTTATCACTATTTGACAGTTTGTCCTTTCCTTCTCACTATCTGACAGTTTGTCCTTTCCTTCTCACTATCTGACAGTTTGTCCTTTCCTTCTCACTATCTGACAATTTGTCCTTTCCTTATCACTATCTGACAGTTTGTCCTTTCCTTATCACTATCTGACAGTTTGTCCTTTCCTTATCACTATCTGACAGTTTGTCCTTTCCTTATCACTATCTGACAGTTTGTCCTTTCCTTATCACTATCTGACAGTTTGTCCTTTCCTTCTCACTATCTGACAGTTTGTCCTTTCCTTATCACTATCTGACAGTTTGTCCTTTCCTTCTCACTATCTGACAGTTTGTCCTTTCCTTCTCACTATCTGACAGTTTGTCCTTTCCTTCTCACTATCTGACAATTTGTCCTTTCCTTATCACTATCTGACAGTTTGTCCTTTCCTTATCACTATCTGACAGTTTGTCCTTTCCTTATCACTATCTGACAGTTTGTCCTTTCCTTATCACTATCTGACAGTTTGTCCTTTCCTTATCACTATCTGACAGTTTGTCCTTTCCTTATCACTATCTGACAGTTTGTCCTTTCCTTCTCACTATCTGACAGTTTGTCCTTTCCTTATCACTATCTGACAGTTTGTCCTTTCCTTCTCACTATCTGACAGTTTGTCCTTTCCTTCTCACTATCTGACAGTTTGTCCTTTCCTTCTCACTATCTGACAATTTGTCCTTTCCTTATCACTATCTGACAGTTTGTCCTTTCCTTATCACTATCTGACAGTTTGTCCTTTCCTTATCACTATCTGACAGTTTGTCCTTTCCTTATCACTATCTGACAGTTTGTCCTTTCCTTATCACTATCTGACAGTTTGTCCTTTCCTTCTCACTATCTGACAGTTTGTCCTTTCCTTCTCACTATCTGACAGTTTGTCCTTTCCTTCTCACTATCTGACAATTTGTCCTTTCCTTATCACTATCTGACAGTTTGTCCTTTCCTTATCACTATCTGACAGTTTGTCCTTTCCTTCCATGGATATTCTCATAAGAGCTTCCAAATTCTTAATGCTTTAACAAGTGTTGGATGATTTTCATCCAACTTTGAATTTTTAACATTATTTGTGCTGTCGGTAATAGAAGATGAACACGATGGTTCCGTTTCACAACTTTTAATAAGAGTAGCAACACTGTCAGTATTGTCACCGTGAGTTTGACATTCGACGTCACAAATGCTGATTTCATCATCATTTTCATTGGGTTTCTTTTTTTTCGTTGTCACAAAAAAAGAATCGATTGACTGTGTTTGTTTTGCCTCTTTCGGCTTTATTTTTTTCAGGTTATATTTACTGTTGTGAGACATGTTTATGTCAGAAAAGAATGACGACTGAGTGTACAAACAAGAGCACCGCCCACGGGTGCTGGATGGTCGACTTTTTCGTATCCGATATTAAACTGCAAGCAATTTATAAAGTTATACACACTTCTAATTATGATGGTCATATAAGCAAATATGTTTGCAAGATTGATAAATATAATCAGAGGGGTATAATCTTTTCTTGTAACACTATTTTAGTGCATATGAAAAAAAAAAAAATAATAAAATAAAAAAATAAATAAATTGGGGTTGGGGTGGGGTGGTTGCAGCGGGGGTATAATCTTTCTTGTAACACTATTTTAGTGCATACATGTATGAAATAAAAATAAAAAAAATAATAAAAAAATTGGGGGGGGGGGGGGGGGGGGGGGGGGGGTGTCAGTGGGAAGGGACTGTATGTTGGGAGTGGGGGGTTACCCTTACGTAATGTGTTCCCCCTTTTGATAGTAAACAGGTATGTTGGGTTTCATTTTAATGCCTATCATAGTTTATATTGAGAAAATCGTATTTTTAGAAAAAAATGCAAGTAAACAAAGGGAAATAACTCAAATAAAATGCCGGATAGAGTTGTCTTCTCTTGTCAACAGAACGGGTCAACACTTTCTACAAGTGTATTGAGTTTCAAGTTAATAGCTTTGATAGTTATTGAAAAATTTTAATTATACTAAAACAACATCCCAAATTTCTATGTACTATGCCAAAACAAGGGCAGATAACTCTGGATATACAAATCACAGGGTCACCTGCCTTGTTGTAATGTGTTCCCCATTTGATAGTGAACAGGTACGTTTAGTTTCATTTCAATGCCTAACATAATTATTGAGAAATTGTATTTTTTGAAGAAACTAAGTCAAAAAGGGGGAATAACTCAAATAAAATGCTGGATGGAGTTGTCTTATCTTGTCAACAGATTGGGGTCAATACTTTCTACAAGTGTATTGAGTTTCAAGTTAATAGCTTTGATAGTTATTGAGAAATTTTAATTATACTAAATAAATATCCCTAATTTCTATGTACTATGTTGAAACAAGGGCAGATAACTCTGGATATACAAATCACAGGGTCATCTGCCTTGTTGTAATTGGTTCCTCTTTTGATAGTGAACAAGTATTCCAAGTTTCAAATGGAGACCTTTGATAGTTTTTGAGAAATGGACTCTTGACAAAAAACTTAACCGAAAACATAGCCGACCCAGACGCTGATGCCGGAGTGACGACAATAGCTCAACTTTTTTTCTTCGAAGTCGAGCTAAAAACCATGATGAAAAGCGCACAGATGACCGGCTATGTAATTGCGAAATATAAAAAAACGTTTCCAGAAACGGTTACTAAATCCGGATTTTTACCGACAATAACTCCGATCAGTTTGGGAATTATCTGACCGATTTTGGAAAAAAGGACCTTATTTTTCATTGAGAATGCGGCCGAAATTCGGCAGTAAAATAAGGGGAGCAAAAACCCTGGACAAACTTTATCTCATAATGTTGTACACCTCTCCCTGATCGAGATTCGAACTCACACCAGTGGTGATAGGCACTGATTGCATAGGTAGTTGTAAATCAAACTACCATTTGATCACGACCATGACGGCCTCTAGCAGAAAATGGGACATAACTCTCAACAACAAGCATCAATACCGATTATTTTAATCATGCAAATGTGGTACATACAAGGTACATGTACACACCATTGTAAATATTTGTACATTTGTAGATGTTTGCGTGAAATAAAACAGTACACACAGGTGATCTGTTTTATATACAAATGTATTCTACAAAACAACAAATAAATGCAAAGCAACTTTAATGTACCTAAATTATTTGTATCATAACAACTTCTCAACTGAATTGATATATGAAAGTGCAAATCTATTTATTTTGTAGTATTGAAAGGCAGATGTCCTGATAAGCAAAAATCCTTCAATGCATTGATTTGTGTTTACATTACGTCATGTACTTCATAATTCCTTTATTTACCATCTGTATCAAGTGACAAACATTTCAGTACATATATACCGGTAGGTCATGTGTACTGGAATAGACAGGGAACATTGATTTTTCTCGCCCTGGTATCCATAGCAAATTTATGAGAAATGGAAGATTTCAGTTTGGAGATATATACTTTAAGTGATTGGAAATATTAGGATCAACTTGTCAATTCAAACCTAAATAATTTGTAAAACAAATCTGATTTTATGTTTACCTGTAGATTGAGCTACGAGGCTCCACATGGGGTAATTGGACATTGGTGTTTAACACTGCCACATTCAACAATATTTCAGTTATACCGGTATATCGATCATGATGGTAAGTTTTTATTGGTGGAGGAAATTGGACTACTCGAAGCAATACAACGACCTTAATTACTGATTTAAACAAGTTGATTTTACTTTTTTTCTCAATGATTTCATTTCCTCATTTTAACCCCCCTACATATACTGGAGTGGGTCCATCTAAGGGGGGGGGGGGGATCAACTTCATTTGTACAAGACTTACAAATTCTCACATTAAGGATTATCCCAGCCCAGTTTAAAAGCATCTCTAGAAGCAGGTTATGCTATAATGTAAAAATTTAAATATATTGACCCCCGATGAAAGCAATGGAAAAAGCTAATGATGGCTAAAAGTGACCATAGCCCATTTTGGCTATCCTGTTTATGCCCTTTGGTTTTATTGCTCCCAAAACTTTAATTTATTTGGTTTTCCAATCGGTTGACTTTGAGCGTACTTGATGAAGGTTATTCCAGAAACGTGCTCTGCACACTAAAATTGGTATCTACGTTTTTATTTTTCACTAAAATCTAACATCAAATAGTTTCTATCATTCTATTTTAAATGCTTTATTTATCCAATAAACAATGGCAAACATATTTATTTATATTAAAAAATATTGGCAAAGTAATCCCCTAAAGATTTATATAATATTGATTTGTTGTATCAGAGGTGATGCGCAATGGTTCTAAAAAATAAAGACGTAGAAATCTAATTCAGTGTAAACAACTTGTTTCTGGAATAATCTTCATCAGGTACACTAGTACTCATACATTGTAGTTAAAAGTTTGGAAAGTCAAATAATTTAAAAGTCTGAAAGAGCAAGGTAACCAAAGGATTACGGTGTGTAACGCCACTTTCAACAATATTTCAGTTATATTGTGGCAGTCAGTTTCATTGGTGGAGAAAATCAACTATCTTCCGTAAGTCACTGACAAACTTTATCACATAATTTTGTATCAAGTACACCTCGCCATGAACAGGATTCGAACAAACTCACAACTTTAGTGGTGATAGGCACTGATTGCATAGGTAGTTGTCAATCCAACTACCATACAATCACGGCCACTTATCATATACATCTGACATTTAATTTCAAAATGTTTCATCGATTAATAAAAAATAAAAAAAGTTGTCCATCACGTCTCTATGCTAATTCACTTGTTTGAAGTCCATAAAAAACTCCTTCACTGTCACTTAGCTGACTTATCTCATATAATTACCAATACATTGGGGAGTTATACTAGAGGCTCAGTGGGCTGAGCCTGTGTCGCTCACCTTTCATTCTGCTTTGAGGAAACTTCATACAGAACCTTCCATACATGTAGATGTTTCCTACCAAGTTTCGGTTCATATGGCTAAGCAGTTTCAAAAAGAAGAAGATTTTATAGAAATTGACCAATCAGAAACAAGAATTGCATGTGGTGGCCATGTTTGCTAACTGATCGGGACGAAATGAGCAATCTTCATAGAGGACATTCCACAGATGATTCCTACCAAGTTTCGGTGGTAGCCATGTTTGTTAACCGATTGGGACGAAATGAGCAATCTTCATAGAGGACCTTCCAAGTTTCGGTTCATTTGGCAAAGCAGTTTCAGAGGAGAAGATTCTTAAAAATCTTGGCCCAATCAGAAACAAGAATTGCCTGTGGCGGCCATGTTTGGCAATGGATCATAACAAAATGTGCACTCTTTAAAGAGGACCTTCCATAGATGATTCCTACCAAGTGTCAGTTCATTTGGCTGAGAGTTTTCAGAGGAGAAGATTAAAATGTGAAAAGTAAACGGATTACAGACGACGGACACCAAGTGATGGCAAAAGCTCATATTGCCTTTGGCAAGGTTTGCTAAAATGAATATTAAAATGTGAATACCTACTTGTAATGTATAGAATAAATATGTTACACTATATCAGCATTAGCTAATTTCTAAGGGAGATAATGGCAAGAGTTATCTTTCTTTTAACAGAGGAGAAGATTTTTAGAAATCAACCAATCAGAAACAAGAATTGCCTGTAGCGGCCATATTTGTTAACCGATCGGGACAAAATGAGCAATCTTTATAGAGGACCTTCCATAGATGCTTTCTACCAAGTTTCAGTTAATTTGGCCAAGCAGTTTCAGAGGAGAAGATTTTAAAAAAATCATCCAATCAGAAACAAGAATTGCCTGTGGTGGCCATGTTTGTTAATGGGTCGGAACAAAATGTGCAATCTTTAGAGAGGACCGCCCATACATGTAGATGCTTCCTACCAAGTTTCGGTTCATTTGGCCAAATGGTTTCAGAGGAGAAGAATTAAACAAATCAGCCAATCAGAAACAAAACTGTGGCGGCCATGTTTGTTAATTTTTTTTTTTTTATATTTTTTTCCCCCTATAGTCAGGATTTTATAAATTCCCTTACATCACCACCTGACTAGGGTGTGACAGGAGTTTTCAAAAATAAGTTTTGTGACTACATTGGTTTTACATTTTGATAAACAAAATAAGGAAATAATAATATATAATAGTAATAAACACTTTCATTCATCTTTCACACACACTCTCTTGCCATGTTTGTTAATGGATCAGGACAAAATGTGCAATCTTTAGAGAGGACAGCACATAGATGCTTCCTACCAAGTTTCAGTTCATTTGGCTTAGGGGTTTCAGAAGGAGAAGATTAAAATGTGAAAAGTTAACGGACGACAGACGACAGATGCCAAGTGTTGGCAAAAGCTCACATTGCCTTTGGCAAGGTGAGGTAAAATACCTGATGCTTACTTTACATGAGTATATATTTGCATAGATATAAAAACTTGTTTTTATTTCAAGTTAAGTTCTATGTGACCTTGAGGTATATTAATAATAACTTAGTAAGAATCCATTGATTACAATATACAGTTGTTTATTTCAACATTATTTTGTTTATGAATCATTTTGTAATGGAAGAGAAGCTGGCCATTATTTATATATCAATTTTGTTATTCCATTTCTGAATAATAAAAAGGTTGACCCGTGTCTGATAACTAGGCCAAGAGATACAAAAAATATGTCTGTCATTTGTGTGTGTGATCTGATTGGGGCTAATGGACTAGAGAAGAGAGAAGTGAACTTTATGTACTTTTTCAAGGTTTAAAGCACAAATATGTTATTTATTCAAAATGGCTCAGGATAGAATTTAGTATACAATATAAAATTAACCTTGATAAATTATATATAGTGCTAAAATATATACATGTATGCCAATTTCAACAATATTTCAGTTATATTACAGCACAGTGAGTTTTTTTCACAGAAGAAACCTGATCAGCTCGTCAGACCTACATTTGTATATCAAGAAAACTACTTACATTTGTATTAGTATGCTATATTCTATAAGAAATTTTGTCAGATCACTTCTTAATTGATTCCCTTTTTAATGCCTTAGTTTGGTTTATGGTATTTGATGCCACTTTCAACAAAATTTCAGTAATATCGTGGAGGTCAGTTTTATTGGTGGAGAAAACTGGAGTACCCAGAGAAAACCACTGACCTTTCGCAAGTCACTGACAAACTTTCTCACCTAATGTTGTATCAAGTACACCTTGCCTGAGCGGGATTCAAACTCACGACTTTAGTGGTAATAGGCACTGATTGCACAAGTATTTGCATGTCCAACTACAGTTAAACCTGTCTTATGTGACCTTCCAATTGCAAGGGAACAGTAAAATATGGTCACATAAGACAGGTGGTCGCTTAATACAGGTTTAATTGATATGAAATGCACTGTGAAGGGAAAGAAAATTCAGGTCACATAATACAAGTTATTGCTTAATAGAGGTGGTCACTAAAGCAGGTTTGACTGTACCATACACAAATGTACAATCACGCCCCCTCATGTATGAATATTCATGATCAATATATGTATAGTATATAACTAGCATTAGTGAACCAGTCTAAATCAAATTTACAGTATAGTAACTAGTGACTTCTGTAGAAAAAAAACCAACATACTTGATATTAATTAGGTTCCTCACATACATGTACAAAAAGTTAGTTATCCATTTGTGACATTCCCGAAATGAATATTCATGATCCAATAGCAAGTGAATCAGTCTTACTCAAAACTAGAAGTGACTTATGTTGGAAAAAACCCAACCTACTTGATAGCACAATGAGAAACAGTATCCATTTGTGACATTCCCAAAAAATGACATGCCTTTATATATTTATAGGTACATGTACATGTAACAAGCAAATGAAAGATTATGAGGATATAAATAAACAACAGAAAAAGACATATTGTTTATTATAAACAATTATTTATAGTAACATAAACAAAAAAAACTTAAAAAAAACCCAAAAACAGAAACTCGTTTTGCATGTAAATAATTACTTGATTGTTAAAAAATGCATCTTCATCCATGACAAAAATCCCCCTTGTTAACTTCTTAACTTAAAATTTGACTAATTACAAAACAAAATATCCTTAATATTAAATTACAATAACATCATGTACAGGTATTTGTTTACTTAAAATTCATCATCCATATAACCACAAAAAATATGCAGTTATTGGAGAGGTAAATTAAATACATCTGTGTACATGACATGTATAACGTATATACATGTACAATGTTTGTTTTATATTATATAAACAAAAATGATAAACAGTTTTCTTATATCTTGTGGGGGCAGATGGGAACATTCGATCAACGTTGTACGTAGGAGAAAAAACATGTTCTTATCTTGTGGAGGATTAAAAGGGGGGTATACTCATTCTTGTTCCGACAGCATAAAATTTACTTTCAAATTTACAAAGGACATATACATTTTTTTATACAGGTATATGAAAGGAAAAAAGGAAGGCTATTGAAACATGAAAAAAATAATTGACAGAAGACAACGGATATGAAAAAACATTTGATATGATACCTGTGTGTGTACATGTACATCTACAGTACAATGCAGTATTTGTCAGGTCATACAAAGATTTTTATTCACAAGGAAAATTTTTTGTGATGTATGGAATTAGGAGTGGCTTTGTGACAAATTTGTGTTGCTCACATATTCACTAATAATAATACAGAACATGCATACATGTACATGTATGTGTAGTCCATCTCTTATAAGGCTACCCCTTCTGCAATGAAAAAGTTGCTTTAAATTGTATGTGTATAAGAGGGGTCCGATCACCGCTCTTGGAAGGTACCATATTTAGTACATGTATGTCATATTCAACTATATCAGACACTCAGTCCATCTGAAATCTGTCGGAAGTCACTGACAAACTTTATCACATAATGTTGTATCATGTACACTTCGCCATAAACTGGGTTCGAACTCACTGATTTTAGAAATATGATCCATACTGTTTATTCCAAGACTGAACTTCTCCAACTAACTTTTACATTCAAAACAAACATATTAAATTTATAGTTGACCAATTGACCTTCTGACCATGACTATAGATTTTAATTGTATACAGTTACAGTTTTCTCAGACATCCATTAATTTAAATGGATCCAGAGACCACTGCAGATATCACAGACAGATAACTTTATTCAATGAACCTTGAAATCCCAAGTGTAACAAACAACAATTACTGGTAATGTCTTAATTAGTACATGTGTACCTAGTAAACTAGTTACAGCTGAATATAACTTTTACTAGAATTATACAGTTAAACCTGTCTAAACCAAACCTTCTTGGGACCAGCTTTTGTGTTCGGCAACAGACAGGTGTTCGTAATTTAACAGATTAAACGAACAAATATTTCATACACCGGCCTGACCGGGCTTGTAACTACATTAACACAAAAGGTGCCACTAGTGAAGCAGGAACTGCTTACCTTTCCGGAGCACCTGAGTTCACCCCCGGTTTTTAGTGGAGTTCGTGTTACTCAATCTTTAGTTTTATGTGTATGTTTTGTCGATCGTTGTTTGTCCTTTTGTATTTTTTCTTTTGGCCATTGTGTTGTCTGTTCTTCGATATACAGATTCTTATTACCCTTATTATAATTATAAGTTTGTTTTAAACAGGATTCAGCTGGTATAAGCATATTGTGGCTACCAGGCTTAAAGGAGGAGGAAAAAACATGAAGAGTTAAAATAATGAACTGACTGGCGAAAAAACCATGGCAACCAGTCCTCACGATGGGCACCCGCCCTCCGGCCCAAGACCAGTAAAGCTTTGTTCGGAACAGTAAATTTTTCAGTATTTATTGAGATATATATAAAAACTAAGAGGCTCAGCGTGTCGTTCACCTTTCATTCTGCTTTGAGAAAACTTAATACAGAACCTTCCATACATGTAGATGCTTCCTACCAAGTTTCGGTTCATATGGCTAAGCGGTTTCAGAGGAGAAGATTTTTTAGAAATCGACCAATCAGAAACAAGAATTGCATGTGGTGGCCATGTTTGCTAACCGATCGGGACGAAATGAGCAATCTTCATAGAGGACATTCCATAGATGCTTCCTACCAAGTTTCAGTTGTAGCCATGTTTGTTAACCGATCGGGACGAAATGAGCAATCTTCATAGACTAGAGGACATTCCATAGATGATTCCTACCAGGTTTCTGTGGTAGCCATGTTTGTTAACCGATCAGGACGAAATGAGCAATCTTCATAAATGACATTCTATAGATGCTTCCTACCAAGTTTCAGTTCATTTGGCTGAGGGGTTTCAGAGGAGAAGATTAAAATGTGAAAAGTTAACGGACGACGGAAGCCAAGTGATGACAAAAGCTCACATTGCCTTTGGCAAGGTGAGCTAACAAATTCAAGAATTTGATTCGGACAAGTAAATTCAAATTTCATTTCGAGGACTGAGTGTTTATCAAGAAATCTGAACACTTATTAGGTCAGACGTGTTAGGCTTGTGGTCAGAAGTCAACAACTTTATTTATATACAATGTATATATATACATGTTGGATGATGTGAAAGGTCAGTCACCCATGTCGACTCTTAAACATTTAATAATTATAGCCAGTAGTCAAGTCTTCACTACTTAAGTGTTAATTGCCAATTAAACTCACTTTGTGACAGTAAAATCACATCACCAAATATTCAAATACTTAAATATTGTGGTTTGGAGGAAATTTGATTTATACACTGGATTTTCGATGCTATTTTGTACTTGCATACAGGGCCTGATTATCCTACATAGGCTAGTATAGGCTGCAGTCTAGGGTCCCTCAAGCTTGGGGCCACCTAACAGGGCCTGATTATCCTACATAGGCTAGTATAGGCTGCAGTCTAGAGTCCCTCAAGCTTGGGGCCACCTAACAGGGTCTGATTATCCTACATAGGCTAGTATAGGATGCAGTCTAGGGTCCCTCAAGCTTGGGGCCACCTAAGCTCTAGGTGCCTTGCTGGAAGATTTTCAAATATAATTTTTTTTTGGAAAAGGGAGTATAATATTCCTATTTATTTAAAGAATTCGCAATAAGTTTACTTCAAGCTATGTAATGTCACTAAAATATATCATGAGTATAGACTAGTACTAGTCAAGACGGGTGTGGGCGAGTTATAGGGTGGCTCCGTCTGAGGGGTCCCTCATAGTTTCATTAGCCTCTAGGGGCCCCAAAAGGTCATAATCATGCCCTGCGTACTACAGTACATGTACAGGTATATCATATATGTACATGTATGTGTTGGAAACTCAGCTCATGCTTATATTACGACTAGAAGGATGGCTTGCCCGACCTAAGTCATTCATAAACATGAGAAGAGTTTGAAGATACCAAAGGGGTAATCAGAATCCATAAATCAAAGAAGAATAGACAACACAATGGCAAAAAGAAAAAGTACAAAAAGGCAACCAACGATCAACCAAAAATACACATAAAACTAAAGATCGAGTAACACGAACCTCACCTAACACCGGGGGTGTCCGGTGAACTCAGGTGCTCTGGAAGGGATGGGTTTCCACTTTATTCTGAAAGTTCTGACATGTTGTTGTCTAAACATGTACAAAGTTAAGTCCAAATTTCAAGGAGACTGGGAGTCTTCGTTATTATATGAGAGAGCATACTGTTATAGTCTGTTTGACTTCTATAAATGTCCAGAAAAAAATTCTTAAAATTCCAGTTTTCAAATCAATATTTTTTTTTCTAGATGTATATTAATATATGATATATATGTACTATGATAAATAATTTCAAAATTTTTGGTCCATTATTAAAAATGCTACCCATTACGTCTATGTTAATTTTATTTTCTGAATTTTTTTCTAAACATTTATAGAAATCAAATGGACTACAGTGGTTGTCTGTGAGAGATTATAATTAACACCAGGTGCTGACTGATCTTCCTTACCACGTGTACATGTATTGTATCTGACAAAAAAATGTATTACAATACATGTATGTGATGAAATAACGGCTTGAATCTGTGGGGAAATTAGTTTACAAGAAATGTGCAACATCATCATCTCATAACTGTTTCTGATTGATTACAGAACAATACACAACCTCATTAATACATTTGATCAATTATCATACAAAGCAACAAACAGTCAAATATTAACAGCAAGAGGATACAAAATTAATTGTCAAAAACACATCCTTCAGTAGCTTACGATATTAAAAGTCAACAGGTAGAACAGGTAACGCTAATCTCTTAATTGGCGGTAAAATATCAATCGGCGCACAGGTGACAGAGAGCCATAAAATTTAATCCCCACCACCTGTTTTATGGTCCTTTTTAGGTCTATCACAGCGGGTTTATGTCCGTGATGATATGTCTAAAGGATTCAAAATTATGTCTCTCGGAGTGATCAATCACGGTATGTCCCTTTCTGTACTGTATCTTTCTTTTAACAGAGGAGCAGATTTTTTAGAAATGAGCCAATCAGAAACAAGAATTGCCTCTGGCGGCCATGTTTAATAACGATCGGGACGAAATGAGCAATCTTTATAGAGGACCTTAAGCTTCCATAGATGCTTCCTACCAAGTTTCGGTTCATTTGGCCATGCGGTTTCAGAGGAGAAGATCTTTAAAAATCTGCCAATCAGAAACAAGAATTGTCTGTGGCGGCCATATTTGTTAATGGATTGGGACGAAATGAGCAATCTTTATAGAGGATCTTCCATAGAAGCTTCCTACAAATTTCAGATCAATTGCCATTGTGGTTTCAGAGGAAAAGATTAAAATGTGAAAATTTAACGGACAACATACGACAGACAACGGACGCCAAGTGATGGCAAAAGCTCACGTTGCCTTTGGCAAGGTGAGCTAAAAATTTGAAAATTTGCTGAGTCTCAACTGAAAATGTTAAGTCCAGGACTCCTCTAGGCGACTTGCTAAGATCTAGATCTATTGTTAGAGCACAAGTTTCGTACTCGTAATTCAAAATCATCCAATCAAAATGCTGTATTTATTGGATGTAATGTACATAATGATATCACAAACATGATTGTATCAGTATGTAAACTTCATGTCTTAGGAAATATTACTTTCCTGTCTAGGAGTAGATCTGATGTCAACAAAATCTTAATCATGTTAATACAACAAAATTCTACAGAAATATTTTTGTGATGTCATGCAATGTGTACAATGTACCGTCAATCTATAATTAAAACCTATTTTTAGCATTCTCAAACAGAAATCGTTATATTGCTTTATCAGTTACTATAGTAAACAAGAAATGATATGGATCACAATATAAGCTATATACAGGTATTCCTATATATAAATATCATTGATGTTTGGATTGTTAATGTATAGATATAACTGATCATGAATGTGTCACTTTGAGTTTAAAATGGAGGACAGCCTATTATATTCCCTCATGAATACTTGTAGCAATTTATTTTGAGGAGTCCAGATGACATTTCTGAAAATTTTGGTGAGTCACACCAGGACTCATCTAGGAGAGTAGCAAGGATCCCTGTTCCCTTTTATCCATTGAAGATCTTTTCTATTAATCTATCAAATCAACTTATTGTCATATAAAAGGAAGTATAATGAAGCTTGTAACAAAAAACATACAATAAACATATAAAGAAATACAACTAATTTAAGGAGCTGGGGTCCAATGTTGAACTTGTGATTAAACTAACCAGATGATTGGCCCTAATTACATAATTAATTCCTAATCTCATACTTAGCTAATGCAATGATTAAATTTTGTTGCTGAACTCTTTTTTAATCAATGTATCAACTAATCAAATTTAATCATTGAATTAGCTAATTATGTGATTAGGAATGAATCATGTAATTAGGGCTAATCATATGATTAGTTTAATCACAAGTTCAACAACGGACCCCTGGTTGTTAGGCTGAGAGTCAGCTGTCCTCAGTTCTATTGAAAGCCTCGAGCTGAGAAAAAGGAGCCAATACTTTGCATCTGCCGAACATCTGTTGGGCTTAGAATTAACTTTATTATATGTACATTGTAATGAATAAATTAATGAGATGTCAATGACCACGGTTGCAGCACTGCACAGTACCTGATCACCTGTGTTTAACTATCCTGGTTCAAAAAATAAGTGTGATCAATGCAACATCACTATCAAAATATAAACCATTTTAAGCCAAATATTAAAAAAAATATTACGCTTAACAATTAATTGGTTTTAAATAGTTTAACTAATTGGAGAAAATGTCTGTCATGTCAGTACTGGAATATTGTATACGAGAGGCTCGCCTGTGCTGGCCCATCATTCACACACTGTTTGGGTTCAAGCAAGTTTGTGGTTTCTACTTTCTAATAAAAAATATTTGCATTCATCTATATTCTCATAGTGTTAAACAATATCCTGTGATGGCTGCACTTATACATGCCAATAAACATTTGAGAAAACCGAAAGGGCAATCAAGAATGGACAATCCTGAGACACTTGGGGTACACAAGACACAGGACGAAGAAAAACAAAACACAAAACTAAAAAGATGAGCAACACAGATTCCACCAAAATCTGAGGGTGAACTCAGGTGTTCTCAAATGGAAAGCAGTTCCTGCTTTTTACAAGACACCCTGTGTTACTCATATATACAGTCAAGTCTGGTTAAAGTCTTGGCAGTGATATTTAGAGGTAAGAAAAACTTATTATTTTTATTTTAGATATCTGATCAACACAAACAGAATAAAAGAAAACTTTTTTCTGGTTCACTCATAGAAGTGTACATTTTGTAGGTCATGTACATTATATATGTAGGTCATACACTTAAATTTTGCCCTGCGGTGTCAGCCATCTTGGATTTCTGATTGACACAAACAAAAAAACAGACATCTAAGGAACATTCTAGCCAAGCTTTATGTCAAATGGTTCAGAGGTTTCAGATAAGAATTTTTTTTTTTATTTCCCATGTTAAATTTATGGTGAATCATGTGTATATAGTCCATTTGACTTCTATATATAAATCTCCAGAACAGAAATTCTTAAAAATCCATCTTCCAAAACTATATATTTTTTTCTAAATGTATGTAAATATATGATACATGTACATACGAACTCTGACAATTAATATCAAAATCTTTTTGGAAAGCATATAATGAACCCTTGATGTTGGTTAACTGGAAATAAAGCTATTTCATTTAGACAATTAAAAGGCAAGGGAAACTTTATGAATGTCATTCCAAAAGAATTTATAAAATTCAACTGTAAAACCATCTATGCCAGGGAATTTAAAATTTTTCATATTTTACAATGCACTTTGGCATTCCTGTAAGGTAATTTTGCACCAATTTGCCCTTTGAAGGAGTTTACAAAAATGTACTTCATTCAGTAAAAGTACAAAAACAAACAAAATGTCAATTTCTAACCAGCATGATAGCAACATTAACACCTGTAGACCAATGCAAATAGTCAATGATTGAATTAATGTAATTCAAAATAGTAAAATAATGGTGTACAACAAGAAAAGGCTGGGTTTGTGGTTTATGGTATTTAACGCCACTTTCAACAATATTTCAGTTATATCATGGCAGTCAGTTTTATTGGTGGAGGAAACAGGAGAAAACCACAGACCTGCTGCAAGTCACTGCCAAACTTTCTAAAAAAGTTTTATTGGAATAATATTTTGTTTTACAAATATTTAATCTCCATTTTATATTCAAATTTTGTTTTTCACAACTAAAAAAAGAACAATAAAGTTTGTTTTTTCTCATTATTTTGATTCCAATGACAGATTGTACTTCAACATGTTCAATCTTTCATTACCCTTGTCTCGGATTGAAACCACTCGTAATTGTCTCACAAAATTAATCCCGACCCCGGGACAAATGTACAGTTAACTTATACTATTGAAGGGTGATATAATTTAAAAGAGAAATGTTTATACAGCATTTAAAAGTGTGTAACCGTTAGTGTATGGGTTGGAAGTAATTTTTTTACCGAAAGTTGTTAAAATCTTTTCACAGATAAACATTTCTGTCGTTTTTACACATGCATTCAAAATCAAATCATTCACAAACATTTGCATGTGGATTATAACCCATTAAAAGGTATGCTCGTCATTAAATTGCTTTTCTACATTTCAGACAGGTGTGTGTTACTGTTTAGTGTTGATTGACAGGCGAGGATAATCTCCACGTGGTGCTTACTCGAGCATTAAGATACTTTGTGTAATATCAAATAAGACAACACCGCACTTGAAATTAATGACAGGATATGATCTTTCTTTACGACCTTATCACTTCAAAGATAAGCATAATTTCTTATCAGATCCCACATGCAATAAAAATGACCACATTTGCATTTATTTTTAAGGCAAACTTTATACGACCGAGATACTTTGTACACATAGGTTTATAAAGTACATTTGCTCATTGTGCGGACATCACGACGGATCCGAGATCAACGTGATTCCGCGATGGTGATGAAAATGATAGAATTTGTCCACGATCATGGTCCGCGTTGAATCATCGCGACGGTCCGCAAACTGTTGATTTTGTCCTTGAAGGGATCACGGATTTTGCGTTTTCCGTTTGGACTGTAGGGTACACCTGAATGCTGGTCAATTTTAATAAAAAAAAAGTACAGATATGGGTTAGGTAATACACTTTCACCATGCAGAATATTTAACATATTTTTAAAATAATGCCACCATCAATTCATCTAAAAGCTTAGGCTGACAGCATTGTATATATAACTATAACAGTAATCCTCCTCTTATAAAAGGTCATCCTTCAATTCTTATACGCTTAAGGAGGGTGGCATGGCCTTTCTTGAGGGGGACAATATACTTGTATTTTACTACATGTATCTCAGTCCTGATAAGAGGGGTGGCCTCTCTTGAGGGGGACAATTTACTAGTGCAATGTATGGCCTGATAAGAGGGGGTGGCCATTGGTGGGAGTGGCTTCATTATAAAAGGGGGGGGGGGGGGGCTACTGTTACATGACTAAACGTACATTCAACATTTTAGTGTCATAAAATTGATATTTTTACTTACTTGAAAAGTGAATTCAGGTTTATCAGAGTTTTTCTTCACCATACAAATTTCTGTTTCTGACAAACACATTCTGTAGTCTCCACATATTGCTTTACTTATTCCTAAACCCTTTGGCTTTACAGAGACTTGCCAAACATGATCTGTAATACAAATGGGGACAACTTAAGTATTAATCTAAAACAATTGATAACGGCATGAAAGAGTAAATGGGGTTATGGTGTTTAACAACACTTTCAACATTATCTCAGTTATATCGTGACGGTCAGTTAACGTTGTACATTTATTGGTGAAGGAATCAGAGTACCCGTAGAAATCCACCGACCGGTCGTAAGTCATTGACAAACTTTATCACATAATTATAATGTTGTATCAAGTACACCTCGCCATGAGCAAGATTCGGGCTCACAACTTTAGTGGTGATAGGCACTGATTGCATAAATGTAGGTACAGGTAGTTGTAAATCTAACTACCATACAATCACGACCATGATGGCCCCGTCATGAAAGGACATGAAGAATTGAAATCCAGGGCGAAAAAGTTGTCCACTTCATCTGGTTTGGTTATAAGTCCTTGAAATAACAATGGCAAATGTTTTCCCAACTATCGCTACCTGTTTTACATATTTTGTTCTGCATGTTCTTACACTAGTCTATTTTTAGTCACAGGCAGCTGTCTCTATCAACATATCTTTACTGCAGTACAGTCAGTAACGCCACTTTCAGCAATATTTCAGCTATATCATGGCGACCAATTTTAGTGGTGGAAGAAGCCGGAGAGAACCACCAACCATGGGTAAGCAACTGGTAAACTTGATCACTTGCGGCTGTGAGTCGAGTTCACCCTTTTTTCGTAATTTACAAAGCCGGGCGCAAACCCATGCCGTATTGGTGATAGGCTTGTATGAGTTGTTAGGTAATCCAACTACCTACATTTTTTGTAACTTACTGAGCCACCCAGGCCCTCACGTGCACAGAAGACACACCTGATGACCTGTAATGTCTCACCTGTAACATCAATATTTTCGAGTAAATAGTTAAAAAATGACATAATTTGCTCCGTACTGTAAATACTAATGTTCTTGTCTAGATTCATTGAGTACTGTTTAAATATTTTGTGGATATATATTTCTGTGGGGGGGGGGGGGGGGGGGAGGGTTTGTTTATTTCTTATTAGGGAAATATGCATTCGTGTGATGAGTCAGATGACTCTTTACGAATTACCAGTGAAGAGGTATGTAGAATACATTCATTTCAAATTTTTGAGAGGTGTGTTTAATGTTAATTATAAGTTAGCAGTATTTCAGCTGTTCTGCTTGAAAGTACAATTGTAGCAATTTAATTTGATGATTCCAGAAGACATATCTGAAAATTTTGCAGTAATCTAAAATTTTAAAATTTTGGTGGGTCCCAACTGAAAATGGTGTGTCCATGGCTCATCTAGGTGAGTTGCAAGTATCTCTGCATGTCCACATATATAAAACAATTGCATACATAGATATATCTTTTTATATACATGTACATTTTGTATATGATTGAATAAAAATGTGTATTAAATTTGTTTTTAAATCCTTCTTGAATTTTAAAGACTTTTCAACAATGTAATATGAGACAACACATTGTACATGTACAGCCTACAGGTACAGTACATTTACACGCATTTCACTTTTAATCTCTGTAAAAGTCACTGTCTGGTGATTTTTCAGTGTACCGCCTGTGATTGTGGGTGAAACATGTACACCAGCAAATTACATACTACAACTATGTATAAAGTATAGAAATCCACTGACAGGATGTAAATGTGAGTGTTGCATCTGTATAACACCAGCAATCACATTGGTAACGATTTAATGTAACTCTGACAACAGTGTTCTACAACAAACGCTTTGTAAGTACAGACAAACCTGTATTAAGAGGTCATCTTTGGGACAAAGAAAAAGTATTCTTTCAAGACAGGTGACCTCTTAGAAGATGTTCAATTCATATGAAATTTTCTATGACATGACAAGAAAAAGGTGACCTTTCAATACAGATGATTGCTTAATAAAGGTGACCTTTTAATAGTCGACTTCTTAATAAAGGTGACCTTTTAATATAGGTGACTGCTTAATACAGTTGACCGCATGGGTAGGTTTAACTGTACTTTATGTGAAATAAAAATGTAACATGAGGTT
Source organism: Bathymodiolus brooksi (assembly GCA_963680875.1). Lineage (NCBI taxonomy): Eukaryota > Metazoa > Mollusca > Bivalvia > Mytilida > Modiolidae > Bathymodiolus > Bathymodiolus brooksi. The sequence goes on along the minus strand of OY804583.1, from coordinate 83,514,156 downwards.
TACTCATACAGATTTATATTATACTAATTACCGTAATGAGTTTTCGGCATTTCCCCCGGTGGTATAAATTCCTGTTGAAGCTTAAGAAGCAAATTCAACCAGAGTTCTTGTTCAACGGCGTCATCTCCTACCATAGAAAAACATTCATCTTTGGTATATAAAGCTATGGCATATTTTTGGCGTGTATCATTTTTTTTGTTTATATTGAAACATGTATGGAGTTTAATGGATTTCTTCGCGGGTTGTCCATTTTTTAACTTCTTCTCAGAGTCGTAATATTCTAATCTTGCTGGTCCACTACTACTTGTTGATCTGAGAACAAAATATTTCTTCTTATTTGTCTGAAATAAAAATTAATAAATATAATAAGTAAATTCATTAAAATAATAAATACATTGTCGAATTGTTATCATTTTACACCTGATGGATCCAGATCATCTAGAGATCCTTGTAGGTTTGAATTTTGATGAGTCTCAACTAAGATGTCACGAGTCCTTGTCCCACTAATGTATTCTTTGTTATATTCTGTTAAAAATGACGAGTCCCACACACAGGTGATGAGTCCAGGATTTCCCTAGACGATTTGCGAGAAAAAAAAATTGTATCATACTCACAATTGCATTTCTATCATTGGCACTTGTGAGTTCCAATTCTAAATTTTTTCTCATATGAGGCATATTTAAAACATTGGACTCTATCACATTTGACCTTAAAGACACTTGCGTCATCATTCATTTGTGCAAGCTTGAATATTGTAGGGGTGGTCATGGTCTTGATCGTATGATAGTTGGATTTACAACTACATGTTTGTAGCTGTGAAATCAGTGCTTATCACCACTAACGTTGTCAGTTCTAATCACCTCATGATGACAAGGTGAACTTGATACAACATTATACTATAAAGGTTGTCAGTAACTTGCGGCAGGTCGGTGGTTTTCTCCAGTTTCATTCACAATAAATTAAACTGACCGCCATGATATAACTGAAATATTGTTGAAAGTGGCATTAAACACCATAAACCTAAATATTGTACATCAAAATGATGCCATGTACCGCTACACATTTCTATTACTGGTTCCTAAGAAAATAATTTCTGTTTAATACATTGTATGGATTGACTCTCTTCCCACGGATCATACAGTGCAATCCCTCTCTCTTACATGTATATGGACGGGTTGATGCATATTGTTGTGACATTCATGAAGAATAATATATTAATATTCAATACATGTAAGCAAAGATCCCATTTATTTACAGCAAATGTTTTACAAAATTCAGGATTCGGGACTAACGGTCATAAAAAAGTTTTCATACAACTTTTGTACTCATCCTCCAAAATCAACCAATCGTATAGATATTAATTGGTCACGATGTTTTAATTGGTCGTTTTTTTCGAGTATGGGTACAAAACTACTAATCGAAAGTTTTATGACAAGAGAAGACAAGGTTAATGAGGAAAGTCTGGTTTTGGTTTATGGTGCTTAACACCACTTTCAACAATATTTGAATTATATTGTTGCAGTCAGTTTTATTGGTGGAGGAAACCGGAGTACCCGGAAAAAACCACCGACCTGTCGTAAGTCACAGAGGAAGTTTTATGATAAATGACGATCCATAAATCTATCAATTCCCATGGGATATTAAAAATTAAAATGTTGTTCGTTCCTTTTATTGTGTTTTTCATCTTGTAAGTTCTTTTGTTTTAAGGGTACAAAATGCAACCATTTAACTTTAGGGGGAGGAGATGCTACATTTTTTTAATGTATTTTTTAAAACAAATATTTCTGTTGCCAAATTTTATGGAAAAAAATAATCTGCATATTGAAAGATGCAAAATAAATATAATCTGACCCTGCAAATTTCTACAAGAAATTTTGGTAAAATTTGAATAAACAAAAATACTGATTATTCATGTCCAAATGAATAAGAAGGTAAACATACAGAGAAAGGTCAATATCTGGAACAATGACAAGGTACACATTATATACAGTATTTAGAAGACTTGTGACAAAACTAATTGACCTGTCCCCAGTTTTACTTGTAATAATCCCCTATACACAGTGATATTTGTAAATATAATATTCTAGGTGACTTCATAAATTTTAACTATCCCAAAGACAAGTGAGACTGCTGATGCATGTACATGCACCTGTGTGCGCAATTAGGGGAAATTTAGCAGACATGGGAAGTGAAGCACAAATGTATGGTCTTTACATATTTGTCAATTGTATGGGTTTTTGTCATTAAATTTACATTTTATTACGATGTATAAACATTATATTTGTGGGGGTGGGTGTTGGACTTCTTCCATTATATATATATATGTTATTTAATACAGATACATACATTGTATAAGCCAATATTTTCTAATAATCTTCTCTTCCTTAACCACAGACAGGAAACCATGAATGAACCAGTCGGTTTTTTTGCTTTTTGAATCAGCATATAATGGAAGTTAAAGGGCTTTTAGCTAGAATATTTATTAATGTATAATGGCCATGATGTCTTTACTTTTTTTAATATCTATATTTACCAACACATATATTTAATCAATTGTACGTAAACTTTTACCTTCAGTTTCTTCAAATAGCCTTCTTTTTGAATATCTGATCCAGGTAGTTCAATTACAGATAGCCTTGATGGAGGTTTCTCAAAATCCATACTTCCATGCAACATCGTGAAAATTAAATCCTTCTTATACTTGTATGTTTATTACTAACATCTTGACATCTTCCGACGAAACGAATCTGAATTAAATATTCCAATTATATAAAATGATTTCATTTCCATTCCTTTTTAGCGACGTGTATCTATATTATCAGATATTAATACAAGCTGACAACAGACGAAAAGAAAATATGCATAAAAACGATACAATAAATAAAAACTGAACAAATCGTTAAAATATTTTACACCAATAATCATGATATAAACATTTATAGAAAGTTGTTAAACAAATGTTACTTAAAAAGACACGACAATTAAAAAAAAAAATGTATCAATTTTGTTTACTCACTCCGGCTTGCATAAGCTGTAAATTCTCATAAATTTAACTTTGTTAGCTAGGATTACACACCTGCCTTTTCATTAATCCACTAAAATATTATAAGCCACAGTCTTAATGATAAATAAAAAAATTACTGAATGTATAATAAATTATAGCCTGTCTACAACAAAACAATGAATACACTACTGGTGGTTAGATTTTACAAGTAAACAACCTGTTATTTATCAAAATGAAATCTTGTAAACAAACTCGATAATTTATAAATGGCCAGTCAAAGATTATAGATTCTCGTTTCAATTAGGTCACGGATCAAAGGAAGATTTTAATTTCCGACAGGAAAGTGGTTTTTGGGAGAAAACTAAGCGGTGGTTAACAATTTCCTTAAGATGTAAAGGGGATTGTTTGTGGTGTTTCAGTACACGTAAATAAAAATTACATTTCATAACACGCCTGGAATCACATCGACAAGCACCTGTTACCCTCACCGCTCATGTGTAACCTTAGAAATTCCGATTGTGTTCCCTTTACTAAAGCTTTTGTGCTTAGGGAATCTTCATAAAAACACATTGCAACTTTTAGGAAGTCGTGCAGATAATCGTTGATTTATGATTATAGAACCACCAGCTGACCAAGGACGGATAACCCGTAGGTAGCCATTTTTTAACTATAATCACGTGATATTTTTCTTTTATCGTAAACAACTACTGCGCATGTTTAATTGCATTCATTTATCCGTGTCACTGAGAGGTCGACATTTGCATAAAAATGACATACCTCGTGCACGTATTTCCTCCCAGTTATTTTTGCAATCAACAAAAATAAAATAAAAAAGAAATACAATTTTACAAAGCATCCACCACGCACTTGAGGAGAAAGGATTTCCACTTTTTGCAAGTTTTCTTTAATTTTCTTATTTTATTTATTTTTAATAATAGTTGTAAAATAGTTGCCAAGAATATTCACTAAATATGCTGATAAAAAGCCCACATTGTTTTACTAATACATTGCTGAGAGTAATCAGACATATAAAGCATTAATTACAAAATGTACATGTATGTCTCTGTAGTAATAAAACTATTACTACCAATACAACTGAGAAACCAGGGGCGTACATGTACCTTGATCTCCATCAAGCCCACTGAGAGGGGGGTCAGCCGAGGCGGCGCCCCGGGGCCCATGAGGGGTTGGAACCTCCTTTTTTCGGAAACTGAAAAATTACGTATATCAGTGTCGAAAATTAGACTGAAATCGATTATTTTTTATTCTGGACCTCCTTTTTGAATATTACCACCATACAACGTAACATTTTATTACGTTGTAGGGACGTACTATAAACGTCCTTGTTTTTTTCGTTTTTGAGACTGTGGATAGGGGTAAATGGTATATTTATGTAATAGAAAAAATATCTTGAAATTACATGGCTAATTTGCTAAGAAACCGAAGCTTTGAATAATTTACACTATGAAATATCTTAAGTAACAAAAACTGTTGTAAAAAACTTATTTTTTTAATTCTCATGCAAAGTTTGAAATTACCGCCATATAATCTCTATTCGTACACTTCGGGTTTTATCGGCAAACTCTAAGTAAAAATCAGCGCATGTGTATTGATACCAACGCGCAGCATCCCGCATCTTTCAAAAAAAATTCAGATACAACAGATCAAATTCCGCTTTTAATTCTCGACTAAGACAAAGAAAATTAAAAGAAAGAAGATATCGTTATTCATCATTAGTGCAGCTATCAGAAGATTACACTTAAGGTAGGTACACGTTTCTTTTTTTGACGCAAAATCAACATCAACTGGTTCAACTTCAAGTGGTTCGGTTTTTACACTGATATGACTTTGTAAAAATAGAACTTTGACTATTAATTAATAGAAATGACACTGTAAAAAGTAAGACCGAGTTTTCACTCATTTATCACTTGAACTTTTTTTAGATTTATTTGTTTTAGAAAAGGGGGCATGCATCATTGCATGATAGTCCTAATAAAAAAAAATGAAAAAATCAACATGAAAACGTTAAAATTAGACTTTATAAATGCGAGGTCATATATTATAGGACTACATTGCATGATAGTTGTGCACTGATACACTTGCTTTTTTATGGAGAATGTCACCAACATTGTTAAGCCATTGTTACAGAATACAGGGGCATGTATGTACATTGTATCTGTCTGTCAATCTCATTTCATTCGAATGAGGGTTTCTATTGACTGTTTTCATCACATATACACATGTGAGAATGCATTCATGGGTCATGATCTTAAATTAAATAAAGCGGTATAATATACATTTATGTAGTATACATGTTTTCATCCATTTGCATGTTTTATCAGTTGCCAAATATTATCCCACCTTAGGCAAAATCCTGATGTATACAGAAGTAACAAGTAGTCAAAGTACATGTACTTGAATAAGGTTTGGCAATCATTTAATGACTAGGAGTTTAATTGTTTAACACAATGTATGGCACATTGATTTAAATGGAAAAGATGGATCTAGGATGCTTTATACATGTAACAATAAACCCATTCAACAGTCTTGGCTAAATTGTTTTGTAACTTATCTATGATAATTAATCCAATCTGACATACATGTATGTGTTTCTTTCATCTTAAGCCTTACTAATTAGTCTTTATTAATTGGTAAACATTAAAACTGAAGGTTTATCTCTTCTCAGCATGCATAACACATGACACTCATGTATTTGTATCAGAATAATCCTTATCTGTCACTGGTTTTCTGAACATATGGTCTATGGAAATAAAGTTTAGAATGGGCATTGCAGCCATGGAATCATTATACAAATCTACATGTATGTAAATTAAAATATTTACCTTTACATGTTTAAAAAGAAATAAAAGCAATTTAAATCATGTACTGTAAGTGATATTTATTTTTGTTACATTCACCTGATCTTTTCCTTTCCCTTTTGGTACAATTTACCATGCCAGCAAAAAATGTTAGGCCTTCATCTTAAAATGTATAATGTGCCCCAAGGTAGAAAACTTCACTTTATTTTAATTTATGTCTTATTTTTTTGAAAATTATTTGTGTTTAATCTTGATATTTTTGCAGTTTATAGGGCTAACAATCTCTGTCCACATGTACACATATCTTAGAACATGCTGTGTGTTTGAAAAGTTCACTTTTTTGGCTCAATTTAAGGAATTTTTAACATTAGCTTAATCGAGAATTTTTTTTTGATACTGTGTACATTAAAACCCCTTTTGCCTTGAATGAAGAATCTTGTTAGCAAATGCATGAAGTGATTTCTGAATTTAAATTGATTCTCTTAAGTCTTAACAATTACAGTATTGCAGTCAAGTGGTTCTTATCCAATTATTATTTCTACTTTTTGTTGTTAGATGAGAGGAGTTATCAGCCAACACCATCCAGGAGGACATCAAAAGAGCTACCTGCAGCTCCACAGCTCCAAAAATATTTAAGACCAAGTTTAAGTTCAACTCATACACAACCTACTAGAGAGAGGATGGAAACAGCATGCTCTAGTAAGTTCTATGCATGATATTTTTATATTACATTAGTATTCATTAGAATAAATTTTGAAATTTGGGTAACTTTTTATTGAAGACTAAATACAGGTACCAGGCCTCGACATTAACGTTTGTCCGATACCAGTGAAAACTGACGTCGGACAACTAGATCTTGTATTACAGTTGTCCGATGGGACAAGTGAAAAAATCATATTCACAAACGTGCGGGTACGACGGACAAATATATTTCCACTGGTATAAAATACTGGGTTTGTTGTATAAAAGAGCACTGTTTGATCTCCAATTTGTCCATAAATTATAATTTATTTTGATTAAAACTAAAGTAAATGGCCAGATCAAAACTCTTATTGTATTTTATCGTTCCTCCAAATGAAGTTCAAGGACATTGACAAAATTAAAGTCGCAATCTCAGAAACGCTTTAATGAACGGAAATATCAATATTAGAAATATAAGAACAAGAATCACTCTGGAATGGACACGTAAAAATTATCGGATATCAATTTGGCGCCAAATTTAAACTTGTCTTTTGTGCAAAATACGATAGAGGATTTGATTTAGGCTTTTGGGAAATATTGAAACCTTTGAAATGGACAAATATTACAAGCTTTTTCCTGATCTGGTTGAAAAGATCCACTAAAATTTTTATTTCTGTGTGAATTTAAATAAAATACTTTGCTTTATTTATATCACAGGTACTTGTTTCTGGTAAAAAAAAATATACCTAGAAACTGGTATATATAGTATCTAGGTATATTTTTATTACCAGAAACAAGGATTTGTATAACACAAATATGAGTTATTACAATTTGTGTGGTATTGGATCACAACACAGTAATATTTCAAAAGGAAAAGGGGGGGGGGGGGGGGTACATATAAAAATCACTGGTATGCAAGACTCCAATTAAGGTAGACAGAAATAAAAATATGACATTGAATATATGTCCTTAAGGTAGTCATGAATAAAAAAAAAACCAGAACAAATCAGTTCAGGCAGCTTTAACTATTTACTAAATTTGGGCAGAGTAACGTCAGAGGGGTAACGAAACAATGTTTCGATTAATTGCAATTGACTTTTCCCAGAAGTCTCCCCACTTCTCCCTGTGAGCTCTCTGAAAGAGAGGTCACTTCTCCCTCTAATTTGTAAGTAGTGGGAGCCCTGGATAATTATTCTCTAGTTTTTGTAATTTTTATGAATTTTTTCGGACAACTAAAAGATTGAGTCGGACAAGTACTTTTTTTAGTTAGTTGTCCGAATGGACAAGTTGAAAAGTATGTTAATGTAGAGGCCTTGGTACATGTACATGTATAAACTGATGTACTATCACAAAAAGTTTTTATTTTTGGGTATTTGATTCTATAATAATGCTCATCATCAGACAATTAAGGCTTAATTCCCATTATATGTATAATGCTAATAAATGTGTTACGTGATCAGATTTCCCACAATTCAGATTATTTTGATAAGGACTAGTTAGTAGTAGTGATGAAAATTATGAAATGTTTTTATTTATTTACTTGGTAGGCTACGGCTCACCTACAGGCAGTAGTTTCCTACCCATAGGGAACAGATTATCTCCTGCTGGAAGTAACCCATCTCCAGGAGCAAGGTCTGCTGGACACCTTGTAAGGTCATCAGTATCTCCTGCCAGCAGCTCTTTAAGTTCCCACCTTGAGCCGGTGGGGTATGGTTTAGGAACTTGTAAGTATCTTGCCGAATATAGTTTAATATACTATTCAGACTTGAAACTGGTTTTGATCATAGTGTTGGCTGTAAATGTTTGATTTGTGGAAATTAACTTGTTACAATGTATTGTGCTCTTCACACAATATGGTAGTAAAATTTTATTTTATCTCAATGTGTTGAATTCAGATGACAAAAAAGTTAAGTAGCTTAATGTTGTCTAAGATTGTGAGATACAAGGTAACTTATGCTAAAGACAAGATAACAAGTTAAGTAAAATGAAATGTTTAGAACAAACAAGACATTAGTGCAATGAAATGTTAAGAAAACCCATAAAGACAATTACAATGTTGATATTTCAGTAAATTAATGTAGCAGTTAATTGTGGAAGTGATACTTTAAAGTGAAAAAGGGTATTTTAAAAATTTTATTTATTATGTTTTAGAGACCTCAAGAAAGACCCCAAGAACCTGGCCCACAGGCAGAAGATAATTAGGACCTTTAATCTTATTGTGCCAACTTCTCCTACTGAACAATGATCTTGTGGTGTAAATAGAATATGATTGTACCAGATCCATACTATGCTGTGATTGTAGGGTATTAATTCCCTTTACTTGTACATTTGTTATATATAGAGAGGACTTCTAAATATTATACATTGTATGTTATTCAGGATCTTCACAGGGGATATGCAGTCTTAGAAATTAGGTGGTAGTCCGATGCCCGTGGCGTGTAAAATTGTACACGGGCGTATAAAATGAGTAGTTCCACAAGTCCGACGGGCCTGTGAACAAAAAGTCATATACATGTAGTTTCAAAAGTTGATTTCATAAGATATTGTAAAAGTTGATTTCATAAGATATTGTGTGTAGATATTTAGTGTATTGTTCTCCGTTTTCACTTGCTGCCGAGTCAATGCAAAAAATGGGTAGGCAAACAAGTCCTTTTAAGAATTTCCGATATTCGAAATAGATTTAGGTGTGTCTGTTTTTTGAAATTTGATTGGTTGATATTTTTACCATCATGTAGGTTTTAAAAAAGGACGAGAAGCAGGGCTCACGTTAGAGGGCGAAGTAGTTGTCTTGTGAAGGTTGACTTTGATTTCTCGTTGGTCAAAAGCGAAGTTCAGGTAGCCTTGTAATTTTGAAGAGTCACCCTATGTTGCCCGCATATTTTTGCATACATGCCAACCCGCGAGAGACTAAAAGCGGTAGGGGATCTAGGGTTTCCCCACCCCCTCCCCAGAACATTGTTTTTCAGAAGGACGCAAAATGGTGCATTCTGTTGCATTTTAGATATACAATCTGTTCAGTCAAATCTTTAAATATAGTATGAAAAAATGGAAATTAGCATTTTACATATATACAAGTCAAACCTCGGTCCCTCGAACTCGGATGGGTCGAATACCATGGATGGCTCGAACTTATTTGAAAGTCCCGCCAATTTTCCATATATTTTTAAGCTAAAAAAAATCTTTCCCTCGAACAGTCGAACTCAATAAATGGTCCCATCAATAATAAAATCACGAGTTTTACCATATCAAACTCGAACATCGCAATTTAATTGATAGATGTATGTTGAATGTGCTTACATACAAATGTACATATATACATGATTAATCAATCTACTGGCTTGATAAATACACTTCAATATAAAATAGCGGGGTTATGTTACTTAAAATCATTTAATCCACGTCATCTCTTGTGTGTGTTACAATAATATATCATTAACTATAAGTGCCTATTGTCAAGTATGTTTTACTATTAAAGCGGAAAAAAACATTTCCTGGTTTATTGTTGAAAACAAGGAAGATTTACTAATATATTTGAGACTAAAATAACTTATTTTACACAATTTGTTCACATTCACAGCTAAGATGATAAAAAAATATGCTAATATTCACATATGAAATTGTAAAGATGAAACTGAGTTTTTAACTCCAATACTAAATGTCTTTAAAACTATGTATATATTATATAATATATTGATTGATATTTATCATTGCTCTGACTGCCTATTGTTGCTATATTATAATAAAAATGAAACTGAGTTTTTAGCTCCACAATGGAAAATAATTTAACTTTTTTATATCATAAAACCCGTTAATTTAATTATACCAAATTAGTTTAAGAAATAAATCATGGAAGTCAGAATGTGTTTTGAGTTTTAACGTGGATTGGCAGATATGAGTATGTTATACCGAAACATTTACTAATATCTGCCAAAAGTTGAGGGTGGCAAAATTAATTTATCCCCCTTTTTCGCACTATATTTATGAAAAAAACTTTTTTACTTATTAGTATGTAAGCATACATATTGTCCAGTTAGCTAAAGGTATACGGATATTTGGATAAGGTATGCTTTGAAATCATAGTGACCAGGTAAATAAGGAATACATTTGGTTTGTATATTTTTCATAAATATGTAAACTAAATGTTATGAGCACCCATTTAAATTATCATAATCCAAGCTATCATTAATTGACAGATGTACGGTTGAATGTACTTACTGCAAGGTGTGATAAATGTCAGATTACCAACAGATATTACATTTCTCTGACGTCACACTATTGTTCGAACACCGGATTATTTTGAAGAATCTACAGTTTATTCTTTTATTTTTGAATATATGAACACAACCTTTTACTATTTTAGGCTTAAAAACGTGTTTTACTTATATTGGGACTTTCGTGTCTTGAACCATTGCTGGGCTTTTCAAAGTCACTTTGACTTTCAAAACTTCCATCTTATCATTCGGTTAAGTTGACCACATTAATAAATTCTTTAATTAGTATATATAACTCTTGATGGTAAGCTTTTTTTTTTCAAATATGAACAATTTGCTTTAAAAAGGCAATTGATCAATAGATATACAAGACACGATACAAGTAGATGAGTTCTGACATAATTTATGTTCAGAACTGACGAGTATTCTCGCTATACAAAAACAACCAACGAACCGACCGCAACTTAGCAAATCAGACAGACCACAGGTGAACACCTGGGACACTTGAAAGACCTTGAAATATCTAAATATAAACGATTCTATTCACTTGAAAGACCTTGAAATATCTAAATATAAACGAGAATCGAAAACACGGATGCCGGAAAAAATGTGTTATTTGTGGATTATTTAGCTTTCTGAACATTAAAAAGGTAAACATATAAAATGAAAACACTGTTGCAGATAGAAATGTATTATGTAAGAGAATACATTCCAACTTGTAGATTCTTAAAAATAGTCAACTCGACCCTGATGAGTCTCGTTGATTATTTTTAAGAATCTACAGTTGGAGTGTATTATCCACTACATAATTGTTTACTTAACATTTACAGGTAGAGGGATAAACTTGTCATCATTTGTGTTAATAGGTCATTAAATTCAGCTGTGATTATTAACCATTAACTACGACTAATAAAGAACGATTATTGAACCCTAGACTCGTTTCGCTGATTGTACCAAGCCGAGTCATGATTTCAAAATATCGCCCCAAAATAATATCCGGAGAAATTTTTGGAACTTCTCTGACCCTATCGTTGAAGCAATGCATTCGGAATTCAGTGGTCGTAATCGGTCCGTTGATTTTATATCTACTTCCGTCAACGAAGGGTACTGTATGAAATTTTTTTGGAACTTTCCTGAACCTATCGTTGAAGAAAATGCAGTGGTACGTCACTTCCGTCATCCGTGGGTCCTTGTACGAAAAATTTGGCAATAAATTTATGAAAATCTTAAAATTCTGTAGAACTGAGCTATCGTATGCACAAAACAAAAACGGGCAAAAAGATGCTTCTTTTAGGAATGGATACATGTCCTAGTTTTAATGACAATGGAAATAAGGTGCAATAAATGTACTCGAAGCGAGCAGGGGTACGATTTTTAAACCTGTCGAGTTGCATGCCTTGTGGATTATTAATATCTATATAGGGTCGACAGTGACGACACATTCAATTTGATGTTAACATAAGATTGTATGAATATTGACACGAACAAGTTATAATAAGGAAAAAGAGATGAAATAATAAAGGAATAAAGAAATTTTATTGAAAATAAATTTGTAAACAGAAAGTTAGAAAAAAAGGGGGGTGATAAGTCCGTGCCATGAGCGCCTGTGGTCTTACCTAATGCATAATTGACATGTCCACATAATATTTGGTACATCATCATGTTTTGAGTTATGGTGGTTTGAATTAATGGTCAATACTGTAATTTTCAAATTCGTGCCTGTAGAATTGATGGTGGGCCTGTAAATATTTGAACTTATAGGCCTGGTGGGCTTTTAAGGTAAAAAGTTGAGCGTGAAGACTGGATATGGGCTCATATTCCCTGTCAGTGTTCTATATTCCCTAAGCCGCAGAAACTTTTAGTTCCCCTCCTCTGATAACATTCAAGAGTATCGTAATTACATATACGTGTAAATATGATTTAATCCAGCACTTGAATATTAAAGTGTGTAATTTTTTGGACCTAAACCCACTTGAAGGCCTGCCTTGTATGAAAACAAAACATTATTTTTCTTTAATTTCACTATTTATTATTCGAAATAAGTGTTGGCTTCCTATATAGATAAGCTCAGATATTTATTTTAATTCTATTTTGAGAAAGCAACACATATTTAGACCCGCTTCATATCCCCAGTCTACCACGGGAATATGGTCATTTATCACCTGTCAAGCTGACCATTCAAATTGTAGGATTAGACTGCATATTTCACTCCAGTAAAGTATTGACTTGTATTTGTTAATTGTTGCTTTGTATTCTCATTGTTTACTGTCACAAACATGAATTGTTTAATGACTGAATAAAGTTGTATTTAATTTATCATTCTTTTAGTTCATGTTTAAGTTGTGCCATACATTGTTAAGACTCTTTTAGGCTTTCAACATATCTTCACAGTGCTATAAAGTTAACTAACTTTTAAAATGCTTAGAATTGTACCTATGGCTTTTGTTGTCTAAAATTTAATTCTGAAAAGCACACTCATTGAAATAATATTTCACAGATCAAGGTATGCAGTACTAAATAATGCAGTGATATGCTTTACATTATGTAAACTAGTATGACAATGTTTCTAGAAATGCTTAGGCATATAACATTGACATTGGCTAGATTAGTATAAGAGAAAACATGTAGCACTATACAAAAATTGATATTTTTTCATCAAAATGTTTTTTAATCAATTTTTATTTTATTATAATATTCTTGATACACAGGTGAAAAAATAATTCTTTTGATTAGTTTTGTAAACAAACACATGTGCTTGAATCAGAGATGATATTGAATAATTTGATAGTTTTATGACCACTGACCAGTAATACTTGAGATAAGAGGTGATAAGAGAAGGGGAAAGCTGCATGGATGTAGCTAACTTTTCATCAATACCAAAAGAAATAAATTAGTTATTTGCAATGGATTTTATTTCAAAATATCTAATGTATAATTTTCATTTAGTAAAATCCAACTAAAAGGGAAGAATACACATAATGAGCAAACTAAGGTTCCAGGTGATTCCTGTTATAATTAGTGGTTCACGTCTGGTCAGTGGAGGTGGAATTTTGACCTTATCAGTAGGCAGTTAACCTCAAGCTAGGTCAGAGTGATGTAACTTCTCCTGCCAATTTCATGTGTTCACTGCACAGGGTGTGCATTTTCTAGCTATATTTAGAGTTTGTGTGAAGAAATCTATCTTTCTGGTCAAATCATTGTTGATTTATGATTCAAGGTCAATCCTGAAGTGTTCTCATGGCACATTTGTGACTTTTATTCATGAAAATGGGGTACCAAGAGGAAAATTACAACTTTTGGGATTTTTCCACTACAATTTTTGACATAAAATGTCGACTTTGAATGAAATTAGCTCCTGCATTGGTACCCCTAGAGGCTTGGTTTTGGTGTATGCTGTTCTTAGACTTATTGTCTGCAAAACCATGTCTCGGATTTCTGATAGAATTAATAGAACAAATTCTACACACAATTAAAGGTGGTGAAATCTTATGAAGTCAGGCTGTATACACATAATGGGGCTTTAAGAGAGATTGAAACATCACAGGAAAAATCTGAGACAAGGTTTTGGAGGTCATGTTGTGTTGATTAAGAAATTGTAAAACGTTTTACAATTTGAATAAACATGAAACAGCTAATTTTGGTCAAGTACACACATCAAGATTTTGCAACTAATTGCATAATAATTAATTATGTAATTGTTGCATAATCATAATATTATAATCAGTGGACAGATATATCTTTCTTCTTTCAAATGGTACCTCATTTGTTAATTTTGATGCAATAAATATTAAGAAAGTTACAGCTGTTTTCAGATGGAAGATTGCTTCCCTAACTGAAGGATTAAGCATCTGACAATGAGTTCCTCGCCAATAAAACAGGAGTTTAGTCGCAATATGACCATACCACAACATTATGACAACGTCGTAATATTACGTTGTGACGACGTTGTGTGGATGGTCGTATTTACGTGCTGAGGAGTCCACAAAAGTACGTTGTGACAACGTAGCAATATTACGTTGTGACTACGTAAAGTATAATGTTGTGACAACGTTTTCCAGACGTCGGATTGTTTGCTGGGTGGTTTCATATGTCTCTGACCTTATTATGGATTGACCTTTTCTACGATATCACATCCGATTTCCAATCAGGCTTCACGTGACCATCCAAAATGCATTGGAACATAGGTGGCGGAACAGAAAGACCAGGACAAGAGGGGACAATAACTTTCTCCAATTCTTGAGGGGAGGCAAAAATATATGGTTTTGACCTTCCAGTAGTGAATTTTCCCTTTCTTGGTAGTAATATACCCGCGTCATCGGCGTATGGTGTCTACATTGATCCGCTACACTAGAGTTTGTGTCCCATACAGTGACTTCCTAGAGAGAGGACAACTGTTGTCAGAAAAGCTACTCAGGGATAAGTCAAACCTAGGTTAGAGTCGTCACTCCGTAGATCTATTATATAAATCAACTGTGCACAACCTCTTTTGTCAGTTGCTGTCTTTTGAACATGACTTGGAATTCTGCGTTTATAGCCCCAAATCAAAAAAATATCACAAGAAAATGTATAATAACTTCCAAACTATTTCCGAATATTATGAAAGTAGCTATTAATTGTCGAAATTATATCCTAAAACCCGGACTTAGCATTTTCCAAGTCATGTTCTTCAAAACATCATATCTGCAGGTATTTGTGAACTTGGAAATCCTACTGAATAATTTGCATTGCCAACAGCGAAAGCAGGTTATCCCTAGCAAAATAAGCATATAATTCTTTAACACCTTAGCCGCTATTGCGTCCGTTTTCTGATGATCGACTAATTAATTTTATTTTCTTTCAATATCTACTAGAATTAGTTGACATACTGATTAGCTTAACAGAATTGAAAAAAAATGTTACCTAATTGGCATTATTGCGGATCTGTATAAACATGCATAGGTCGTAATCTTATGTTTTAATATCACTTCCACCTTATTCGATCTCTTAAAAAGTTTATATTCCGATACCAAGATCTTGTCGAAATACATTCCGTCTCTGCAGAGACGATAATAAACGATGCATTTTCATGTAGTGAAAATGTATAAAGATAAGGAAGTCAACAAAAATGTCAAAAATATTTTTTATCAATGTGTGACGTAAAATTGTTTTTGACATTTACTTCACTGAATTTGGTACTGCTTTGACAACTATTTTTCCTATATTGTTCCAGTATTGTTATAAATACTGTTATAGTGACAACCGGAACCTTTGAGCCGTAATGAAAGCGGGAGTTTTGGCGTTTTAAAATCTGATTCAACCCACCATTTCTTTAGAAATGCCTGTACCAAGTCAGGGTCATTACGGTTTTCACAGTTTTCCGGTGGTTGACTGATTTTGTCTGTTTATATACTTTGACTTTCCCTTTGTAAGATTGTTCGGAGTTCGGTAATTTTGTTATTACCCTTATTCATTTCGTTTCGTTTCGTTTTCGTTTCTCAGTTTAGTAGTACCCGATCTATTATATGTCTGCCAACTTCATTTCGTTTCGTTTCGTTTCTTCATTCTCCGTTTCGTTTCGTTGTATTTCGTTCCGTTTCGTTGTATTTCGTTTCGTTTCGTTTCGTTTTCGTTTCTCAGTTTAGTAGTACCCTATTTTTGGGCAAAGCATTTTCTATTTAGCGTGCTTTAACTGTGACCTAATTTTGATAGAACACAGAAATAAACACATTGTAACTTTTTTTTTGACAATTGGTACATACTGTAATTTTTTGACAAGTGATAGACATTTTGGGTGCAAAGTGGTACTAAGTGCAAGCTTTCTTAAATCTGACACTGGAAAAAACTATAAAGCAAGCAAAAAGACTGACAAAGTGATCCCTACGTGTTTGTTCATGCAGATGACATAAAAACACATGAACAATTCTTTAACTTTACTAAACAATTTTTGTTATTCAAACAAGACAAATTAGTCTCCGTTTTGACTTGTTCAATGCACATGCACTGTAGGCCTATAGAAAAAAATAATGCCCAATTCACGTACGCAACGAAAATCATCAGTTTTGCAATAAAAAAGTGATCATATTTGAGCACCTGAAAAATAGGAAACTAAAAATAAATAAAGTATTCGTATGCTTAGGCCACACCAATTTAAGTTTTTTTCTTAAATTGCCGCCTCGCACTTCAAAACTGCTGAAAAACCCACAGGTACTCGAGGACAGGACACTGTATGGTACCCCTCAATGTCCCTCCTACCTCATTACTATAAAAAAATGTTTTTTTAACAATATATATACCCATGTACAGTATGTCTATATAATACATATGTTTACTATCCACGTCCAAAAAAACATTTTTTTATAGTAATGAGGTAGGAGGGGCATTGGGGGGTACCAAACAGGGTCCTGTCCTCGAGTACCGGTGGAAAAACCGCCTCAAGATTTTCCATTTTCTTTAAAAAATAAATACGAAAAACTGTTCGCTCTCTTCTAAAATTTTGTAAAAATCAAGATTTTTTTCCGAAAAAGTTGTGTCATGTGTGTGCCGCATCAACATTTTACCTTCGCCTCTAAAATTTTAAATTTCAATAGAAAAATGAAAAAAAAAGATCGTCTAACGTTTTGACATTAACCACGTGTTCTATGCTATAGTTAGAGTATATTAAGTGCAATTTTAATGGTTAAGAAGGGGCGGAGCGATGCGACCCCCTTCTTAACCAATAAAATTTCACTTAATATACTCTAACTGACTTAGAATGTAACCTACTTTTTCATTGGAATTAAAGGAAATAAAAATTAATGAAAACAATTAAATATTCGAGGTTCCTGGACTAAATGAAAATCCGAGGCGACGAACCCTTTTTTTGGCCTTAAGAGTCTATGTAAAAATGTCTGAAATACATGAAACTGGTGGCGTGTGGCACAAAATTTAACCATGAATGACATTTGCCGATTTGGCGACATATTTTCTGAAATTAATTCAGATTCCTCAATAATATATGTAATTATATTCACTAACCTTATATTTCTAGCTTCTAAACTCGGGGTTCCCACATTAAATATAATATGATCATTTTTGCATGATCGCGATATCAAAGACATGTCTAAAATCGTTACAAAACAAAAATATTTGAATTTTGACAGAAGAAAAACTTTGCGGAAATAAACAATAACTTTTAATTTTCGAATCATTGACGGACACATTGAATTTCCGTACTATAGGCTTTTTTTTGACATATGTAATAAACGATCCATCAAGCTTGAAACTGCAGTCACGTGATCAAAATCTAATTTAAATATGATGAATATTTATGAGGAAAGTACCCTCAATTTCTGGATATGAGTTATATTTTCACATCACCAGGTATGTGTTTAAAGAAGAAGGGAGGACACTTTTTTTGCTGCCCAAAGTGAAAGTAGAATTTCGGCACCTTTTTTCGCTTCAAAAATGGTTTAGTCTTTGTTCTTCCCATAAAATTAATGCAAATATCGTTGTTTTTTGCTGATTGACTGGTTTACAGTGGAATAATACTCGTTTTTAAATTCCAAGCGGTCTGGACAACTTCTTATCATACTCAATTCCGGTTTATACGGACTTACTACTCTATGTTTAAGACATTTTAACTTCACATTGTATAATTACCATGAAACATTGTGTTTAATCTTTGCTTGAGCCATCCTTGGTTAAAATGCTTTCGATTTGTATTTCCCGCTTACTGTCGCTTTCCGATTTTAGAAAAATTATATTTCGATTTTTTTATTTCGACCAATGAAAACTCACCTTAATATTAAGTCCGTATAAACCGGAATTGAGTATGATAAAGAAGTTGTCCAGACCGCTTGGAATTTAAAAACGAGTGTTATTCCACTGTAAACCAGTCAATCAGCAAAAAACAACGATATTTGCATTAATTTTATGGGAAGAACAAAGACTAAACCGTTTTTGAAGCGAAAAAAGGTGCCGAAATTCTACTTTCACTTTGAGCAGCAAAAAAAGTGTCCTCCCTTCTTCTTTTAACACATACCTGATGGTGTGAAAATATAACTGCGAGCCCCTGTGTAGGTGATATAAAAAAATGCACATGGAAATTTTTTTTAATTTTCTTAATGGATTTTTTTTCATTACTTTTTTCATGTTTAATGCTTGGTAAAGTTCATTGAATATTGCTTTGACCACCAGATATTTGTAACATTAAAGTTGTCTCGAAAGTACATAATGTTTATTTTTTTAGCAGCAGTTGTCAATCAAAGCAGTCACCTGACGTCTATTTCAGCTGTGTCACTTTGAAAAACTTAATAATTAAGTGTGGCACTTAATTGGTCACTTCTCGAAATCTGATTGGTCGAAAAAGTAGGTTATATTCTAATAAAAACTGTTTGCCACGTCACTGACTGCTGGCGTACGTGACCAAGATCAATCTTCTCAAAAATTGTTAAAGTGCGACAGACGTCAATCACACATTTGCTTCCGTTTGATTGGTTATGATACAAAACATTTAGAATACTTTTAATTTCTTGTATGCGCAGATAAACTGATCTCGGGTACGCCCTCGATCAGTTTATCAGCACATACACGAAATTAAAAGTACTCTAAATATTACTTAAAGGGGCATTAGCTACGATTTTGACCAAAAAAATTATATGTTTTGGAATTTGGTAAATAGCTTTAAAATGATGAAATAAAGGTAAATATTTCACATTAAACAGCTTATCGTACCACTTTTCGTCTTTTGAGAACGAAAATTACCAACGATTTATTATTTCCTTGCAAGCAAATAATTTGACCTCGCTTTCTCCGTATGCTACTGACCTTACTAGTGACAGGTAAAAACGAATAATTTGTATTTTTCGCTTATTAACTGCAAACTTGCATGGTTTTTTGTCCGTAATTAACGCTTACTAAAAGCAGATTCACAGAAAATAAGAAATAAGTGCATTGTTGTACTGATTTAATGACGATTCGGCAAACTCCGTAAGCAATGCCGATAATTAATAAGATGGCGTCCATATCTTGATCGATCTATAAACATGAGCAGTTGCACCTTTTTTCCCCGATTCGCGTACATTTCATAACATTTATAAGTTACAGAAACACGTTTTATTAAGGCATCAATCATATCTGATAGTTTTTATGGGTAATTTTTTTTTTCGATTTTTGCAGATAATGCCCCTTTAAATGACTCAAATGAGGGCAAACCGACTGCTTGGGCCCCCCTTAGAACAACCATTGACACTGGCAGATCGAGGGTTGCAGGTGGAGGGGCCCACTATTTTTTTTTATATAAGGGCTCTGAAATATGTAGACCTAAGTAATTCGCTATAGACAAATACATAGGAAATGGGGACCCAGGCTAAGTCCCTAAGAATTACCTCTGAGAGTAGTAGATGAGGATTGCTCATTAATGGTCAGTAGGCACAAATAAACAAGTAGAAAGCTGTTTCTAAATCGCAATTCATCAATTCATTTTTGTTGTACTGATTCCTTGCTTATGACACACCGTAGTGGACTTAGTTTGAGTATCATTATTTGGAGAATTGGAGGAGGGAGCCAAGTTTCCTTTTGCCCTGGGGCCCAAAAAATAACTTCGCGGCCCTGATCTCCATTCAAGTTAACAGAGGAAGGGAGTCTGGGGTTAAGCCCCTAGAACATAGGAGGGGGGGAGGGGGGGGGGGGCGATGTTAATAAAAGAAAAATTGGACGAAAATTGTCATGCTCATGAAAAAATGAACATCTTATTTTTACGAAATTATGAAAAGAAAGTTTAAACAGTGATGGTCATCTGCAATTCCACCGATATTAACAAAATGAAACATCACCTCTTATGTAAACATGGATAATACACACCTTTCGCTCTAGAATTCATGTACCAATTCAAGATACATTTGTATCTACATTGTTTTGTGTACATATTATTATTTTTACTTCGTTTTCAGCTTCTTATGAACTGTAGCAGTTCTTGTACCTTGTGTGGTAGTTTAAATATTTCACTACGTACGCAATTCTGTTTCACACTCACTTCAAAGACCCGTCTGTGATTAAAATGAAGCACTGTTCCTTTACTTTAATTTGTGTCCAAATGTAATGTTGGATTGTCTCTCAGCCGCATCGGTGGAGTAATGGTTAGCGTGCTCGCCTCGAGTGCGGCAGATCATGTGTTTGAGCCCCAGTCGGGTAAAACCAAACACTATAAAATTGGTATTTGTTGTTTCTCCGCTAAGCACGCAGCATTAAGGAGAAAGAGCAAAAACTGGTTGGCTCGGAATCAGAATTATATGTCCGAGTGGAGTGACATGTCTACCCGCGGACTATTGTTTCAGTGAGCTAGCACTATAAAAATCCAACTCAGCGTGTTGGTCTGGTACAAAGCGGACTTCATCTTCTTGAAAATTAATTTGTTCTCGCCATAATAAATTTTGCTGAATTGGCGTTAAACAACAATCACTGAATTCTCTCGTGTTCATTTACATCCATATCCTTTCTTACTTATACTATGTAATTCCTTTATCAAACAGTCTACGTAATGTTATTCACATACAATAAACAACATTAGGGATTAGGGAAAATATCATACTAATGGAGGTTAGAGAGGTGTTGTGCAAAATTTAGTCTTCGAAGATCGACTTTGTGTGTGTGTCCGTGCACGTAGTAGTGTCCTGTCATGGTTTTTTAAACAGGTTTACGTGTGAGCCAGTATTCCAGTTTATCTTCCAATATTCATGCATTTGAATGCTATTGGATGGATATCCTAGGAGATAAAATTTCCACCAACAGTGACATGTGTAGTATAAACAATTTGAGGCCGTAATTCGAGCAAGGACACACAACCCTATGGCCAAAATGATGCACTTTCAAAGTCAGTAACATTATTATACACGTTTTTCTTCATAGAAGTGAGCCAGAAAATGCAGGGAGCAAGCTTAAGGAATGGACTGAGAGTAGACGCAAGCTTTAGGAATGGACCGGGAGTAGGGGCAAGCTGTGGGAAATGACCGGGAAAAGTGTGGGGGGGGGGGGGCTTTACTAGTGGACCGGAGTGTGAGGGCACATGCTCCAGGACAGGCAATAGTGTGGGGGAGGGTGCAAACATTCAAAATAGATGAGCAAAAAAGTCATGTCATTTGTTTTCAAAGCACGCTGTTAAAGTGTGTGTGTGTGGGGGGGGGGGTCAAAAACATAGTTGCATATATTCCACTTTACTTTTCAAAGTGAGGGTCATGTGTCTGTCCCCACCTCCTACGCCCGTGTTCTTGTTTAAGTAGACAATGACCTTTGACATAGTTAACATAAATGTTTTTGATTTTTTAATATAGGTCAGTTATTATTGAAAATGATGTCTGTGGTTTCCATTCAACTTTTCGAATTCTAAGATGAGTTCTAATATTTTTATTTACCTTTGTTTTTTCATATTTCAGGACAATTTATTATTATCTTTTCTATACTAATATGGCAATACGGAATGTTTTTCTCAAAAATGTTAATTAGTTGTTCATTAATGACCGCCATATTGAACATATTTGCCGTTGTTATCAACACAATCCGAATACCTTTAAAACTACATTAGTCAAGATTAAACCTAGAGTATGTACCATTTAAATACACAACTTTCTTAATATTCAAAACCTTATTTACACGTTCAATACCTTACACGCAATACACAGTAAATATATATTTGGTAACACGTTATCAAGTATACCAGTCTACAGTAAAGACGCAAGGTAAGCATAACACTCAATGTATTCTACACAGACAACCGCACGTACGATAAGTATATTTAATTTATTGTTAATTTAAAAATGTAATATTGATCGTAGGTTGTTTATATTAACGTCCAGCTGCAAATATTTCGTTCATATATGTGAAGACAGTGCCGGATTTACCATTGTGCTTAGGTGTGCTTAAGCACAGGGCCCCATTGGCTAAGGGGGTGGGGAGGGGGGCATCTTCCTGCCATAAAAAACCCCAACATTTTACGATGGATTTTTTGCTTATGTGGTGCAATTTTAAATTTGAAGGCGTTCTGTTTCGGAGCTATTCCAGACATAATGATAGAGTTGATAGTCTACCGGGTCTACCTCCTTCAGGTTCCAAGTAAGGGGCCTCATAACTTAACTAGCACAGGGCCTCATTTGTCCTAAATGCGGCACTGCGTGAAGATAAAACATGGAATGTCTAAAATATACATTGACAACCATAAATACGATTTCCGCATAAAACCGATGTTTTATTCGTCTTTACCCGTTTATCCAGTTTAATGGTCAAAGTCCAGTTCATATCGTCTTCAATTATGGACAGAAAGAGATCAGCTGTATTAACACCGAGTAGCGTCGTGACCGTGATCGAATGATAGTTGGATTTACAACTACCTATGCAATCAGCGCCTATCACCACTGATGTGTGAGTTCGAATCTCGATCAGGGTGAAGTTATTCACATTATGTGATAAAGTTTGTCAGTGACTTGCGACAGGTCGGTCGTTTTCTCCGGGCTCTGTTTCCTCCAACAATAAAACTGACCGCCACGATATAGCTGAAATATTGTTGAATGTGGCGTTAAACACCATAAAACAAGCAAACAAACAACTCAATTAGGGATGGAAAGAGATCATATATAATTAACACTTCATATATATTAACACCGTGTAGCGATCACCCAGTTCATGATGACGACTGCAAAACCCCAGAAGTGAACACTTCAATCTAACTGGCATGCACTCCATTGTCATGCACCTCTTTGTACGCAGTCTGCATGTCTATACTGTTGATTGATTTATATTAGTTGAACATCAAATTTCCCGGTTTTCGTCAACAAACATTTCCTGTCATATTAACTGAAACATGCCTAAAGCAAACCATGAATAAACAGGAATCCTGTATAAACCAAAGTTGAAATAAAGTTCCAATGTAGGCAAATATCTTTGTTAATTTAACATGTATAAATCGAATACCTGTCTATTCCGAACATAAATGGTGGTCTCAAAGACTTTAGACAGGTATCACAGTAGTAGATTTTTATTGAACAAACTGTTTCAGTCAAATTATTTATTTCTAGATTTCGGAAGGATGACAAATATTAGCAACAGAAATGGATGAATTTGAAAAGAAATCTTTGTATAACTGCCGGCGTGATTTTCATGACCAAATAAACATCGATACAGATTTTCTAGACAAGCTTCAAGACAATGGTTCAATATCAACAACACAGAGGATAGAAATAGAGGTATACATATTGAATTGTTAATAAAAAAATAAAAAAATAAAATAAAAACACGGAGTATGCATCATACTTTCTAGCTGAGGTACGATCGAACAATCCACCTCAATTCTAAACGACCAAAGACCCCAACAATATGAATGAAATATCGCAAAAAAAAAAAAATCAAAAAAAATCAAAAATCAAAAAATCACAGAATGTCTCAAATGTACCAGTATCTGCACCTTTAAATTTTTTTTTAAAAAAAACCCAAAAAACAAAAAATAAAAACAAAAACAAAAACAAAATCATAGGAACACAAAAAACAAATGGGAGAAATAACAGTTAGAGAAAACCGAAGCGACAATTTAGAATGTACAATCCCGAGACTAGACTCGGACAACATTGGACACAAGACACAGAACAAAGACAAAACAAACAAACGAAAAACAACAAAGCAATAAGAAAAACAAAGGGGGCGGGGGTCAAACACACACAACATACGGACCATAATATAAAACCGTGGATGAACACAGAGTAAACATAACCTGTTTTCTTATTAGATATTCACCGCATTGGTAAAAACAACAACGGATATTTACAATGATTTATAGTTAAATTTGTTTATGTTTTTAACGTAGAATAAAATTGTACCCTCTGAACAATATTACCTTCAATGGGCAATTGTCACATTCTAATAAGAGGAAAAACAATAATAATTACACACTGTCAGAACAGTTCCATACTCACACATATACAAGAACACTCAATACTCTCCTGGCTTGGTACAAACACAATCACACATGACGTGGTTTACCTATTTTTGAAGATTAAAAAAGACAGCTGCTATCAATGTACGAAATATACCGGTATGTCCTCTTGTTACGAAAACATTATATTTTTATTTAGATTTAAATTGGGAATATCGCATATTTATTTTGCAATGGTGCATTTTGCAGAACAATGAATCCCAACAGAAAAAGACGTCAACATTACTGCGCCATCTTTCGTCAAATGGGATAGACTGTTATCAAAATATTTTACAAATTTTAAAGAACGATTATCCCGTAGTCGCCAAAAAATTGGAGCATGAATTGTTAAAAGAAAGAACTAGTCTGTCAAAAGATATCAATGACAGTTTGATTGAAATCATCAATAAACAATTATTACCCATAGTGCATGGAACAGGAACCGGAAGTGTGAAATCTGATTCTCTATCCCAGAACCAAAGTTCATATTCGTCATTGGCAAGACTTTCCGATTTAATCAACCAACTTCAGACTAAATGTTTAAAAATTCTAAATGTTCCGTCAAATAAAGCACGCCATGTTGCTCTTCCCGTACTGATCAGCAGAAAAATAAAAGAACAACAGGAAATTGTAAAACAATTGAAGTCGGACATCAACGACATCAAGCTACTCCCCAAAAAGAAAAAGTCCTTTTATGTACAAGAAGAACTCAGCCCTTCTGCAAAAATTTATCAATTGAGGAAAGATCTTCAACAACAACATGAACGTGTTCGACAATTGCAACAATCGCTGTTAACCAAAGAATTCATTGTTTCTGAATTTAGGACAGAAAATGAACTAATTCAGAATCAAATACGGGAATTGAAAAGACAAGCAACAAATGAGAAATTACAAATTACAACGCTGTTTGATGATACAGAGTAAACAAGTTTTACTGGGCAAGACTGTTCTTTGTATGCATAGACTTTCCTCCAGACAAACTTTAGCAAAACACTGGACAATTTCTCAAGTGGCATTTGTATATCTTAGTAAATATAAGCATTTTTTATTTTCATTTTTCATATAAGTTATCTTCAACCATTTCCTGTGATAGTAGCCGTTTTAATTTCTAATCGACACCCAATCATGCATTTTGTAAAAGGCAATCCAAAGTACGTTTCATTACAAACGGTCCAGTGGTTTTAGGGAAACAATGTATAAGTTTATTTTCACGCAAGGTTCTATGTGCGCTGGCGGCTATCTTAGTTTGCTCTTAAAATCGGCACCAGGGACTCTATATTAGTAAAGGACAATAATGAACATGTATAAATATAAATAGGTACATGTATATATTTCTTCTATTCTAACTAACCAAACCGCATTTTTGGCCATGTAAGCCATGTTGAATTCCGACCAAGACAAAAAACGTTATAATATACATTCTAAAGAGCAGCTCTGCAAAGTTTTCTGCTAACAAGGAAGCTACTGAACCAATGGTTCCTATTGGTTAAGTTGAAGTTATCACTTCGAAAGATTTGCGGTCGCCACCATTACCTAGTAAACAGTTATGGAATATCTGTGTCACAAATGACCACGGATATGTTCCACTTGTCGTAAGTACTTATCGGTTCTTTCCTCATTCAGGACTTATCACCGGGTTTGTAACTATAATAACACGAAGGGTGGCGCTAGTGGAGCAGGGACTGCTGACTTTTCTGGAGCACCTGTGTTCACCCTTGGTTTTTAGTGGGGTTCGTTGTGCTCAATCTTTAGTGTTCTGTGTAGTGTTTTGTAGATAGTTGTTTGTCTTTTTGTCCTTTTTCTTTTGACCATTGTGTTGTCTGTCTTTTTTCGATTTACGGATTCGGACCTTTGTATTTTCAAACTCTTCTTATTGGCTCCCACCAAGACCATTACTTTTTTAGATGTTTATGGCTAATTTTTCTAACTTCATTTGTCGTGGTTTTATTGTGTTCAGTGAGTTCAGTTAAGATGAGAGGTGACTGTTCGTTTTGTTGATATTGGTAGAATTGATGGCCACCACTGTTTAAGCTTTCTTTTCCTATTTGATATTAAATCTGTATCAGTTATCATATGTTTTTGTGCAAAGAGTAATGGTCTTTTTTAACTAACAAATTTCCACATTTACTTTAATTTGTGTATACTAAGGAAGTGCAAAGTTGGATATTTATTGTTCATTTGCATCCATATAATTTCTTACTAATGGAACCACAAACAATCAATTTGATTAACATCAGACCTCTACGTTTCTCACGGGGCCCGGGTGGTTCAATAATTTAGGTCGTTGGATTATCTAACAGCTCATACAAGCCTATCACCAATACGGCGTGGGTTCGCGCCCAACTTTGTAAATTACAAAAAGGGTGCACCCGACTCACAGCCGCAAGTGATCAAGTTTACCAGTTACTTGCCCAGGGTCGGTGGTTCTCTCCGGGTACTCCGGCTTCCTCCACCATTAAAACTGATCGCCATGATATAGCTGAAATATTGCTGAAAGTGGCGTTAAACACCATAAATAAAATAAAATAAAATCAATTTGATTAAAATCAGACATCTCCTTTGCTCATGTTATTTGCAGATATGTCGTGGTGTGAGAGATCTGGTGAAACCTCTTTGCGAGTCAGATGTGAGAGATCTGGTTTTAGTCATATCAGGATTAAGGGGATTATGGTGTTTAACGCCACTTTCCACAATATTTCAGTTATATTGTGGCTGTTAGTTTTATTGGTGGAGGAAACCAGAGTACCCAGAGAAAACCACCGACATGCCCAATAGTCTTAAAAATATTTTCACCCCATGGAACAATTAACATAATAAACATCAACATAAATGATTATTGAACTAATAATCAAAATCAGAAACCAAAAAAATCGTAGAAAAGCGGCATAGATTAAGACCTGGAAACATGAGCCATGATAAAGCCAACAATATTGTACATTCTTGTTCTAAATAATACTAGTTATTATTATTATTTTTAAGTAAGCGTCTTTCATAGTTTCTCAACTCGTAACAATGCTGGAAGTGAGAGAGTGAATGTTTTTTAATGTCAAGTGAGCAATCCTGATTCCAAGCCAACCAGTCTTTACATTCACTTCTAAGCGATACATACTTAGCGGAGAAACAGCAAATACCAATTTCATAGTTTGTGGTTTGACCAGACCGTTTGACCAGACCGTTGTTAGAACACACGATGTACTGCACTGAAGGCGATCACGCTAACACATACAACATCGATGAGGTCCCAGGTAAGGTTTATGGTGATAAGTGTGTTTATCTTATTCAGATAAACAGATTTAATTAAAGTGAATGAGTATTTATTTTAGTTTACAATCCCCCCTTTCTGCAACCCTAACGTCTGCATCTTTTCCCCCTTATTTTGCCTCGTTACATGTATCACGTGATTATACCGCTCCTACATGTAGTTGCCGCTGACATTTTTGAAACACCCACCACCTTCCCCGTTACCTCCCCAAAACCTTCTCTTTTTCTGCTGCTGTTTTTGTGAATTTTTCAGGTGATGCTTGTTGGTGCTGGTACATGTATGAGAAATACCGATGAAAGATGCTTGGCAATTAATGGAAGAACTTGGAAATTGAACAGAGACTACGTAAAAAACCATCATACAGTCGTCCGAACAGACCCTTGGTTGTTGATAAAAGGACAATTTCATTTTAAGTGACTAGAACACGTGCCATTTAATTTGTTCTCGCATCTGTCGGTATTATGTAAAGTGACTTTTTATTTTCTCTTTTAAATGAAGAACTCGATCTGTGGAAAAGGACATTCGCCGAAGTTTTTATGAATAATCACATCCTAGTTTATAATGTCAATTGATTTAATATGAGACTGTACATTTATGTATTTTTTAGTATTTCATTTTCTCAGAAGTTCAAGGAAAACTCGTAATAATAACACCAAAATTGTATTGTTATTTGCCTATCTCAATTCTTTGTAATTTAAAAGTTTTTTTTTTTTTTACTAATTGATTAATAAAAATGTCACAGCTTCTTTGAGTGCGTTGGCGGGATATGGCAAGATGATGACGGGACATGTCGGTATCCCAAAATGTGCGTCAGCTTATATTATGAGGTTTTTTCTTCTGTGTTACCACATAGTTTCTATGGTCTTCTCTGTTCACCAGACAGACCGGTGATTGAATTGATACCAGTTCGGATCCTTAGGTTATATTATTGAACTTCTGCGTAAAAACCGGAGAGTTTGAGGTTAAAATATTTGCTCACGTATCGGGGTTCGAGTACCCGTTATCTCTCTTGCCCGTGTGCTATCACGGTACCGGGAGGATTATTCTCGCTTCTACTGTTACCAGTAGAGCACAGGCTTGCCAAATTACTGTAACCGGCGGTCTGCCTCTTCATCTTGCCATATCCAGTTCACGCAAACATTTAATTTTTTCGCTGTGGCCATTATACTCCAGCACTCGTCTTAATTACTGCCTTTTTACATGAATCCTTTATTAAACGCCACTTTCAACAGTATTTCAGCTATATCGTGGCAGGATGAGGTTCCAATGCAACGACAGAATATAAAAATTGCCAAAAATAACAACAAAAGGACGACAGAAAGAGAGAAAAAAATATAATCTTAAAAATTATAGTCTAATCGAGTCGACCGTGGATTTGTTTATAAATCATTAGCCATGTCTAAGAGCAGATCCGAGCGCATTTCATCATCTTCTGTTTCATCCGATTGTATGTTCAATGTGTCATACATCCTGGGGGTTGCACAATCAAGCAACGCCCTAGCCTCATTTTCATCATAATCACTCTCCACACTGTTGATAGTATGCCCTTCTCTACAGTGCAGCTTTTGTTGACAGTAGTCATTTATTAATTTCCCGATAATCAGAATTTCGCACATGGCAAAAATACTTCCATCCACGTGCCTCATTTTATGCCAGAATTTAGGTACAAGGCAGATGAAAATGGCGGTAACTACTTGGGTCAGTGGGTTAATATTCCAAAGTCCTTGTAATTTTACGATGGTATGTATCGCCAAGTAAAGCAGAAACGTTATAAAAAACAGTTTAAGAAGTGAGAAAAATATTTCAACACGAACCGGCCTGTGTCGAGAAACAACGAAATAGAAAAGCTCTCTCGATATCATATTGAAACCATTCTTATTCAGAATCATTGGAACATTTGGAAATGCGTTCCTGTTGCGAACCTTTAGGCAGCATTCTCTCACATATGTAAATAGGTTTGAATAACCCGTTCGTATTTGTTGTGTAGCTTCTGCTACATACATCATGACGGTAATGGCGAAGACAAAGTACCCGTATGTGGTACTTGGATACGCAATCAATCCGGTAAAAGTAAACATAATTATTCTTGTAAGAAAATGGAAGCTATCAATAAATACCCCAGTCAAAATATAAATATTGAAAACCAACATGGCTACCACGACCGTTGTCAAGATATACTGTACAATTTTACCAAATGTTCCAAGACTTCCGAATTTTGTTTTAATTCCATTACAATATGCACAAACGGTGACTTGGAAGAACAAAAATATCGGAAAGCCATAATACACAAGTGTCAAAATGGACTCGATTGCACAAAATATACAGAAATATGGAATACAAAGTAAAAGCGCAAGAACGACCTTGATGGTTTTACGTGAGGCCGTTGTATTGATTAATCCGGTAAATCGTCTAAGCTGCATCTGTATCACTAGACGCCAAAATGACGGATTTATCAGCATGAAAATATGAGATTTCATCAAACTGTACATTTTATGAAATCCAGATTGTCTTTCGATGTCAAAAACAGCACCAAGCTTTCCTCTTGTCTTGAGGTCAATTGTAAGTGGAGACACAGACAGTTGGTCATTATTGGGTATGCCCTTGTTAATGAAAGTCTCGAGATCACGTGGTATGCAAACGAGAATCACAGTGGTCACGAGGTATATTTCAAGAGCAACGAACGGGCCACCTAGACGCGGCATGAAATTATGCTTACTACCATTGAAACCAGCAATCATTGATCTAAATGCCATTGGTACACCAGCTTCGATAAGGGCAACAGTGTACTCGTAATCATAAAAGTAATGCATTAAAAGTTGAACCGCAAGAATAAAGAGACATGAAAAAATAATGAGAATTCTCATAGCTATTCCAGATAGTCTTGGAAACATTTCAGCGAATGATGCAAAATATGCTTGGATAATAGAACAGAATGATAGCGGATTTGCGATAAGCCATTTGACATCTGTGTTTGTATTTTGCTCCAATAGATCAAGCACGTGATATCCACTCTTTTCTGTAGGTTTTTGTAATTGCTTCACTAGCAAAATTGGAACATAGGCAAACATTAATATCCCAACCAAGAACGGCACATCCCACCATGCATTATCAAAATGTATGATACGTCCGTCACAAACCACACGCGTAGAGTTATTTTGATATACAAATTCAGTTCTACAACACTTGTATCCTAAAGCCTCAAAAGGACATACGATATGGAGACAGAGACCATACAAAAAGTGACTATGTATATAAATTCTCTCTTGGTAGCACACAGAGCCAAACCCATATTCAACATTAGCTCCTGGAAAAGCAGCAGCTTTGTTTACCATTTCTATCAATGCCAACCCTATTCTTTGAGTTGTTTCGTTTTGTCCAATGATAACTGAACAGTTATTAGAAACATCCATAGAAATGTTCATAGGTCCTTGTGAATACGAATCGAGTAAACCCAAAGACCACACACTATATTCGCTAGGCCATTTCAAAAACTGCATTGCTCCTTTTCCTCCAGGAAATGTCCAAACCCAATTAAATGGTTGAATGACGCATTTTGTCTGAAAAGTTTCTCTTCTCTCAAAGATTAGTCTAAATTTAAACAATCTTGTTGTGTAGTCATCTTTCCGGAGACGAAACAAGAATTCGTCTACGTCTTTTTGCTTTACTTTCATCTTACATTCATTAGTGACGCCATTTTCCTCAGGGTATTTCTTATCCCAATCCTCACACTGCAACAATAATGGCGACACATTTTCCAATCCACTACAAAATAAAGGTAGTGATACGCAAAGTAAATAATACATCCACATCATTCAAATCCACATCCACATATAATGCAACTTATATATAGTTCAACTGGTCCTCAGGAACAGGAAATTATTGCTATGTCGAAAATGACAGATTCTTCCGCCATTTGTCTAATCGCGACACTCTATTGAATAATATATACTTCCTTGTCCTTGTTCACCTAATGTATTTTTATAACACCATCATAGGATAACAAGGAAGTTTTTGAATACAAAAATGTATTATTATGCAATATCAAGCAAAATGGGGCTCTATACGGGGAAATGATACACATGACTGGAACAATATATATAATATATAGTCACGAGAAGAAAAGAGCCTCAATATCAATATCTGTTTACTGACAAATACTATTTGGTAAAAA
Source organism: Bathymodiolus brooksi (assembly GCA_963680875.1). Classification (NCBI taxonomy): domain Eukaryota; kingdom Metazoa; phylum Mollusca; class Bivalvia; order Mytilida; family Modiolidae; genus Bathymodiolus; species Bathymodiolus brooksi. Next base: position 83,482,096 of record OY804583.1, on the reverse strand, counting down.
TTAATTTGTTAACTATTAAAGAGTGAGCGATTGTTGCTTATCTCAGTTGTTCGGATATATAATAGCGAGAAGAAGCTATGTTTCAGTGAGATGATGATGAAGTCCGCTTTGTACTTGAACTACAACGCTAATTTGAATCTTTATAATGCTAGCTAACTGAATAATATTCCGCGGATAGATATGTCGCTCCACTCATGTTTTCCCGATTTCGAGCCAACCAGTGTTTGCGCTTACACCTTAATGCTGCGTGCTTAGTGGAGAAGTAACAAATACCTATGTTGCAGTCTTTGGTTTGATCTGATAGAACCCGTGATCTACCATACTCGAGGTGAGCTCACTAACCACTGCACCACTGATGCTGATCAAGATGAAAACAAGAACACAAGCAATACATATGAAGGTAAACATGTGGCACTGAGAATGGGCCTATGCGGGTAGGTTACCAGCCAATAGGGGGATATAATGGGTTTTGGGTTCGGGAAATGTTGCCTTGCAGATGGCCACACACCACCATTTCTAACAAACTGTTGCTGAATAAGAGCCGATGTCAGTTGCATTTGACCTACAAAAACAGTGGCCTTCGCCATTCGCATTTTATTTCATTATTGATATAGTGTATAGTGCCTTTAATAAATATTGTGTTTTTCAAAAATGAGCCGTCGTGGTCGTGATAGTATGTTTGATTTACAAAAACATGTGGAATCAGTGTCCATCACTACTAAAGTTTTAAGTTCCAATACCGCTCAGGGCGAGGTATACTTGATACAACTTTATGTGATAAATTTGTCAGTGACTTGCGACAGGTCGATGGTTTTCGCCAGGTACGCCGGTTACCTCCACCAATAAAACTGACCGCCATGATATTACTGCAATGTTTATGACAGTGGCGTTTAAAACACCATTACTCTACCCCTAACCCTGTTTTACAAGCCGAATAATATACATTTTTGTATCATGTGCTATGCATCATATTTTAGAGATTGCGGAAATATTTGGCTTGTATCTACATACAACGTGTATTTCCTTTCATATTATATGAACAAATACTTCCTTGATTTAACACAATATGACATTCAGGAAATATTGTTTTATTTCAAAACAAGCTAAAGTGGAAATATTTCTAATTCAAATTGTTGAGATTACATGGATTTAGAATTCTATACAAATATCTGACAATTTAAATAATTTTCAGAATGGTTCTGCTGGTATTATTTCACCTGTCATTAATACTTATAAAACATGTTAGTTCGAATCACATGACACCTTCGACATTTCAATGTGAACAATGGGGAAAGGAATATCCAATGGTAAATAATGTTACAGAGAACTGCTCCATGGAAGTTAACGAGCAAAATGAAGAACAATTTCTCTTTCATTTAAAGAATAGTGAGTTCGATTTGGTCTTGTTCAGATTTTATTTAACATTTGACGTAAAAAAAATATTCTGGACGAAATGTCCTATAGAACCACAACTTTGGACTTGGACTTACCCTGCACCCTATGGGGCATATCAGTTTTTAAAATGGCCGAAGGAATACGGTATCTGGTCCATGGGATTATTAGATATGTACTCTTACGGACCAATGAACATTTCTATGAAAGTATACGGAGATTGTCGAGTTGTCATAGGACAGAAAGAAACAACGCAGAGAATTAGCATGGCCTTGTTGAACATGACAAATAGAACCGGCGAAATCCGGAACACTTACGAGTCTTTACGATATGGTACCGTATGTTACAATGAAAGACTATATATTGGTAATTACAACTGGTATTTTCTTTGTTTGCATATTAATTGTCCTATCGAGGCCACTGGATATAAATGTTGCACATCTGAGAATTACGGGAACAAAACTCGTGTTGTTTGCAACGGAGAGCCAATATATTTTGACAATGCATGGTGGGTAGTTCCATTTATAATTGGCTTTCTGATGTTTTCCTATTCACCATTTTTACTCGTAAAGGTATTCCATCATTCGGCCTATAGCAACAAAGATGGTGATACTTCAGACAACATGACAACAATCAGAAACACAGATAAATGGCTGGTATGTAACCCACTGTCATTGTTCGCGATTATCAAATGTAACTTAAAAATTACCAGCCAGAAAAACCACCTGATAACAATCATTTTGAGACGTATTGTTATAACATTCTCTACTCTTGTTGTTATTTTTATTCAGGTCTGTGTACATTACGTTTACGACTATCATTATACCTTAGAACTTGTAACACATGGCGTTCCGTTAGCGTTTCGATCAATGGCGGTTGGATACACCCATAGCAAGAATAATTTCATGCCAATGATTGGTGGTCCATATGTTGGCCTAAGTATATATCTGGCTACGACCATACTTCTTGTTATCATTCCTCGTGACTTTGAACATTTCCTAAACAAGGGAATACCTAATAATTTGGAACTTTCTACCTCCCCTTTGACTATCGATATTATGACGAAAGCGAGGCTGGGGTCTGTCTATAACATCGAAAGACAGTCCGGTTATGATAAGTTATACAACTTGATGAAGGCCCATATTTATATGATGATAAATCCGAGTTTCTGGTGTTTAGCGATACAGATGCAAGTTAGACGCTTTGTATGGTTAATAAATAGACTGACTAAGCACAAAGTATTGTTGGCTATCTTAGCGATCGTCTTGTTCATTCCTTACATCTTAATAGTGTGTACTCTAGAGCTGATATCGTCCATAATATACTACGGGTTTCCCATTGTTTTATATTTCCAAGTGACAGTATTAGCTTATTACAAAGGAATACGGTCATATTTTGGACGGTTTGGGAAACTGGGGAAAATTACACATCACATTTGCACATTAATAACTATTTTATTTATTGTTTTTGATATGTACATTCTGACTGTTGTCTTTGTCGATAGCTGTCATTTTATTACAAGAATGCTGATTTTTACATTTACCGGATTTATCGCGTATCCAAGCGCTACATACGGATATTTCGTGTTCATTATAACAGTGTTGATGTACATAACCGAGTCAGTTCATCACATACGATCGACGTATTCCAAATTGTTCAAATACGTCAGCAGGAATTGTGATACAATTCGGCGGAAGAACATATTTCCAGATGTGCACGTATCCAAGACGGTGGATGATGTGCTAATGATATCACGTGATCTTTTTATTTATGTCGTATCGCGCCACAAGCCTATCCGTATTGAAATATTTTTCTCAGTATTAAAACTAGTATTTATAACTTTCTTGCTTTACATTGCTAGCAATACCATTGTTAGCTTACCAAGGCTATGGAATTTGAATCCACTAACACAAGTTGTCACAGCACTTTTTGTCTGTCTGGTGCCAAAATTATGGCGCATGCTTCAAGTCGGTGATGACTATCTTGATGATATGCGTGCAAATATGCTTATCCAGAAATTAATTGTAGATTACTGTCGGCAAAATCTTTCCGAAGGCGATTCAAATGCTACAACAATAGACGCAACCGAACAGGATTTTGACTAAGGCATATGTTCAATAAATGACGTTACGACTTACGGTATGATATGAATGATGATAATCTAGGGAGTAACGTGAACAATTGCCAAAATCGTTCTGAACGCGAATTAATACAGTTGTTTCGAATCATTTCCATTCCGTCAATTTATTTTTTTTTCGTCCGCCAGATCACGTGATTTCGATGGACTAATAGGCATTGCACTTCCGGTGTCAATGTACACAACAAAAACTCCAATCGATTATTTTTCCGTTTAACGTTCGATCCTCAACTTAAAAAAATCTTAACATTTTCTGTTAAAGACAGATATCAATTAAATTATTTTATTTGCATCAAAGACTTCAATGAAGAGACAAATACTTCTTTAAAATTAAATTTGTTTTCTTTCTTTATTTGCGGCTGTCCGCATCATGAAAGGAAAACGATCTGCCTTTAAGTATATATTTCTGATATCAGACAGATAGTGGGGTACCGAACACCAGTATTTATTCAGCCGTTTCCTTGGCGTCTCCATACTACAATTACTTATAATCTACCGCATCTACGACCATGATATGCTGACGTTGTTACAGTAATAGCGTAAACACCGGAAGTCTCCTGCCGATTAGTTCAGACGTCAGGACACGAAAAAGACGGAACGTGGTCGGAATTGACATGATTCGAAACAACCGTATTGTTCAATGCATGATGCCACCAAACATGACATGGATGATGTTATCTCTATAGTAACGTAAACAATGACCAACATTCGGAACTTATTTTAGTTTTTTTCTGTTTGATAGCACTAAATTAGAGGTATGCGAAAATATTTCATACCTTGGTATTACGCTTAATTATAATGGTAGTTTTATAAAAGCGAAAAATAAGTTAGTGCAACAGGCACAAAAAACTTTATATTCTGTTTATAGAAAAGTACGAAATTTGTGCATACCTGTTGATTTACAACTAAAATTGTTTGACAGCATAGTGTTACCTATTCTTACATATTCTTGTGAAGTTTGGTGTTTTGAAAATTGTGCTGAAATTGAAAAGGTTCATTTAAGAAGGTTCTGTAAGAAAATATTAAAAGTAAGACAAACGACTTCAAATTACATGGTTTACGTGGAATGTAGGACGATATCCTTTGAATATCCACATCAATGTCAGAATGATTGGATTCTAGTTAAAATTAAAGAGTTCGAACAAATTAACTAGTAATGTATATCAATTACTTTTGACTTTGAAAGAGTCAAAAGATTTCCATTTTAAATGGCTTGATCATATTTTTAAAATATGCAACTCAACAGGTATGAATTATCTTTTAGATTCAAAATAATTAGAATCTAGTCATCAATGTATCAAATTGCAATTTAAACGTATTTTACAAGACCAATTTATACAGTCATGGTTCTCTGATATGAATAAATATTCAAAAGGACAATTTTATGGTCTGTTCAAAAATGAATTTAAATTAGAACCGTATTTGTTAAAATTATGACAAGGCAATTTTACCTGGTTGTGTAAACTAAGAACTTGCAATATGAAAATTCCAATAGAGACAGGAAGATGGGAGAATTTCCCAAAGGAAAAAAGACTCTGTAAATTTTGTAACGATGGCATTGGTGATGAGTTTCATTATTTATTCACTTGTAAAAGTACTGATATAAATCTGTTGAGGTGTAAATACATACCTCCATATTTTTTTTATAATAACCCAAATGTATATAAAATGAAAGGAATGCTATCAATAGATCATGTACAATTGCTGACAAATGTTTGTAAATTTGTCAGAAATTTTTCAAAACTATTGTAATTTATAGTCATATACATATATATCTTAATTTAAGTAGTATTTTGTATTCTTTATTATTATTTGATTTCTCATGTAGCATATCTTGTATATGTCTGAAGACTTAATATCAATAAAGTTAAAGAATGGATTAATAGTGGAATATTTTTTGTTAATGATATAATAGATAATTATGGTAAAATTACGCAAGAATTTATTCTTCACAAGTTAAAAAATAAATCTAATTGGATATCTGAATTTAGTATTCTTAAAAAAAGCTTTTCCAAAGAATTGGATAGACATTTTAAAAACAGAAAGCTCAGTTAAAAGCATTGTAAATATCAAAAAAGATTATTTCATCTGGAACAATCAGTTTATTAATTTATCTACATTGTCTAATAAGTTATTATATAATAAACTGGTGAATGTTAAATTTTCAAACCCTATTGGTACACATTATTGGATTAATTATTTAGTGTTTTCTGAAAAACCAAATACAAGTAGTCTATATTTTTTTCATTTTCAAATTTCTTGAAGAAAACAAACTTAAAATGTTCAGATGGAAACTTTTTCATTTTATTATTCCAAATAAAGTTTTACTTTCCAAATGGAAAATTGTTGGGAATAATTTATGTAATTTCTGTAAATTAGATGAAGATTATTCTCATTATTTCATTACTTGTACCTTTCTAAAAGAGTTTTGGACAAAATTTAATGAAGGGTTTGGGTATCGAAAACAAAATTACTTTGAAACAGATAGTACTTGGATACAAGATAGATGATAAAACTATCTTGCATTAAAATTTTTGATAGCAGTTGTAGGGTTTTCCATCTACAAATCGTACTATATATCTGAACAGAAAACAAAGTATATTGATGTTTATAGAATATTGCCAATGAATATATTAACAGAATAAATGAAAATAAAGCACTTCAAAAGTGTACATTTTTAATGAAAGTAAAGAATTATATAATAAATGCAAAATAAATAAATGTTTCCAAAAGGTATTAAATAGAAATTGTATTTAGGTTGTATATATATTTCATGTAATTCTGATTATAGCCCTGGATAATCAGAACAGGATGTAACAGGGAAACACCAAAAGGAGCTTGGACTTTTGGTGTGTTAATTGTAGCAAGCATTTGAATAAAAGATATTACGTTGTTAAAAAAAAAAATATATCAATAAAGTTCAAAATTCAAAAGATCAAAGTCTAGTTAGAAGTGGAAATATGGCAAACGGCACTTTTCGTGTGAATCACACGCACATCTATGGTTCCACCTTCTCAAGATTATTGTCAATTGCTAATAATTGATATCTGGAAACCGGAAGTGCAAATTATAGAATGAATATTCAACAGATGATAAAACTCTTACTCATTTACCTTAATTAGTTTATGAGGGGTACCGAATGACGATGTCTAAGTACTATATGGGGATTAATACATACCAGTATTTTGATGCAATCTGTATTTAATACCTGCCACTATTTTGAGACAATCTGTTAAGTTTTATATGCGAGCGTCAGCGAGCTCTTTATGGTATAAAATGTATACTTAGGATTTTTTGACAAACATGGCTGCACATACTGAGTGACGAATACAAAAAAATTCTGCGCTTTGTAAACACGTTCCGTGTATCACACTAACACACTCAACTAATGAAGATCTTCTTAACATAAAGCGCAAAGGTGATCCTAGGTCTCGTACCCTCTCTCGTACGTCCGATACCACTGAAACCCGGAACCTGTGTGTAATAAAAGTCATTTTGTTAGCTTATTTTACTTATATTGATATTTTTTTAATTTATTAAATCTCTTCTGACATACTGACGTGAATTTTTGTTTCTACGCGGAAGTTAACTTTTGAGATTTCATAAGGAACAACAGCTCGATTGAATGAGACTAGATTCGGCCCTAAAAAAAAGTCGTCCCCGATATATCTCGGCCCAAAGAATCTCGACACTTTTTGATGCACTGGATGAGCGTGCCTAACACATGTTGTGCAGTTGGTTGTTCTTACCATAATATGGTGTTAAAAGTTTCAGAAGTTTCAGAAAGACGAAAACAGATGTGCATTCTGGCTCACCGCCCTAAATTTAATTTAAAACAAGGGATAGATATATCGCTCCACTCATGTTTTCCCGATTTCGAGCCAACCAGTGTTTGCGCTTACACCTTAATGCTGCGTGCTTAGTGGAGAAGTAACAAATACCTATGTTGCAGTCTTTGGTTTGATCTGATAGAACCCGTGATCTACCATACTCGAGGTGAGCTCACTAACCACTGCACCACTGATGCTGATCAAGATGAAAACAAGAACACAAGCAATACATATGTAGGTAAACATGTGGCACTGAGAATGGGCCTATGCGGGTAGGTTACCAGCCAATAGGGGGATATAATGGGTTTTGGGTTCGGGAAATGTTGCCTTGCAGATGGCCACACACCACCATTTCTAACAAACTGTTGCTGAATAAGAGCCGATGTCAGTTGCATTTGACCTACAAAAACAGTGGCCTTCGCCATTCACATTTTATTTCATTATTGATATAGTGTATAGTGCCTTTAATAAATATTGTGTTTTTCAAAAATGAGCCGTCGTGATAGTATGTTTGATTTACAAAAACATGTGGAATCAGTGTCCATCACTACTAAAGTTTTAAGTTCCAATACCGCTCAGGGCGAGGTATACTTGATACAACTTTATGTGATAAATTTGTCAGTGACTTGCGACAGGTCGATGGTTTTCGCCAGGTACGCCGGTTACCTCCACCAATAAAACTGACCGCCATGATATTACTGCAATGTTTATGACAGTGGCGTTTAAAACACCATTACTCTACCCCTAACCCTGTTTTACAAGCCGAATAATATACATTTTTGTATCATGTGCTATGCATCATATTTTAGAGATTGCGGAAATATTTGGCTTGTATCTACATACAACGTGTATTTCCTTTCATATTATATGAACAAATACTTCCTTGATTTAACACAATATGACATTCAGGAAATATTGTTTTATTTCAAAACAAGCTAAAGTGGAAATATTTCTAATTCAAATTGTTGAGATTACATGGATTTAGAATTCTATACAAATATCTGACAATTTAAATAATTTTCAGAATGGTTCTGCTGGTATTATTTCACCTGTCATTAATACTTATAAAACATGTTAGTTCGAATCACATGACACCTTCGACATTTCAATGTGAACAATGGGGAAAGGAATATCCAATGGTAAATAATGTTACAGAGAACTGCTCCATGGAAGTTAACGAGCAAAATGAAGAACAATTTCTCTTTCATTTAAAGAATAGTGAGTTCGATTTGGTCTTGTTCAGATTTTATTTAACATTTGACGTAAAAAAAATATTCTGGACGAAATGTCCTATAGAACCACAACTTTGGACTTGGACTTACCCTGCACCCTATGGGGCATATCAGTTTTTAAAATGGCCGAAGGAATACGGTATCTGGTCCATGGGATTATTAGATATGTACTCTTACGGACCAATGAACATTTCTATGAAAGTATACGGAGATTGTCGAGTTGTCATAGGACAGAAAGAAACAACGCAGAGAATTAGCATGGCCTTGTTGAACATGACAAATAGAATCGGCGAAATCCGGAACACTTACGAGTCTTTACGATATGGTACCGTATGTTACAATGAAAGACTATATATTGGTAATTACAACTGGTATTTTCTTTGTTTGCATATTAATTGTCCTATCGAGGTCACTGGATATAAATGTTGCACATCTGAGAATTACGGGAACAAAACTCGTGTTGTTTGCAACGGAGAGCCAATATATTTTGACAATGCATGGTGGGTAGTTCCATTTATAATTGGCTTTCTGATGTTTTCCTATTCACCATTTTTACTCGTAAAGGTATTCCATCATTCGGCCTATAGCAACAAAGATGGTGATACTTCAGACAACATGACAACAATCAGAAACACAGATAAATGGCTGGTATGTAACCCACTGTCATTGTTCGCGATTATCAAATGTAACTTAAAAATTACCAGCCAGAAAAACCACCTGATAACAATCATTTTGAGACGTATTGTTATAACATTCTCTACTCTTGTTGTTATTTTTATTCAGGTCTGTGTACATTACGTTTACGACTATCATTATACCTTAGAACTTGTAACACATGGCGTTCCGTTAGCGTTTCGATCAATGGCGGTTGGATACACCCATAGCAAGAATAATTTCATGCCAATGATTGGTGGTCCATATGTTGGCCTAAGTATATATCTGGCTACGACCATACTTCTTGTTATCATTCCTCGTGACTTTGAACATTTCCTAAACAAGGGAATACCTAATAATTTGGAACTTTCTACCTCCCCTTTGACTATCGATATTATGACGAAAGCGAGGCTGGGGTCTGTCTATAACATCGAAAGACAGTCCGGTTATGATAAGTTATACAACTTGATGAAGGCCCATATTTATATGATGATAAATCCGAGTTTCTGGTGTTTAGCGATACAGATGCAAGTTAGACGCTTTGTATGGTTAATAAATAGACTGACTAAGCACAAAGTATTGTTGGCTATCTTAGCGATCGTCTTGTTCATTCCTTACATCTTAATAGTGTGTACTCTAGAGCTGATATCGTCCATAATATACTACGGGTTTCCCATTGTTTTATATTTCCAAGTGACAGTATTAGCTTATTACAAAGGAATACGGTCATATTTTGGACGGTTTGGGAAACTGGGGAAAATTACACATCACATTTGCACATTAATAACTATTTTATTTATTGTTTTTGATATGTACATTCTGACTGTTGTCTTTGTCGATAGCTGTCATTTTATTACAAGAATGCTGATTTTTACATTTACCGGATTTATCGCGTATCCAAGCGCTACATACGGATATTTCGTGTTCATTATAACAGTGTTGATGTACATAACCGAGTCAGTTCATCACATACGATCGACGTATTCCAAATTGTTCAAATACGTCAGCAGGAATTGTGATACAATTCGGCGGAAGAACATATTTCCAGATGTGCACGTATCCAAGACGGTGGATGATGTGCTAATGATATCACGTGATCTTTTTATTTATGTCGTATCGCGCCACAAGCCTATCCGTATTGAAATATTTTTCTCAGTATTAAAACTAGTATTTATAACTTTCTTGCTTTACATTGCTAGCAATACCATTGTTAGCTTACCAAGGCTATGGAATTTGAATCCACTAACACAAGTTGTCACAGCACTTTTTGTCTGTCTGGTGCCAAAATTATGGCGCATGCTTCAAGTCGGTGATGACTATCTTGATGATATGCGTGCAAATATGCTTATCCAGAAATTAATTGTAGATTACTGTCGGCAAAATCTTTCCGAAGGCGATTCAAATGCTACAACAATAGACGCAACCGAACAGGATTTTGACTAAGGCATATGTTCAATAAATGACGTTACGACTTACGGTATGATATGAATGATGATAATCTAGGGAGTAACGTGAACAATTGCCAAAATCGTTCTGAACGCGAATTAATACAGTTGTTTCGAATCATTTCCATTCCGTCAATTTATTTTTTTTTCGTCCGCCAGATCACGTGATTTCGATGGACTAATAGGCATTGCACTTCCGGTGTCAATGTACACAACAAAAACTCCAATCGATTATTTTTCCGTTTAACGTTCGATCCTCAACTTAAAAAAATCTTAACATTTTCTGTTAAAGACAGATATCAATTAAATTATTTTATTTGCATCAAAGACTTCAATGAAGAGACAAATACTTCTTTAAAATTAAATTTGTTTTCTTTCTTTATTTGCGGCTGTCCGCATCATGAAAGGAAAACGATCTGCCTTTAAGTATATATTTCTGATATCAGACAGATAGTGGGGTACCGAACACCAGTATTTATTCAGCCGTTTCCTTGGCGTCTCCATACTACAATTACTTATAATCTACCGCATCTACGACCATGATATGCTGACGTTGTTACAGTAATAGCGTAAACACCGGAAGTCTCCTGCCGATTAGTTCAGACGTCAGGACACGAAAAAGACGGAACGTGGTCGGAATTGACATGATTCGAAACAACCGTATTGTTCAATGCATGATGCCACCAAACATGACATGGATGATGTTATCTCTATAGTAACGTAAACAATGACCAACATTCGGAACTTATTTTAGTTTTTTTCTGTTTGATAGCACTAAATTAGAGGTATGCGAAAATATTTCATACCTTGGTATTACGCTTAATTATAATGGTAGTTTTATAAAAGCGAAAAATAAGTTAGTGCAACAGGCACAAAAAACTTTATATTCTGTTTATAGAAAAGTACGAAATTTGTGCATACCTGTTGATTTACAACTAAAATTGTTTGACAGCATAGTGTTACCTATTCTTACATATTCTTGTGAAGTTTGGTGTTTTGAAAATTGTGCTGAAATTGAAAAGGTTCATTTAAGAAGGTTCTGTAAGAAAATATTAAAAGTAAGACAAACGACTTCAAATTACATGGTTTACGTGGAATGTAGGACGATATCCTTTGAATATCCACATCAATGTCAGAATGATTGGATTCTAGTTAAAATTAAAGAGTTCGAACAAATTAACTAGTAATGTATATCAATTACTTTTGACTTTGAAAGAGTCAAAAGATTTCCATTTTAAATGGCTTGATCATATTTTTAAAATATGCAACTCAACAGGTATGAATTATCTTTTAGATTCAAAATAATTAGAATCTAGTCATCAATGTATCAAATTGCAATTTAAACGTATTTTACAAGACCAATTTATACAGTCATGGTTCTCTGATATGAATAAATATTCAAAAGGACAATTTTATGGTCTGTTCAAAAATGAATTTAAATTAGAACCGTATTTGTTAAAATTATGACAAGGCAATTTTACCTGGTTGTGTAAACTAAGAACTTGCAATATGAAAATTCCAATAGAGACAGGAAGATGGGAGAATTTCCCAAAGGAAAAAAGACTCTGTAAATTTTGTAACGATGGCATTGGTGATGAGTTTCATTATTTATTCACTTGTAAAAGTACTGATATAAATCTGTTGAGGTGTAAATACATACCTCCATATATTTTTTATAATAACCCAAATGTATATAAAATGAAAGGAATGCTATCAATAGATCATGTACAATTGCTGACAAATGTTTGTAAATTTGTCAGAAATTTTTCAAAACTATTGTAATTTATAGTCATATACATATATATCTTAATTTAAGTAGTATTTTGTATTCTTTATTATTATTTGATTTCTCATGTAGCATATCTTGTATATGTCTGAAGACTTAATATCAATAAAGTTAAAGAATGGATTAATAGTGGAATATTTTTTGTTAATGATATAATAGATAATTATGGTAAAATTACGCAAGAATTTATTCTTCACAAGTTAAAAAATAAATCTAATTGGATATCTGAATTTAGTATTCTTAAAAAAAGCTTTTCCAAAGAATTGGATAGACATTTTAAAAACAGAAAGCTCAGTTAAAAGCATTGTAAATATCAAAAAAGATTATTTCATCTGGAACAATCAGTTTATTAATTTATCTACATTGTCTAATAAGTTATTATATAATAAACTGGTGAATGTTAAATTTTCAAACCCTATTGGTACACATTATTGGATTAATTATTTAGTGTTTTCTGAAAAACCAAATACAAGTAGTCTATATTTTTTTCATTTTCAAATTTCTTGAAGAAAACAAACTTAAAATGTTCAGATGGAAACTTTTTCATTTTATTATTCCAAATAAAGTTTTACTTTCCAAATGGAAAATTGTTGGGAATAATTTATGTAATTTCTGTAAATTAGATGAAGATTATTCTCATTATTTCATTACTTGTACCTTTCTAAAAGAGTTTTGGACAAAATTTAATGAAGGGTTTGGGTATCGAAAACAAAATTACTTTGAAACAGATAGTACTTGGATACAAGATAGATGATAAAACTATCTTGCATTAAAATTTTTGATAGCAGTTGTAGGGTTTTCCATCTACAAATCGTACTATATATCTGAACAGAAAACAAAGTATATTGATGTTTATAGAATATTGCCAATGAATATATTAACAGAATAAATGAAAATAAAGCACTTCAAAAGTGTACATTTTTAATGAAAGTAAAGAATTATATAATAAATGCAAAATAAATAAATGTTTCCAAAAGGTATTAAATAGAAATTGTATTTAGGTTGTATATATATTTCATGTAATTCTGATTATAGCCCTGGATAATCAGAACAGGATGTAACAGGGAAACACCAAAAGGAGCTTGGACTTTTGGTGTGTTAATTGTAGCAAGCATTTGAATAAAAGATATTACGTTGTTAAAAAAAAAAATATATCAATAAAGTTCAAAATTCAAAAGATCAAAGTCTAGTTAGAAGTGGAAATATGGCAAACGGCACTTTTCGTGTGAATCACACGCACATCTATGGTTCCACCTTCTCAAGATTATTGTCAATTGCTAATAATTGATATCTGGAAACCGGAAGTGCAAATTATAGAATGAATATTCAACAGATGATAAAACTCTTACTCATTTACCTTAATTAGTTTATGAGGGGTACCGAATGACGATGTCTAAGTACTATATGGGGATTAATACATACCAGTATTTTGATGCAATCTGTATTTAATACCTGCCACTATTTTGAGACAATCTGTTAAGTTTTATATGCGAGCGTCAGCGAGCTCTTTATGGTATAAAATGTATACTTAGGATTTTTTGACAAACATGGCTGCACATACTGAGTGACGAATACAAAAAAATTCTGCGCTTTGTAAACACGTTCCGTGTATCACACTAACACACTCAACTAATGAAGATCTTCTTAACATAAAGCGCAAAGGTGATCCTAGGTCTCGTACCCTCTCTCGTACGTCCGATACCACTGAAACCCGGAACCTGTGTGTAATAAAAGTCATTTTGTTAGCTTATTTTACTTATATTGATATTTTTTTAATTTCTTAAATCTCTTCTGACATACTGACGTGAATTTTTGTTTCTACGCGGAAGCTAACTTTTGAGATTTCATAAGGAACAACAGCTCGATTGAATGAGACTAGATTCGGCCCTAAAAAAAAGTCGTCCCCGATATATCTCGGCCCAAAGAATCTCGACACTTTTTGATGCACTGGATGAGCGTGCCTAACACATGTTGTGCAGTTGGTTGTTCTTACCATAATATGGTGTTAAAAGTTTCAGAAGTTTCAGAAAGACGAAAACAGATGTGCATTCTGGCTCACCGCCCTAAATTTAATTTAAAACAAGGGATAGATATATCGCTCCACTCATGTTTTCCCGATTTCGAGCCAACCAGTGTTTGCGCTTACACCTTAATGCTGCGTGCTTAGTGGAGAAGTAACAAATACCTATGTTGCAGTCTTTGGTTTGATCTGATAGAACCCGTGATCTACCATACTCGAGGTGAGCTCACTAACCACTGCACCACTGATGCTGATCAAGATGAAAACAAGAACACAAGCAATACATATGTAGGTAAACATGTGGCACTGAGAATGGGCCTATGCGGGTAGGTTACCAGCCAATAGGGGGATATAATGGGTTTTGGGTTCGGGAAATGTTGCCTTGCAGATGGCCACACACCACCATTTCTAACAAACTGTTGCTGAATAAGAGCCGATGTCAGTTGCATTTGACCTACAAAAACAGTGGCCTTCGCCATTCACATTTTATTTCATTATTGATATAGTGTATAGTGCCTTTAATAAATATTGTGTTTTTCAAAAATGAGCCGTCGTGATAGTATGTTTGATTTACAAAAACATGTGGAATCAGTGTCCATCACTACTAAAGTTTTAAGTTCCAATACCGCTCAGGGCGAGGTATACTTGATACAACTTTATGTGATAAATTTGTCAGTGACTTGCGACAGGTCGATGGTTTTCGCCAGGTACGCCGGTTACCTCCACCAATAAAACTGACCGCCATGATATTACTGCAATGTTTATGACAGTGGCGTTTAAAACACCATTACTCTACCCCTAACCCTGTTTTACAAGCCGAATAATATACATTTTTGTATCATGTGCTATGCATCATATTTTAGAGATTGCGGAAATATTTGGCTTGTATCTACATACAACGTGTATTTCCTTTCATATTATATGAACAAATACTTCCTTGATTTAACACAATATGACATTCAGGAAATATTGTTTTATTTCAAAACAAGCTAAAGTGGAAATATTTCTAATTCAAATTGTTGAGATTACATGGATTTAGAATTCTATACAAATATCTGACAATTTAAATAATTTTCAGAATGGTTCTGCTGGTATTATTTCACCTGTCATTAATACTTATAAAACATGTTAGTTCGAATCACATGACACCTTCGACATTTCAATGTGAACAATGGGGAAAGGAATATCCAATGGTAAATAATGTTACAGAGAACTGCTCCATGGAAGTTAACGAGCAAAATGAAGAACAATTTCTCTTTCATTTAAAGAATAGTGAGTTCGATTTGGTCTTGTTCAGATTTTATTTAACATTTGACGTAAAAAAAATATTCTGGACGAAATGTCCTATAGAACCACAACTTTGGACTTGGACTTACCCTGCACCCTATGGGGCATATCAGTTTTTAAAATGGCCGAAGGAATACGGTATCTGGTCCATGGGATTATTAGATATGTACTCTTACGGACCAATGAACATTTCTATGAAAGTATACGGAGATTGTCGAGTTGTCATAGGACAGAAAGAAACAACGCAGAGAATTAGCATGGCCTTGTTGAACATGACAAATAGAATCGGCGAAATCCGGAACACTTACGAGTCTTTACGATATGGTACCGTATGTTACAATGAAAGACTATATATTGGTAATTACAACTGGTATTTTCTTTGTTTGCATATTAATTGTCCTATCGAGGTCACTGGATATAAATGTTGCACATCTGAGAATTACGGGAACAAAACTCGTGTTGTTTGCAACGGAGAGCCAATATATTTTGACAATGCATGGTGGGTAGTTCCATTTATAATTGGCTTTCTGATGTTTTCCTATTCACCATTTTTACTCGTAAAGGTATTCCATCATTCGGCCTATAGCAACAAAGATGGTGATACTTCAGACAACATGACAACAATCAGAAACACAGATAAATGGCTGGTATGTAACCCACTGTCATTGTTCGCGATTATCAAATGTAACTTAAAAATTACCAGCCAGAAAAACCACCTGATAACAATCATTTTGAGACGTATTGTTATAACATTCTCTACTCTTGTTGTTATTTTTATTCAGGTCTGTGTACATTACGTTTACGACTATCATTATACCTTAGAACTTGTAACACATGGCGTTCCGTTAGCGTTTCGATCAATGGCGGTTGGATACACCCATAGCAAGAATAATTTCATGCCAATGATTGGTGGTCCATATGTTGGCCTAAGTATATATCTGGCTACGACCATACTTCTTGTTATCATTCCTCGTGACTTTGAACATTTCCTAAACAAGGGAATACCTAATAATTTGGAACTTTCTACCTCCCCTTTGACTATCGATATTATGACGAAAGCGAGGCTGGGGTCTGTCTATAACATCGAAAGACAGTCCGGTTATGATAAGTTATACAACTTGATGAAGGCCCATATTTATATGATGATAAATCCGAGTTTCTGGTGTTTAGCGATACAGATGCAAGTTAGACGCTTTGTATGGTTAATAAATAGACTGACTAAGCACAAAGTATTGTTGGCTATCTTAGCGATCGTCTTGTTCATTCCTTACATCTTAATAGTGTGTACTCTAGAGCTGATATCGTCCATAATATACTACGGGTTTCCCATTGTTTTATATTTCCAAGTGACAGTATTAGCTTATTACAAAGGAATACGGTCATATTTTGGACGGTTTGGGAAACTGGGGAAAATTACACATCACATTTGCACATTAATAACTATTTTATTTATTGTTTTTGATATGTACATTCTGACTGTTGTCTTTGTCGATAGCTGTCATTTTATTACAAGAATGCTGATTTTTACATTTACCGGATTTATCGCGTATCCAAGCGCTACATACGGATATTTCGTGTTCATTATAACAGTGTTGATGTACATAACCGAGTCAGTTCATCACATACGATCGACGTATTCCAAATTGTTCAAATACGTCAGCAGGAATTGTGATACAATTCGGCGGAAGAACATATTTCCAGATGTGCACGTATCCAAGACGGTGGATGATGTGCTAATGATATCACGTGATCTTTTTATTTATGTCGTATCGCGCCACAAGCCTATCCGTATTGAAATATTTTTCTCAGTATTAAAACTAGTATTTATAACTTTCTTGCTTTACATTGCTAGCAATACCATTGTTAGCTTACCAAGGCTATGGAATTTGAATCCACTAACACAAGTTGTCACAGCACTTTTTGTCTGTCTGGTGCCAAAATTATGGCGCATGCTTCAAGTCGGTGATGACTATCTTGATGATATGCGTGCAAATATGCTTATCCAGAAATTAATTGTAGATTACTGTCGGCAAAATCTTTCCGAAGGCGATTCAAATGCTACAACAATAGACGCAACCGAACAGGATTTTGACTAAGGCATATGTTCAATAAATGACGTTACGACTTACGGTATGATATGAATGATGATAATCTAGGGAGTAACGTGAACAATTGCCAAAATCGTTCTGAACGCGAATTAATACAGTTGTTTCGAATCATTTCCATTCCGTCAATTTATTTTTTTTTCGTCCGCCAGATCACGTGATTTCGATGGACTAATAGGCATTGCACTTCCGGTGTCAATGTACACAACAAAAACTCCAATCGATTATTTTTCCGTTTAACGTTCGATCCTCAACTTAAAAAAATCTTAACATTTTCTGTTAAAGACAGATATCAATTAAATTATTTTATTTGCATCAAAGACTTCAATGAAGAGACAAATACTTCTTTAAAATTAAATTTGTTTTCTTTCTTTATTTGCGGCTGTCCGCATCATGAAAGGAAAACGATCTGCCTTTAAGTATATATTTCTGATATCAGACAGATAATGGGGTACCGAACACCAGTATTTATTCAGCCGTTTCCTTGGCGTCTCCATACTACAATTACTTATAATCTACCGCATCTACGACCATGATATGCTGACGTTGTTACAGTAATAGCGTAAACACCGGAAGTCTCCTGCCGATTAGTTCAGACGTCAGGACACGAAAAAGACGGAACGTGGTCGGAATTGACATGATTCGAAACAACCGTATTGTTCAATGCATGATGCCACCAAACATGACATGGATGATGTTATCTCTATAGTAACGTAAACAATGACCAACATTCGGAACTTATTTTAGTTTTTTTCTGTTTGATAGCACTAAATTAGAGGTATGCGAAAATATTTCATACCTTGGTATTACGCTTAATTATAATGGTAGTTTTATAAAAGCGAAAAATAAGTTAGTGCAACAGGCACAAAAAACTTTATATTCTGTTTATAGAAAAGTACGAAATTTGTGCATACCTGTTGATTTACAACTAAAATTGTTTGACAGCATAGTGTTACCTATTCTTACATATTCTTGTGAAGTTTGGTGTTTTGAAAATTGTGCTGAAATTGAAAAGGTTCATTTAAGAAGGTTCTGTAAGAAAATATTAAAAGTAAGACAAACGACTTCAAATTACATGGTTTACGTGGAATGTAGGACGATATCCTTTGAATATCCACATCAATGTCAGAATGATTGGATTCTAGTTAAAATTAAAGAGTTCGAACAAATTAACTAGTAATGTATATCAATTACTTTTGACTTTGAAAGAGTCAAAAGATTTCCATTT
This sequence comes from Bathymodiolus brooksi, assembly GCA_963680875.1. NCBI lineage: Eukaryota > Metazoa > Mollusca > Bivalvia > Mytilida > Modiolidae > Bathymodiolus > Bathymodiolus brooksi. The sequence goes on along the minus strand of OY804583.1, from coordinate 83,462,980 downwards.
TAAATGGCTTGATCATATTTTTAAAATATGCAACTCAACAGGTATGAATTATCTTTTAGATTCAAAATAATTAGAATCTAGTCATCAATGTATCAAATTGCAATTTAAACGTATTTTACAAGACCAATTTATACAGTCATGGTTCTCTGATATGAATAAATATTCAAAAGGACAATTTTATGGTCTGTTCAAAAATGAATTTAAATTAGAACCGTATTTGTTAAAATTATGACAAGGCAATTTTACCTGGTTGTGTAAACTAAGAACTTGCAATATGAAAATTCCAATAGAGACAGGAAGATGGGAGAATTTCCCAAAGGAAAAAAGACTCTGTAAATTTTGTAACGATGGCATTGGTGATGAGTTTCATTATTTATTCACTTGTAAAAGTACTGATATAAATCTGTTGAGGTGTAAATACATACCTCCATATTTTTTTTATAATAACCCAAATGTATATAAAATGAAAGGAATGCTATCAATAGATCATGTACAATTGCTGACAAATGTTTGTAAATTTGTCAGAAATTTTTCAAAACTATTGTAATTTATAGTCATATACATATATATCTTAATTTAAGTAGTATTTTGTATTCTTTATTATTATTTGATTTCTCATGTAGCATATCTTGTATATGTCTGAAGACTTAATATCAATAAAGTTAAAGAATGGATTAATAGTGGAATATTTTTTGTTAATGATATAATAGATAATTATGGTAAAATTACGCAAGAATTTATTCTTCACAAGTTAAAAAATAAATCTAATTGGATATCTGAATTTAGTATTCTTAAAAAAAGCTTTTCCAAAGAATTGGATAGACATTTTAAAAACAGAAAGCTCAGTTAAAAGCATTGTAAATATCAAAAAAGATTATTTCATCTGGAACAATCAGTTTATTAATTTATCTACATTGTCTAATAAGTTATTATATAATAAACTGGTGAATGTTAAATTTTCAAACCCTATTGGTACACATTATTGGATTAATTATTTAGTGTTTTCTGAAAAACCAAATACAAGTAGTCTATATTTTTTTCATTTTCAAATTTCTTGAAGAAAACAAACTTAAAATGTTCAGATGGAAACTTTTTCATTTTATTATTCCAAATAAAGTTTTACTTTCCAAATGGAAAATTGTTGGGAATAATTTATGTAATTTCTGTAAATTAGATGAAGATTATTCTCATTATTTCATTACTTGTACCTTTCTAAAAGAGTTTTGGACAAAATTTAATGAAGGGTTTGGGTATCGAAAACAAAATTACTTTGAAACATATAGTACTTGGATACAAGATAGATGATAAAAACTATCTTGCATTAAAATTTTTGATAACAGTTGTAGGGTTTTCCATCTACAAATCGTACTATATATCTGAACAGAAAACAAAGTATATTGATGTTTATAGAATATTGCCAATGAATATATTAACAGAATAAATGAAAATAAAGCACTTCAAAAGTGTACATTTTTAATGAAAGTAAAGAATTATATAATAAATGCAAAATAAATAAATGTTTCCAAAAGGTATTAAATAGAAATTGTATTTAGGTTGTATATATATTTCATGTAATTCTGATTATAGCCTTGGATAATCAGAACAGGATGTAACAGGGAAACACCAAAAGGAGCTTGGACTTTTGGTGTGTTAATTGTAGCAAGCATTTGAATAAAAGATATTACGTTGTTAAAAAAAAAATATATCAATAAAGTTCAAAATTCAAAAGATCAAAGTCTAGTTAGAAGTGGAAATATGGCGAACGGCACTTTTCGTGTGAATCACACGCACATCTATGGTTCCACCTTCTCAAGATTATTGTCAATTGCTAATAATTGATATCTGGAAACCGGAAGTGCAAATTATAGAATGAATATTCAACAGATGATAAAACTCTTACTCATTTACCTTAATTAGTTTATGAGGGGTACCGAATGACGATGTCTAAGTACTATATGGGGATTATTACATACCAGTATTTTGATGCAATCTGTATTTAATACCTGCCACTATTTTGAGACAATCTGTTAAGTTTTATATGCGAGCGTCAGCGAGCTCTTTATGGTATAAAATGTATACTTAGGATTTTTTGACAAACATGGCTGCACATACTGAGTGACGAATACAAAAAAATTCTGCGCTTTGTAAACACGTTCCGTGTATCACACTAACACACTCAACTAATGAAGATCTTCTTAACATAAAGCGCAAAGGTGATCCTAGGTCTCGTACTCACTCTCGTACGTCCGATACCACTGAAACCCGGAACCTGTGTGTAATAAAAGTCATTTTGTTAGCTTATTTTACTTATATTGATATTTTTTTAATTTATTAAATCTCTTCTGACATACTGACATGAATTTTTGTTTCTACGCGGAAGTTAACTTTTGAGATTTCATAAGGAACGACAGCTCGATTGAATGAGACTAGATTCGGCCCTAAAAAAAAGTCGTCCCCAATATATCTCGGCCCAAAGAATCTCGACACTTTTTGATGCACTGGATGAGCGTGCCTAACACATGTTGTGCAGTTGGTTGTTCTTACCATAATATGGTGTTAAAAGTTTCAGAAGTTTCAGAAAGACGAAAACAGATGTGCATTCTGGCTCACCGCCCTAAATTTAATTTAAAACAAGGGAGGTCGATCGTACATGTAGTCACCGATAACGTTATTATTTTCTGTCAGTGAAAAAACGGGTGTGTCTTTTTACCACCGAACACCGCCGAACATCATCGAACGCCTACACATTACCACAGAACACCTATAGACACTTTTCAATAATCACCGAACACCTTCAGTGTATTAATATACATATTTAAGTACTAAATCCAAATTTTGATCAGTGTAAATGTTTTAATAATGAAGTTAGTGACCAGTTTATTCCCACCGAAGACAATAAATTTACCACCGGACACATTCAGAAAACATTAAACGGAAATACCTCATTGAAGTTGTGAGGAGTGTAATTTATTGAAATTGTTGACATTTTTATGGCGCCGATAAGTAAAGAGGTAGCAATTTGATCATTTTTAAAAATGAATTGAATATAAATCGGTACGATGTGTTTTGTAATAATGGAATTGTTTACAAATATTTGTCACCGAACAATAAGAAAGTTGTAGATATGTGATAGTGTGGTATGCTACATTGTTGAAGACCAAGAAAAAGAATGAAAAATCAGTTAAAAACAAAAGCAAGGTCTATAATGAGGCTGATATATAAAATGGCCATATCTTGAAAAGTACTTTAGATATTGCCATAAAATTTTCACACAAGCTTTATTGATATAGTACAACACTACAAATGTCAAAACCTCAAAATCTGATTTTTCCTCATCTGGACCCCTTTTCTGAGCCATGGTCACATATGTCAATGAAAGCAAAAAAATGTTTTATTTTTTACTCGAAAAATTTCTCAAAAAATTGAAGTATATTTAACAGTTACGTCAACAACAATCTTTATTCTCATAAACCATCGTAATTTACAGAAAATAAATAAAAACAATAAATACAATAATAACAACAGTAATTACCCAGGAGGTAGTAAACTAGAATTAATGTTTCTGATCAACTGACAGAGTTTCCTTAATTTTGATTGTGTTTTACTACTTATTATTTCTTTAAATTTCAAAACTTTAATTCTAGTTAAGTACCGCTTTTCACTACGATTCTACAATTAATGAAGCCATACTAGAAACTTATTCGATCAAAAGGGAAATGTACCACGCTCGAAATTTTTTATTTGTTTGCCAATTACCGGAAATTAGTAAAGATCAATCACATTTGTCTATATATAGGTGCCATATAGGTGATGATTAATGGATGTATATTTCCTGTGTACTTTACACATGCAGTATTAAATTGTGCATTAATTTTAATAAGAGTTTGCATGCTAACCGGGGTTTGCTAACACGTAAGCTGTATTTTGAATTAATAATAAGGTCTTTCATAGATTTAATAAAAGTAAAATAAAAATCTTTATTTCATTAAAATTTTAATAATACGCTTTTCGTAAATCAAGGATTTGCTTAAATAGTTGTTTTTCTGCATAAAAATCAAGTCAATCGGTTGCAGTAAAAAGTGTTCGGCGGTGAAGATTAGTTCGGTGAAAATGTGCACATTGTGATAAAAAAGAAGTGTTCGTCGGCCATTTTTAGATGTTTTGAGGTAAAATTTAGTTTCTCAACATGATATTAAAAATTCCCGTATAGTGATAAAGAAAATGTGTTCGGTGGTGACTTTCAGGTGTTCGGTGATAGTTTTTATGCGTTTGGTGGTAGTTTTTTAGGAGTTCGGTGGTGTTCGGTGGTAAAAAAAACCCCGATTTTTCACGTTTTTCATTTCATTAGAAAACCCCCTAAAAATTATTATTTCGTGAAAAAATTATATCAGATAAAAGTTTAAAACTAGCAATTAATATATTTGGTAATTAAAAGCAATAAAATATGAGTTGGTACCAACTCCTGAGCGTTTGAAGTGAAGTGGTTCCGAGAACTTCGGACGCCATGTTGGATTTATGTTCCATACTGCAAGTGTGTGCGTCCTTCAATAATCTCGGTGAAGGCATTGACTATTCAGAAACGACAATGTATACGACACTTTTCAAATTGTTTGCATTATTTATATTCTTCTGTAATATGTAATAAATGTATGCTAGTAATTTACTTTCATGTGTGTTTTACTTGTAAAGGATTTGACAAACTTAAGGTACCCATGTTAAAGGAAATATTAAAAAAGGTTTCTAGGACAATCTGGATACACAACAGAACAGTGGTATGGTTAGGGTTATGGTGTTTAACGCCACTATCAACAATAGTTCAGTTACAGGGCCCGGTGGCTCAATGAGTTAGGTAGTTGGATTACCTAGCAACTCATACAATAGTTCAGTTACAGGGCCCGGTGGCTCAATGAGTTAGGTAGTTGTAAGGCCCGGTGGCTCAGTGAGTTAGGTAGTTGGATTACCTAACAACTCGTACAAGCCTATCACCAATACGGAGTGGGTTCGTGCCCGGTTTTGTATATTACAAAAAAGGGTGCACTCGATTCGGAGCCACAAGTGATCAAGTTTACCAGTTGCTTGCCCATGTTTGGTGGTTCTCTCCGGGTACTCCGGCTTCTTCCACCACTAAAACTGGTCGCCATGATATAGCTGAAATATTGCTGAAAGTGGCGTTAAACACCAAAAATCATCAATCATGATCAGTTATGTCATGGCGCTCAGTTGTATTCAAGTGCCTTGAAAAAACCACTGACCTGACAAACTTTATCACATAATATTATATAGAATATACAACAATGATTAGGGTTATGGTATTTGACGCCACTTTCAACATGTTCAAATTTCAGCTCAACAATAATGGTCAATTAAAGAATTTTCAATTTTCTTTTTCGTAACAGTGACCATCTTATGTGTGATTTTCTTTTTCGTAACAGTGACCATCTTATGTGTGATTTTCTTTTTCGTAACAGTGACCATCTTATGTGTGATTTTCTTTTTCGTAACAGTGACCATCTTATGTGTGATTTTCTTTTTCGTAACAGTGACCATCTTATGTGTGATTTTCTTTTTCGCAACAGAGACCATCTTATGTGTGATTTTCTTTTTCGTAACAGTGACCATCTTATGTGTGATTTTCTTTTTCGTAACAGTGACCATCTTATGTGTGATTTTCTTTTTCGTGACAGTGACCATCTTATGTGTGATTTTCTTTTTCGTAACAGTGACCATCTTATGTGTGATTTTCTTTTTTGTAACAGTGATCATCTTATGTGTGATTTTCTTTTTCGTAACAGTGACCATCTTATGTGTGATTTTCTTTTTCGTAACCGTGACCATCTTATGTGTGATTTTATTTTTCGTAACCGTGACCATCTTATGTGTGATTTTCTTTTTCGTAACAGTGACCATCTTATGTGTGATTTTCTTTTTCGTAACAGTGACCATCTTCTGTGTGATTTTCTTTTTCGTAACAGTGACCATCTTATGTGTGATTTTCTTTTTCGTAACAGTGACCATCTTATGTGTGATTTTCTTTTTGGTAACAGTGATCATCTTATGTGTGATTTTCTTTTTCGTAACAGTGACCATCTTATGTGTGATTTTCTTTTTCGTAACAGTGACCATCTTATGTGTGATTTTCTTTTTCGTAACAGTGACCATCTTATGTGATTTTCTTTTTCGTAACAGTGACCATCTTATGTGTGATTTTCTTTTTCGTAACAGTGACCATCTTATGTGTGATTTTCTTTTTCGTAACAGTGACCATCTTATGTGTGATTTTCTTTTTCGTAACAGTGACCATCTTCTGTGTGATTTTCTTTTTCGTAACAGTGACCATCTTATGTGTGATTTTCTTTTTCGTAACAGTGACCATCTTATGTGTGATTTTCTTTTTCGTAACAGTGACCATCTTATGTGTGATTTTCTTTTTCGTAACAGTGACCATCTTATGTGTGATTTTCTTTTTCGTAACAGTGACCATCTTCTGTGTGATTTTCTTTTTCGTAACAGTGACCATCTTATGTGTGATTTTCTTTTTCGTAACAGTGACCATCTTATGTGTGATTTTCTTTTTCGTAACAGTGACCATCTTATGTGTGATTTTCTTTTTCGTAACAGTGACCATCTTATGTGTGATTTTCTTTTTCGTAACAGTGACTATCTTATGTGTGATTTTCTTTTTCGTAACAGTGACCATCTTATGTGTGATTTTCTTTTTCGTAACAGTGACCATCTTCTGTGTGATTTTCTTTTTCGTAACAGTGACCATCTTATGTGTGATTTTCTTTTTCTTAACAGTGACCATCTTATGTGTGATTTTCTTTTTCGTAACAGTGACCATCTTATGTGTGATTTTCTTTTTCGTAACAGTGACCATCTTATGTGTGATTTTCTTTTTCGTAACAGTGACCATCTTATGTGTGATTTTCTTTTTCGTAACAGTGACCATCTTCTGTGTGATTTTCTTTTTCGTAACAGTGACCATCTTATGTGTGATTTTCTTTTTCGTAACAGTGACCATCTTATGTGTGATTTTCTTTTTCGTAACAGTGACCATCTTATGTGTGATTTTCTTTTTCGTAACAGTGACCATCTTATGTGTGATTTTCTTTTTCGTAACAGTGACCATCTTATGTGTGATTTTCTTTTTCGTAACAGTGACCATCTTATGTGTGATTTTCTTTTTCGTAACAGTGACCATCTTCTGTGTGATTTTCTTTTTCGTAACAGTGACCATCTTATGTGTGATTTTCTTTTTCGTAACAGTGACCATCTTATGTGTGATTTTCTTTTTCGTAACAGTGACCATCTTATGTGTGATTTTCTTTTTCGTAACAGTGACCATCTTATGTGTGATTTTCTTTTTCGTAACAGTGACCATCTTATGTGTGATTTTCTTTTTCGTAACAGTGACCATCTTATGTGTGATTTTCTTTTTCGTAACAGTGACCATCTTATGTGTGATTTTCTTTTTCGTAACAGTGACCATCTTATGTGTGATTTTCTTTTTCGTAACAGTGACCATCTTATGTGTGATTTTCTTTTTCGTAACAGTGACCATCTTCTGTGTGATTTTCTTTTTCGTAACAGTGACCATCTTATGTGTGATTTTCTTTTTCGTAACAGTGACCATCTTATGTGATTTTCTTTTTCGTAACAGTGACCATCTTATGTGTGATTTTCTTTTTCGTAACAGTGACCATCTTATGTGTGATTTTCTTTTTCGTAACAGTGACCATCTTATGTGTGATTTTCTTTTTCGTAACAGTGACCATCTTCTGTGTGATTTTCTTTTTCGTAACAGTGACCATCTTATGTGTGATTTTCTTTTTCGTAACAGTGACCATCTTATGTGTGATTTTCTTTTTCGTAACAGTGACCATCTTATGTGTGATTTTCTTTTTCGTAACAGTGACCATCTTATGTGTGATTTTCTTTTTCGTAACAGTGACCATCTTATGTGTGATTTTCTTTTTCGTAACAGTGACCATCTTCTGTGTGATTTTCTTTTTCGTAACAGTGACCATCTTATGTGTGATTTTCTTTTTCGTAACAGTGACCATCTTATGTGTGATTTTCTTTTTCGTAACAGTGACCATCTTATGTGTGATTTTCTTTTTCGTAACAGTGACCATCTTATGTGTGATTTTCTTTTTCGTAACAGGGACTATCTTATGTGTGATTTTCTTTTTCGTAACAGTGACCATCTTATGTGTGATTTTCTTTTTCGTAACAGTGACCATCTTCTGTGTGATTTTCTTTTTCGTAACAGTGACCATCTTATGTGTGATTTTCTTTTTCGTAACAGTGACCATCTTATGTGTGATTTTCTTTTTCGTAACAGTGACCATCTTATGTGTGATTTTCTTTTTCGTAACAGTGACCATCTTATGTGTGATTTTCTTTTTCGTAACAGTGACCATCTTATGTGTGATTTTCTTTTTCGTAACAGTGACCATCTTCTGTGTGATTTTCTTTTTCGTAACAGTGACCATCTTATGTGTGATTTTCTTTTTCGTAACAGTGACCATCTTATGTGTGATTTTCTTTTTCGTAACAGTGACCATCTTATGTGTGATTTTCTTTTTCGTAACAGTGACCATCTTATGTGTGATTTTCTTTTTCGTAACAGTGACCATCTTATGTGTGATTTTCTTTTTCGTAACAGTGACCATCTTATGTGTGATTTTCTTTTTCGTAACAGTGACCATCTTATGTGTGATTTTCTTTTTCGTAACAGTGACCATCTTCTGTGTGATTTTCTTTTTCGTAACAGTGACCATCTTATGTGTGATTTTCTTTTTCGTAACAGTGACCATCTTATGTGTGATTTTCTTTTTCGTAACAGTGACCATCTTATGTGTGATTTTCTTTTTCGTAACAGTGACCATCTTATGTGTGATTTTCTTTTTCGTAACAGTGACCATCTTATGTGTGATTTTCTTTTTCGTAACAGTGACCATCTTATGTGTGATTTTCTTTTTCGTAACAGTGACCATCTTATGTGTGATTTTCTTTTTCGTAACAGTGACCATCTTATGTGTGATTTTCTTTTTCGTAACAGTGACCATCTTATGTGTGATTTTCTTTTTCGTAACAGTGACCATCTTATGTGTGATTTTCTTTTTCGTAACAGTGACCATCTTATGTGTGATTTTCTTTTTCGTAACAGTGACCATCTTATGTGTGATTTTCTTTTTCGTAACAGTGACCATCTTATGTGTGATTTTCTTTTTCGTAACAGTGACCATCTTATGTGTGATTTTCTTTTTCGTAACAGTGACCATCTTATGTGTGATTTTCTTTTTCGTAACAGTGACCATCTTATGTGTGATTTTCTTTTTCGTAACAGTGACCATCTTATGTGTGATTTTCTTTTTCGTAACAGTGACCATCTTATGTGTGATTTTCTTTTTCGTAACAGTGACCATCTTATGTGTGATTTTCTTTTTCGTAACAGTGACCATCTTATGTGTGATTTTCTTTTTCGTAACAGTGACCATCTTCTGTGTGATTTTCTTTTTCGTAACAGTGACCATCTTATGTGTGATTTTCTTTTTCGTAACAGTGACCATCTTATGTGTGATTTTCTTTTTCGTAACAGTGACCATCTTATGTGTGATTTTCTTTTTCGTAACAGTGACCATCTTATGTGTGATTTTCTTTTTCGTAACAGTGACCATCTTATGTGTGATTTTCTTTTTCGTAACAG